>JASVEL010007394.1:0-28506 GCA_032618575.1 Nicotiana noctiflora
TATTTTGATCCGGGAGTCGGAATAAAATTCTGAGAGTTGGAGTAGCTTCGTTAGGTGATTTTGGATTTGTTCGCAAAATTTCAGGTCATTCGGACGTCGTTTGGTTGGGTTTCGGATCGAATGTGAGTTTTGAAAGAATTTGATAAACTTAGGCTTGAATCTATGGTGAATTAATGATTTTAGCGTTGTTAGATGTGTTTTGATGATTGGAACAAATTTGAATGAGGTTTTAGGATGCGTTGGTGCTTTGGGTTGAGGTCCTAGGGGGGCTCGGGTGAGTTTCGGGGTGGTTTTGGACCATTTCTAGGCCATTTTTAACTGTTGGTTTCTGTAACAGTGTTCTACGCAATCACGGATAATGGGTCCCGATCGCAGTGAGTAAAATGTGAGAAAGACATTAGTGAATCGCGATCGCATGAAATGCTCCGCGATCGCGAAGAAGGAAATTTCTGTTACATTGATCCTACTTCGGAAGCTCATATCTTTTTATCTACAAGGAATATTGATTCAAAAACGAAAGTTGTCTCTCATCGTGTCTGGTATTCCAAAGGCTAGATAAATCATAATTTGGACATCTGTGGCAAAAGGTAGGGACATTTCACTATAGTCTGTCCGAGAAGGATCTCTAATACATATTTATGAATTTGAAAGCTTATATCTCGAAATGTATAAGGATTCAGGAACTGGGAAACAAATAAAGGTTATAGCCCTATGTGTGTAGTTTCCATAACATTAAACCATTTGTCATTTGGAGTTGTGTGAAAAATGTTATGACAATTATACTAAAGCATGTCTGGAGGAGCCGAAATTGTGCATCGCAATCGCGAAGGGTAAATTTTGGATCAGAAAATTGTTCTCCGTGATCGCGAAGCATTTTCCGCGATCGCGATGAGTAAAATACCTGGGCAGAATGTCTTAAAACAAACCAATCGTGAAAATAACCTATTTTTCCACCAATTTTGGTCATTTTTGATAGCTTTTGGATAGGAATTGAAGGGGTTTCGACTGGGAATCATTGGAGGTAAGTTTTATGAGTTAAATACATGCATTTATTGAAGAATAATGCTTGTAATTCATGAAAACCTAGCGAAATTCTATGAAATTATGGCTTGGAAAAAAAACTCTAAAATTGGGATTTGAGGAATCATTTGTGGTCCGAATTCGGAGTTCTTGGTATGTACAGACTCGTGGCGAGATGAGGATTCCGGAAATGGGAATTTCGTAATTTTTTAGGACATGGTCCCGAGGCTCGAGTTTTGCCAATTTCGCGATTTTAGTATTTTTTGAGTTCTTTCGATTGGGTTATGCCCCATTAGCATATTATGATGTATTCCTTATGATTTTGGATAGATTGTATGCATGTGGAGGCCGTTTCGAGGAGCAAGGGCATCGCGGTCTAGAGTGTTTGCCGATTCGAGGTGAGTAATACTTGGGAATAATATCCTGAGGGTTTGAAATCCCGGATTTGCACATCTTAGTATTGTATTGAGGTGACTTGCACGCTGAACCTGAGCGTGGGGTAGAGCACCATTGGGGATCATGACTTGGTCCGTCCCGGTTGTTGGTTTTTACCGTGTATTTGCAAATGTATTGTTGTTATCGTTATGATTTTGGTTCATTGCCATACTTGGGGCTTATTGTCGATTGTTGAAACTCTTTATGAACTATCATCACTGTTTTCCCTCACTATTTGAAATACTATTCAAACTCAGTCCGTGTGATTTACACTGCTTTTGAACTCAACTATATTTTACTCAAACCTGGAGTTTTAACTGCTGTTTGAACTATCATTTGAGCTGAGTATCATTATTTTACTGATGCCCGAGGGGCTTTTCGATTACTTGTTGGACTGATCGGGGCCGAGGGCCGTATGTAAGAGCATGACGAGTAATGTGAGGAGGTTTTTAGTCCTCGAGTGATATGTGTGCATATGCATATACATGCACGGATCGGATTGCACGCAGCAGTAGCATATTACATGGATCGGACTGTACGCTGCAGTAGTATATGGATCGGACCTGCACGCCGCAGTAGTATATGGATTGGACTACACGCCGTAGTAGTATATGGATCGGACTGCACACCGCAGTATTATATGGATCGGACTGCACGCTGCAGTATTATTGCGCTTGGGCTGTAGGAGCCCTTCGGAGTCTGCATCTCATTGCATTGCATTCACTCCTGTTTGTACTACGTGGCATGGCATTAGTACTTATATATCATTTGCATACATATTGTTACTTGCCTTGTTGACCAGATACCCTGGCGTTACATGTTGAGAAGTGCTTGCCCAAGGGGCCGACTTGTGAGCCGACTTGCTCTATCTGATTTAGCATTCATATGCTGGCTGTTGAAAAAGGAAAAAAGGATATTTGTAAAATAGATTTTCAAAAATGATTTTTTAACTGATCTTGAGATTTTCTAAAGAAATTCACAGTATTTCGGCTTTTTTAAAAAGGGATTGTACTGTCTTGTATATCATTTTGGTGAGCCCATACGTATTTTCTTATCACACAGTTATTATTCTCTTTTATAACCACTAAGTTGGAAGTACTCACTTTACTCCTCGCACCTTGTGCACAGTTGCAGGTATTGTTCGCTCGTTAGTGGGTTATTAGCAGACCAGAAGACCTTATGGTAGTAGTTGAGACAGGTGACCGCTAGCATTCGCGGTACCATACTTCATCTTTGTATTCCAGTTTTTATTTTGTAATTATCTATACATTATAGGCGAGTAGTAGCCTTTTACTCATTAGATGCTCGTGACTTGTGACACCTCGTTCGGGCTGTATTGGGATGAATATTAATAGTTAAATGATAATAAGTAATATTTCTATTCCTTTATGTTTAATATCTGATAAAAGAAGATTTGGAGTTGTTGGCTGGCCTTATCTTCACGAGAGGTGCCATCGCGATTAGGTATGGGATTTGGGTCATGTGGAAGGAATTTCAAGACAAGGTCAGCCAACAACCCTAAATCTTCTTTTATCATCTATTAAACATAAAGGAATAGAAATATTACTTATTATCATTTAACTATTAATTTCATCCCAATATATCCCGACATGGGTGTAACAAGTCACGAGCATATAATGAGTAGAGACGCTACTACAGGCCAACAATGTATAGATAATTACAAAATAAAAACTCGAATACAAAGATGAAGTACGGTGCCGCGAACGCTAGTGGTCACCTGGCTCAACTACCACCATAAGGTCTTCTGCCCTGCTAATTACCCACTAACGGGTGAACAATACCTGCAACTGCACCCAAGGTGCATGGAGTAAAATGAGTACTTCCAACTCAGTGGTAATAAAAGAGAATAGTAATTGAGCGATAAGAAAACACATGGTGGAGGCCACCATTTTAGCATCATTTGTTGTTTCACTTTTATCTGTATGCTATCTCTCATAATATAGAATTCAGTTTCCTTTACTATGGTATATGTGGCATTGATTGTATCTTTCCTATTTTAGAACACATTGTTATTTCTGTTGAGCGAGATGTGCCAAAGGCAGAATGGTAGAATATTGATCTATTTGAGGTTCTCATTGAATTTTAGATCTCTACCTTTTTCCATAACTGCTGCCCAGGATCCATTGTGAGAACCGAGGCTTGTAACAAAGGGGGTTGTAGCTTTGTTCTGGATAGAGCTCCAGAATTTAGTGGCATTGGGAATTGAGAGAATATGTGGTCAATATCCTCTTCAGCATCTCCACAAAAGTGACAGTGTTGAGGGCATCCCAGGCCAATTGAGTGGAGGAAGCTTTTTGTTGGAAGCCTTTTGTAGTGCAAAAGCCACAAGAAGTTTTTTATTTTGTTGGGTATGTGGAGCTTCCATAACCCTTTGAAGGGGTCACCTCTGGAGAGGGGGTGTTCTGATCAGAGTTATTTAGGATGGAATAGGTAGAAGAGATTGAGAATAGACCATTGGCTGTGAGGTCCCAGATAAGATTATCCTCTTTGGTGGATACACTGGGAATGAAAGTAGATTCCAAAAAGTCTTGGATGTGCTGAGGGAGTTGGAATGATAGGATTGAAGTGTCCCATGAGCCCATTTGATGGACTGCTGCAACCTTGATGTCACTATCAGTTAGGGTCTGGGGCCCCTATATTAGGTTTCTTAGAGCTGGTTGGTTTGGAATCGATTTATTAAAGAAGTCAACTATATTCCCTTTGTGAATAACCCACCTACTTCCTTTATTACAACAGGTGGGAGAGTATTAAGATCTGGTATGTCTTAGGCCTTGATTGGGCCTTGACATGTTGCAGTGTTTGTGAATCAGCACTCTGGCCCAAAGGGAGTTGGTGTTTTTGTAAGCTCTCCAAGCAAGGTTTGCTAGGGATGCCTGATTTTTAAGGCTTGCCTTTTGAAGGCCCAGCCCCCCTTTTTGTTTGGTTTTAGCCACTGCATCCCATTTAACTAAATGTAGCTTCCTTTTCTCTCGGGTGGTGCCTAGATGAAATTCCTTTGGAGCTTGTCAATCTGTTTAGTGATCTTAATGGGTAGGGAGATGTATTGCATTACATGACTAGGGATGCTATTAAGAGTGGATTTAGCTAGGACAGTTCTCCTTACCATGTTGAGGCATTTGGATTTCCACCCGGACAGCTTTGAGTTCATATTATCCAGAATGAATTGGAAGTCTGCTACTGATTTCCTCTTGTGGAAGATTGGGAATCTCAGGTATTTACCAAAGCTGGTGGATTGTCTAATGGAGAGGGAGGAGGATATGACCTGGGATGAGGCTTGATTGGTGTTAGAAAAGAATAACACCCTTGATTTGGCTAGGTTGACCTTGTGCCCTGACTGGTAGTTAAACTCTTCTAGGATGGCCATAATTGAAGAGCAGTTTTAAGTGTTGGCTCTTGCAAAGAGAGTAAGGTCATCATCAAAGAAAAGGTGAGAAATCCTATGGCCTTAACTACTTATACTAATGGGGTCCCAGTGGTTTTGGTGGACTGTTTGGTCAATAGATCTAGAAAGCCTTTCCATACACAAGATGAATAGGTAAGGAGACATGGGGTCTCCTTGTCTGATACTCCTTGAGGGGTTGAATGAATCAGGTTTTCCTCAATTGAGCAAGATGGATATAGAGGAGGAACTAACACATGACATGATGAGCTTGGTTAGCTTCTCTGGGAAATTAAAGACTTGAAGTGTGTCTCTAATGAAGGACTATTCTAGCCTATCAAAGGCCTTTTCCGGATCAATTTTCAGAATCATATGTCCCAACCTGCCCTTCATTTTCCTAAAGTGATTTATGTATTTCTATACTATGACAACATTGTCACAAGCCCTTCTATTGCTTAGGAAGCTAGCTTGGTTGGGCCCTATGATGTGGTTTAGGATAAGCTTGATCCTACTTACAATGATCTTTGTAACTATTTTGTAAATGGTGTTACAAAGGCCAATTGGTCTGAAGTTTTTCAACATTGGTGCTTGGAGGGATTTTGGGATTAGGCAAACTAGGGTTTGGTTCATGTGATGTCCATAGTTGATATGTTGAAACAATTCAGACATAATTGGGAGACAGACTCCCCAACCATATCCCAGTATTTTTGGAAGAAGAAGGGGTGCAGGCCATCTGGTCCTAGGGCCTTGAATGGTTTATTAGAGAAGACATCTCTTTTGATTTCTTCCAATTTAGGAGGTCTATCCATTAATGTCCTATGTCTTTGAAGAAGAATGGGACCAGATGTGGAATGGCTTGATGTTTTTCATGGAACTTGGGTAGTTGAGGTAGTATAGAGATTGGAGAAGAAGTCTGTAACTACTGAGCTAATCTCCGTTGGGATTAGTGATCCAGTTACCATTGTCTTCCTTCAGAGATAGAATTTTGTTTCTTCTTCTTCTGTTTAAGATAGAAGTGTGGAAGAATTTTGTGTTGGCATCACCTTCTTGAAGTCAGCTGATTTTGGACTTGAGCTTCCAGAAGTCCTCCTCATTCTTAAGGATAAGGGTTCAACTCATTGTTTAGGTTAGTTTCCAAGGTTTGGAGAAAGGTACTGAATTGATAGCTGGTGGATTTTTGGATACCATCAATTCTGGAAAGGAGCCTTTTTTATGATGGAAAATGTTGCCAAAGACCTCCTTATTTCAATTTGTAGCTAACTTTTTGAATTTATCAA
Source organism: Nicotiana noctiflora (assembly GCA_032618575.1). NCBI lineage: Eukaryota > Viridiplantae > Streptophyta > Magnoliopsida > Solanales > Solanaceae > Nicotiana > Nicotiana noctiflora. Next base: position 6,133 of record JASVEL010007394.1, read on the forward strand.
TGGATTGTAGTAGGTTGGGCATTCCAAGGAAAGCCTTGATAAAGATGTTAGGAAAACCCGGGTGGCTAGCCCATATTGTTTCAAACCTAAAGGGCCTTGGATGGATATTATTGGAGGCCCATTTAATTGAATTTTTAGAGGGCAATGGTCTGAGTGGGTCCTAGGTAGATGCAGTACGCTTGCCTCAGGGTGTTGCTTGATCCACCCTTCATTTGCAAAGCACCTATCAATCCTTTCCAGGATTAAGGTACTATGCGTAATATATTTTTTATTGGACCAAGTGTATTTACTACCCTTGTATCCTAGGTCAATAAGGTTACAACTATTGATATAGTTCCAAAACAGGTTACTATGATTTAAGTTTATAGGGTTTCCCCCAAATTTATTCCTGGCTTTCATGACTTTATTAAAGTCCTCTCCAATGAACCAATTGTCCATGGAGGTGCCAGCTATGGTTTGTAGTTGTTCCCATAGTAGTTTCCTATTAGCAATCTGATTTCTATAATTTATTATTGGTTTCATTTGTAGTATAGTTACCTTTTGTTATTATCTGCTGAGCTTACTTCGCTTCCCAGATTCACATTAAGTGAAAGAAAGAAAAATTATCAGGGCAACCATAAACACTGATTTAATAATAACACTTGCATAGAATATATATGGTTTCACCGTTGAAAGCCCATACTGCCATTAACATTCCACAACTAAAGCTCGAAGTCGCTCAAAGAATAAACACGGATGATATCCTTAATATAAAGCTCAGGTGCCAATGTTCTCGACCAATGCACCTTTGTCCATCCTCTTCACAATAGCGGCAATAACTTTTGATGTTCCTACAAACTGTAAATACTTCGCTGTTCATACAACCGTTTAAAACCGAAAATATAGATTGAAAATAAACGAACCGAACTTTAAAACTGTAAGTACTTTGGTTTGATTTGGTTATTAATATTACATAATAAAAAAACCAATAAATTGAACCGTTCATTTATAATAACCGACCGATGCTCACCCCTACCAGAGATGAAATAGAGACTTTGATTTGGAGAGGTGGCAACTAAACGTTTTTCAAAAAAAAAAAACCCTAATTTTGTTTATTTACCTAAGTATTACTTTAATACTTTAGTAATAACTACTCCTTTTGTCTCAATTTATATCACACACTACACAAGTATTACTTTTTATGGTAATTTTTCAAAGTATTCTTTTAATATTTTAAATTATTAATTACTATAGTAATTTTTACGGTTTCAATATTTAAATTTTATTTTAAAGAATTTAATATGAATTCATCATTAAAATTAAAAAGTTTGACTTTCGAAATGAAAATAGGGTCACATAAATTGAGACAGAAGACAGTAATAATTTACTATTATATATGGGGGAATTATTTGCTTGACGACTTAATTTTGAAAACAAAAATTATTATTAAAAATTAAAGTTAAATAGTGAAACGAATTATTGGATTCAGGAATAAAGAACTTAAAAATGATCATTTCAATTTAATTTTCATGGCATAAACAATTTTAATTTTGAGAATAATTGTAAAAGGAAGACCCTTCTTTTATGCAATATTTTTTTAATGTGGATAGAAAATATATTTTTTGTTGAAAAAGAAAGTACTTTTTCTACAACATGAAATTAAAGTACTCATTTGAATGAAATATAAGAAAATACTTTTTCTACATCATGAAAAGAAAATACTCATTTTATTTAAATAAAAAAATATTTTTTAGAAATACCTTTTTATTGAAAAAAAAATTATTTTTTTTAGGAATTTTTACCTCCTATAGAAAAGGTTAACCCCTTATTTTTTTTTTTGAATAATTACCATTTAAAAAAATTATATTTTAAAGATATCTTTTAATGTTTATAGCAAAATATCTAATTTTGGTTAACTCCTACTCTTAAGCCACTAAATATATTATTCAATTACAATATTTTCTTTCCCTCTCTACTTTGATACAACTTTTACCTTAAATTTTTCATAAAGAGCTCTCCAATTCCTTCATCCGCCATCGTCATTCTGAAGGATCAATTTATCAACAATTATTAACTAAACCAAATAATCTAATCCAGTTATTTGCAGAGAAAGGATTATACCCTAAACCTTTCCACTGCAATTATAATTGCAGAAGATCCTTACGTCTCCAATAAGAGCAGTAGCAGCGCCAAGCAAGAGAAATAGCTCTCCATATGAAATTCCCAGTATCTCTGTTTTCACTTTGTTTCTGTCGTATGTTTCAAGAGAAAAGCGATAGGAGATTGTAAATAAATGACCCGGCCTTGTCGGAAAATTTGGTCGAGAATTTGTGAGGGAGTACCACGATGGTCAATGTTAGAAAGTAAACGAGCCATGACTTCTTGTTGTTGTTGCTGCTTCTGACGTTATTGTTACATCTGCTGCAATAAGAGTAGCTAAAAATTAGGGTTTGTTAACAAAGACGACGGATTTTGGGGCAGAGCAACTTGATTTTCTATTAATATATTTTAATATATTTACGACGTATCATATTGTATTTTCATGTATTTCATTGTATTCGTTGTCTTTTTTTTCATTGTAATTCAATGTATCTTGTTATATTCCATATATTTTGACGTATTCAATATATTTCATTGTATTCAGTGTTGCTTTTACTCATCGTATTTTCAATGTATCCCGCAGTATTTTATGTATTTCATTGTATTCACTGTCTCGCTATATGCCATGAATGTATTCACATATATATTTTTAATTAATATAATTTATGTATTCAGATATATTATATACTTTCTCTGAAGAGTGCTATATTTTTGGGGTATTTTTTTGGTTGAGAGTCTTTTTTTATAGTTGAAAATATAATATTTGTGTGTTATAATTGAGTTTGTTAAGTTATATTAGGAGTCTATTATGTTAATTGATTCACTTTCCATTTTAAAAAGAGTTTAATCCCCTATTTCACGCAGTGAATACAGTCGAATATAATAATTTGTCCGGCTGTAATCCCATATTTTACTTCACGAATACAGTCGTCGAATACAACAACTGATTAGCTGGACTTACCTGATTCACGCCTATTTTTGCTAGTGTATTCATGAATATAATAACTTAAATACATCAAATACATCTTACAACCACACAAAAGATATCTATAATTCATAGTATAGCAAATTGTATGTGGCTAATTACTACCAAAAGATAGTGCTTTATAAAAAATTCTCTTTTTTATATCATGAAAAAAAAACTCATTTGTTGAAATGGGAAAAGAAATCTATCTGTAACATGAAAAGAACGTACTATTAATATATTTTTATTTAGGGTAGGGTGGGGTAGAGGAGGTGGGGCAGGGTGTGGGAGTGTGGGGGAGGGGGTTGGTGTGATGGGAAATAGGATGGGAAAAGTTAAGAAGAAGTTGTGAAAAATATATCTCTTTTTTTTTATAGGAAAAATATTTTGCCCCAATTGAAGGAAAATGAGTTTATCAGGAAAAATATTTTTCAAATTTAATCAACCAAAAACATTGAAAAATATTTTCCCGAAAATATTTTGAGTTCGTTCGTACCAAACACACCCTTAATGAGCTTACACAATGCAGATCAAGAAAAATGAGTCCCAAAAAAGCGAATACTAGGCATCTCTTGTTTTAGATTTTTGGTGGCTAATTCTAAGCCGAGTCTCACACAAAATGCAGTTGACAGAACGAGGGAAGTTTCTTTATTATACCAAAACTTACACAAGACTTTTGTAATTCACATCTATCAATTCAATTACATGCCCCTTTATCTTTATCATTACAAAGTCGTAATATCAGAATTCCTGACAGAAATTAAAGGGCCGTTTGGTTTGAAGGCAAGTTATACTATAATTAGTTATGCTGTTATTAGTTATCTTAATACTTGTATTATTTCTTACTGGCTGTTGTGAGATTGTCAATTTTACTGCTTTATCATTGAAATTTATTGTGGGATTATTATTCTACCCTCTAGCAGATATAAGTTATCTCAGTACTATTTTTAATCCTATGATAACTAATTCCAGGAATAGTAACCAAACAAGGGATAAGACGATGCTAAAGTTTTATCTCAAGATTATTTTTACTTATCCATTGTACCAAAACAACCCCCAAGTAGTCCTGAAAGAAACTTGCTTTGTATATCCAAATATGCAGAAATGCATACAAACATACAAAAGTTTCAAAAGACACTACGCATTCCAGAGAACATTGTTGTTAATTCAGACACCAGAATAGAAACAGACAGTAATTCTAGCATATGATTCCAATATAAAAAACAACAATCCTTTCTTTATAGAGTTTGATATTCACAATCTGCTGGAAATAACAATGGGAAAAAATAAAATATTACTATAATATTATTTATGAGAAGATATAAACTGGTTGGAGACTTCAAAATCCCTGTAAAGAGCAAGCTCCTCCAAATAATATATACTACAGAATACAGATTTAGCTGAATGTGTACTAATTGATCAGGCGATTATCGCCATGTTCCAAGAGCAAGCTCCTCTAAATAATACTAGTATACTACAGAATACAAAAATATACCTTAATGTACTAACTGATAAGGCGATTAACGCCATGTTTCTTACTGTACACTTAATGAAATCAATGGAGTTTGCCATTTAATCTCATGCTATATCGCTCGCAGAAACTGATGAATCAAACAACTAAGATCCAAGGAGTGTGCTTATTGCTCAACAACTCCTCTCAGCACTCAACTCCCCTAAATATAGAAGAGGAGGAAAGAACAAAAGAATGGATTGAATCACGCGAAATGATCCTCAGCTTTCAATATACATCAGTAGCTATGAGCTCCTGGCTTCGCTGAACACCTAAATCACTCGATATCCTATTACACAACTGCAAGATATAAGCATGATTTAGTTAGTTTAAAAGGTTTGGAGGGATTGCAGGTTGCAAATGCATTCGGAAGCAGTGGCGAAACCAGGAATTTTACTAAGGGTGTTCAAGATTTAATATATATGTATAAAAAGGTAATTTTTGGCATGTATACATGGTATAATTTCTATATACACATTATAATTTTTCGAGGAAGGGTGTTCAACTGACCACCCTTTCCTCTAAGTGGCTACGCCACCGTTCAAGAGGCATCAACTAACAGCCTTTCATCAGGTATATATACTACATATTGACACCACATGGCTTCTTCGCGAATTTACTTTTTTTGTATTTTGACCCCTCTTAGTGAAAATACTGGCTTCGCCACTGACTGCAATAGTGTAGATGAGGATGTTTGAGATATACCTGTCTATATACTGTTGAATCCCCGGAAGACTTTCGTAACTCTACAACATACAATGATGGGCTAATCTCAAAAACCTGCAATTTATGCATTGGTATAATTATGCTTCTTTTTCTTTCTCTTTCCGCAACGGAAAATAAGAAGTAGAATGTTGTTTTCGTCAATTACCTCAGCGACAACTGAGAGATTAGCCGTGCTCTTTTGGCTTCTGTGGTCTTGCATCACTTTCAACTGCAATATGCAAAGACACAAATGTTAAAAGAGATGTATCACTAGTGCATGTCTGAATTTTCTTTTGGATTACATGGAACTACTCAAAATACAGGTAGTTGTACCGACATTGATACTAACCATTCCATTTTTTTTCTGGACATGATATCCCATCTGTGTTACCATATTCTCAATCCGCTCCAGTAACTGTTTTGGAGACAGACTGGATGTAAATCTGATCTTCCTCTCAGAAACATCCTACAATAATTCAAATAAGAAATAAGTCTAACTTTAAATATTTGTTCCTCCTATAAGATATTAAGAAATTAAAAGTAGACTCACCTCTTTCTCAAAAAATCCAGAAAGATCAAGACATGACGACATCCCTATTAGCTCGAAAGCATTTAGCACACAAGGTGATTCTGGATCTCTTTGTGCGTCAAGTGACTATAACAAGGATATAAAAACCAATCAGTCATTAATGATAAAAGGATTAAAATGCTAGAGATAAACCAATTAGAGGGTTCAAAGTTCATACTGCTTCTTGTATTGATAAGACTTGATTATCTGTTGATGCATGATCGTCTTCCAAATCTTCTTCGTCAGGATTTACAGGAGTATAGTCTTGTTTGAACCATTTATCTTCTTTGATTTCTTCCATCGTTATACGAGTATGTGGGTTGGGATCAAGAATCCTCTTTATGAGGTTCTTTGCTCCCGCGGATAGCCATTTTGGTATATGAACATCCCCCTTAACTATCTGATTAATGTCCCTCCAAATAATATTAATAGTATTAGCTCCAGAAAATGACATATAAATGAGCTCTACACAGAAAAAGATGATTAAAAGGAGAAAGAAGTAAGAATAAGAAGTCTTACCTTTTGATAAAGTACTGCAAGATTTCTATCGTCAAATGGTAAATAACCGGTGAGAATGACATATAAGATGACACCACACGACCAAGTATCTGATGCCGCGCCATCATATCCTCTGTTAGAAAGAATTTCAGGAGCGACATAGTTGGGACTACCGCAAGTTGTATGCAACAAACCATCATCCTATAGTTAAGCAAGAAAAAACTCGTTAAGCTTGAGGAAAAGAGTTCGCATATGCAACAAAGAGAAGATGGTATATTCCATACCCTAAAATGTTGGGGTAAAGCACTGAGTCCAAAGTCCGTTATTTTTATGTTTCCTTTTGAATCAATGAGAACGTTTTCTAGCTGCATTTCAAAAATAGCAAATGTTATTTGACAGAACGCGCGGTAACTTATAATGTTTGTGTGCTACATTATGTAATTAGTTACCTTGAGGTCTCTGTGGAAGACACCTTTTTCGTGACAGTAACTAACGCCATCAATCAATTGTTGAAATAGTTTTCTACCTTCTGCCTCTTTGAGTTTCCCTTTGGACACCTATGAATAAAGATCACCGTCAAGGTTAAAATTCCAGATTTGAGATGTTAATATGCATAAACACAATTTAATCGCCAAAGTTGCTTACGATTCTGTCAAATAATTCACCACCATTCACGTATTCCAGCACCATGTAAATCTTGCTTTTGCTCGCTAAGACCTGCTTAAATATAATACTTTCATGTTAGATATGCATCTCAGTAAATTACTAAAATGAACTCAATACAAGGTAAAAGATGAACAAACCAAATACATACTATAAATACAAAGATAGTTGATGAAATTGATGTTGTCATCGTTACTGTCGCTATTTGTTCTTGTTGTTATTATTATTGTCGTTGTTGTCATTGTTTATCATTTGACACAATGAGATTGCACTTAACAAAAGGGCAGCCTAGTGAACAAGGCATCCCGTGTTCACGTAGGATCCGATGAAGGGCTGTACCCCAAAGGTTATTACATAGATAGCCAATCTTAATACAAGCATTAGTGGCTGCTTCCCCAACTGAAACTCGTGACCTATAGAACACATGGAGACTACGGCAGTAGGTTCAAAGTTGTTACTTCATGATTTGAACTGTTATCATGAAATTCTGGTCTAATACGGCAGAATAACTTAATTTTTACCGGCAAGAGACTAAATCCTAATTGTACACTATAAGTCCAAGAAAAAAACAAAATAGTGTTTGTCACCCAAGTTTTTTAGCTTTTTTTTTTTAATGTCATTGGCTAGATCCAATGACTAAGTGTGGTCCCAGACAAAAGTGGGTCCCATCCATATGCAATACACAACCACAAAATTCAATGATTTGACACTTATGGTTATGGACTAAAGAGTCCTCATTTTTGTTTGTACAGTTGAAAAAATCTTTATGTGGAGAGTGGAAATGGCTCCACAATTATTATTTCCCACCAACCGGAAAATGAATTATCACAATCAACCTTTACTTTATAGATTGACTTATATTAAAGTTCAGCAAATTTTATCCAATTAATTTTGTGAATAGATAGAAATAATAAAGAGACTAACCAGAGTTATAGTTGAGTAGCAAGTACTCCCTTATCTTTAAATAGAGGTTTCAGGGTTCAAGTTTTGAATATAGAATCGTCTTTATTAGGAAACGTTTTATCCCTAATATGAAATTTTCTGACACTAATCCGGATTAATTCGGGCAATAGTGTTGGGGAACCAAATATTATTTTTTTTAAAAAGACAACAAAATAGGAGAAGGAAGAAACGAATCTTTAAGACGTGCAAGAATGAGCATCACTTGATCTTTGTTTGAAGCAAATATGTATTGTATTATACTCATTGTTTATGAATAATAAAAAGAAATACCTGTAAATAACAATATTTATAATTAACTTTATATACCGAATCTCTCGGTGCAGCTAATTTATCTTTACAAAAATACTAATTGTGTCTTTTCAATATCTAACTTTGGGTATATTCGAATTTCTTTTGGTTCAAAAGATAATATATAATAATAATAATAATAATAATAATAATAATAATAATAATATTCGGAGTCTTTGATAGAAGGCAAAAGAACAGACACGAAAAACAGAAAAGACAAGTTCAACTAGTATTAATAAATGGACAAATGTACCTCGTATAATCTGACCACGTTAGGATGTTTGAGGAGTTTTAATGTTCCAATCTCCCTCTTTATCTGCAATAATACATATTAAACATATGTAAGCTTATTGATAAATAGCACGAAAATTATGTTGTGCGGATTTCTTAAAATATTAATGCACCCAGGGGTAGAGCTAAAAGCTTCAATACATGTTCTACCGAACCCAGTAACTTTTGTTTTTACAATATATTTATGTGAAAAATTAATTAAATATGTATGAATAATAATTTAGGATCCAATTATTAATGAAAATCATCGTTTTAAAATCTTGAACCCATAAAGTTAAAATTCTAGCATCATATCTGATACTTCAAAATATAAGTACTATTTTTGGAGGATCCAATGTATGCCCGACTACATGCATGAAAGTAGGAAAATTTCAATCGAACCAATAATAATAAGATTTAAATTTTGACAATTGAATTGAAATTGTACAATTTTGATTATTTAACTGTCGTCAAGTTGGACTGCTAATTAATTGTCTGATTAGAGAATTTTGAACCAATAACATTAGTTAACTCATTAACCTTTTTTGGGGAAGAAGATTTGGTTGGAAATATAGTGGAAGATGAGAATACCAAATGGCTAACCTCCAAGTAATTAAGGGTGTGTTTGGTAGTAAGAAAACGGTTTTGCTCATAAAAAATTATCTCATTATCCAAAACTCTCTAAATTAAAAATATTTCAAATTGGACTTATCGACGAAGTATGTCAATTTTCTCCCCTTCAATGAAACTATTTTTCTAAAGAAAATATTTTTTGGTCTTTGGTAGCCAAAAATGACTCATTTTCTCATTTTTCTTTATACCAAATACACCTTTTTATGATTTAAAGTAGATGTATTTAACTTTTAAGCCTTTTAAGGTACTTTTTAAAATTACAAGTTTAAATTAAAATAACTATTTACCATATATTTATATTCTATATAGAAAATACTAAACTTATTAAATATAGGTTGCATTATTTTCAGCCCAACGCGTCGGACTGCAGGGTAGATGGAGAGTAATTCAATAATAGGCCATAACAACAATAATACAGTAAAATCTTACAAGTGTGATTTTGGAATAATATGTAAGCAAATATTATCCCTGTCCGGTGGAGTAAAGATGGTGTTTCCGAAAAATCCTCGATAAAATATATCTGAGTCCAAACTAGTGGATGAAACCAATAGCTTTTGTTTAAATCTCATGTTTATGTAACTATTATTCATAAAAAAATATATATAAGCATTTAATTAAGAAACTCATAAACTTCGAATCCTTCGTGTGCCTCTAGCCTTGAAGGGATTTGGTCACAGAAAGAAGAAGATCTACGTTTCAGTAACTCTTTTAGTAAGAGAAAGACGGTAACAACAAAGACGACTCATTAAAATTCCATAAGATAAAGTGTGTGTACTATATGCAAATCTTATATATACCCCAAAATAATAGAGAAATTGTTTTCGATAAACTGATAAATCTCACAAGTGGATTATAACAAAAATAATGTATACGCATACCTTACCAAATAGATGAATTTCAATTGAAAAAACAAAGAATTCAAAACAGCAAAAGAAAAATGGGAGAGAAAAATCAGACAAACCTGATCAGTAGACCTAAGGTCAATAATCCGATCTTTATCCAAAATCTTAATAGCAAAAGATTGACCAGATTCAATATGTTTAGCGTATTTAACTTTCCCAAAATTTCCTTCGCCTAAAGTTTTTCCAATTTCGTATTTCCCTAATCGCATTCCCTTCTTTCCTCCACCTTGCCTTATTTCCTCCTCTTGCTGCTGTACTATTACCATTCCCCTTTTCTTTTCTTTTTTTTTAAAAAAAAAAAAATCGAATAGTTTAAAAAATTGTTTAAATTTTCTCTGTGATCTGTTGTGTACAGATAAATGGAGTTGAAGAGAAAGAGAAGATCAGTAGGTTTCGTGTTTCTTTGATTCCTTTCTATGTTTGGTTTGGTGTTTATATACAAGTGGAGTAGTAATACATATATATAATCAATAAAAATAATAAAGCTGGGGCCCGTGATTCCTTGTCTGGGCTCTTTTTTTATTTTTATTTTTTTACTCGGTGTCCAATATTGTATTGGGGCTCGACTAAGTCGGAATTTATGTCGGAAAGTTCACATTAGATGGTTTTCCACTCGATATTCGGGAAGTCATTAGGGTTCGACTAAATCTAAATTTGCATTGGAAAATCCCACATTAGATTAGTCCCAACCCATTGGGGATTAAATACGAATTTGTGTCAAAAAATCCCACATAAGGTGATCTCTTATCTAATTTTTGATATTCATTGGGGCTCGACTAAGTTTAAATTTATGCAAAAAAGGTAAAGCGTTCTCTAAAAGTATTTACTATTCCATGCAATGTGTGGACCTCTCTTGTTTATTCATTAATTAATCTTTTTTTGTCTTTTTTGAGAAATAAATTAAATTTATTTATTGACGCCGAATAATTTATCTGTTTGATCAATAATTCCGTCTAATGTTAAGAGTATTTAGGCGCCGTTTATTTAAATGACATAGGGTTCTAATCTGACATAAAATTAAGGATTATGTTTATCCAATGTAAACTAAATTCTTGGTGTTCTTTATCCACTTTGATTTTTAGATATATAATAATATAAGGATTGTTTCGTGGATAAAGTTAGCAAAAATGATAATATTGCCCTTTCAAGACAAAAATTTATTAATTGCCAAAAACACAAATTTTATTCCATTTCATCTAACTGCTAATCAAAAGAAATGTTTTAGGTTGTGCCTTATATATTCCATTTTTTATTCAAAGAGCTACACAATAGTAATACTAAATATTTTATTTATTTTAATTTATTTAATGCACTTTTCTTTTACTATGAGGGGAAGTAATTGAGCATATGTAAACTTATTCCATGTAACTCATAGGTAATGGATTCGAATCGTCAAGTGTCCACTAATACTTGCATTAGGGTAGACAGTCTATATGTACGATCTTTCCCTCATAACCTATCGATAAAGGTATTATCGTGTGATCCGTATATCACGAGTTCAAATCGTGAAAATAACCACTAATAGATTTTACATATGAGGCCCTTTCCGGGTCTGTTGAATGCAGGATGCATTGTGCATTAAATTGCCCTTTATTTTCCTTTTTAATATGTTAGACTATTCCAAAAAGAATAATATTTTTTATATTTAGAAATAATTTAACTTTAATTTTTTTAAATTCTTAGTGCCAACTAAATTTTTACTTTTAAAATTTCGTGCTTCTTCAAACTATGGCATGAAATGAGAAATATATACTAATTCAAGAATTATATATCTCAATATTGTAATATGGAACTTTATATTCTCCGCCTAACTTAATCCGTGACCCAAACACGGCTTTCACTTTCACCGGTCCCAACTGTGTCTTGATGTCTTCTCTTTTTACCAAATTATTATTATTTCTGACTCAAAATTCTTAGAATATTGAAACGTTATATTTTTCTGTCTGTTAATTTCCCGTTTTGCCAATTTTGAGTACAATGTACATTTGTTCTGTTCAATCTGATGTCATCATATTTTACTCCTATTTTGCTTTTTCTTCTTCTCTTTTTCTTCGTTCTTTCCTTTGAATTTCTTACTAAAAACATACGTGTGTACTGACCACTGACTTCTTCATAATTAACCTTTCACGTTTAGAATGTGAAATAAAAAAGTTAACCTACCACAATTAAAAGCGTGTGATATGATAAAATAGTTGAAGTTTTTACACTTTTAATCAGAATTTTCCAATTTTAGTTCTGTAAAATAACTTTATTTTTATAGAAAACGTCAATGGCGGAGTCAGTTTATCGAAGGGGTATCAATTGACATTCATTTTCCAAAAAAAAAATAAAATATATATATATATATATATAAACTTGTCACCACGCAAAATCTCAACCGTTCGTGATGGCGCTTAACACACTGGCTAGGCAAGCCGAAACATGCTAATAAATGCAACATAATAATGAAATTCATAAATATGGCATAAACATGAGGTCTCGATACAATAACAACTGCTAATACAATGTGAATCCCCCAAAATGTGGTATGGAGTCATGAGCTATACAACGGAATACAAGTTTGAAACTGAACAATAAATACACTATCTAAATTATAACAACAGTATAAAAGGAAAAGACATGTCAAACTGCGATAAAGGATGCAGCTCTATCTCGCCTCTAATAGATAGTCCAACAAACAACCTACAGATGATAACTGATCCTCACACATGAATATGTGATCATTCCATTGGAAGCAATGACCTCTGGCTTGGCAGAAAAAGCATAGCATCGAGCTTGTCCGCCACCTGATCGGCCTCCCTTCTAAGGCGACCTTTAGCTGCCTGGCCCCACTCAGCTGGCTGAGCGGGTAGTGAATTTCTATGCCTTTTTCGTATATTTATTTCTATATATTTCGATACTTCTCGGTGAAAATCTAACTCTGTAGTGCTTCCGTTAGATAGGTTATACAAATGTGTATGTGAATTAATCAAAACAATAAATTTCGAATACTAGATAGTTATATAAATAAAAGGTTAAAAGTGCAAAATATGAAAGGAATCTTTAGAAAATAATTGCATTGGAGAAAAACGGCTAAAGGCGCAAGGTATGAAATTAATTCTCAGAAAATAATTACATTGAAATAACCCCCACGTTGACAAATGAGTACACAGTCACATGGTGGGTTTTGAGTTCTGACTTCGGTTTTGGGTTACTTTTAGAAGAAACATTCACAAAATCATTTGGACAAAAATTGTTTCTAAATTAACCAACATCTATTAGTTTAGGATTGAAAAAAATATTTTGATATGATTTTCAGAAATCTTATCGATATGGCTATCGATAAGATTTAGGGGTGTTCAAAATTCGATTTGGACCAGTTTTTTTCGGTAAAAAAATCAAACTAAGTAAGCCGATTTTTCAAATATTGGAACCGGACAAAATTAATTAAGTCGATTTTTTATCGATTTGATTTTTGTTATTTTCTTCGGAGGTTATCAATTTTTTTCTTAAATATGAGACATATACTACCAAATGGATATTCCGGCTACTACATTTCAATATCACACTATCAAATCAATTGCTCTTTGAGAAATCTATCATTTACCAAGAGATATTGATGATAATTAAATCAAATAGTGATGAATAATTTAAGTATTCAATTAAAAATTAATTATTTTTAACATGGAATAAATTCTTTTTGTACTTAGCAAAAGAAAACTACCAATTAAACCACAATGTCAATGCAAAGAATCAAATTATTAAATAGCAAAGAACTAGACTAAAAATATAAATGACTAATATGTACCATAAAACTTTAGAAACTTTATAAAATATACATATATATAGGTGTAATAATAAATTTAAATAGCTACTTTATAGTCAATTTGGTTAGGTTTTTTTGGTTATTTTTTTATTAAAACCAAAGTCAAACCTAATCTTATCGATTTTTAAAATTTAAAATTTAAACCAAACCAAAAAAAATATCGATTTTTGTAGTTGGTTTGGTTCGATTTTCGATTTGATTCAGTTTTATCGAATTTTTATGAACACCCCTAAGAATAGTATTAAAAGTTTTCTAAAAAATAAAATAAAATAAAAGTAATGTAGTGGGATTTTTGTAACGATCCGACCTGTCGTTACGAGAATTACCATCCCGTTTTCCCCATTTTATTCTTTTATATGTTTCATTATATATGTTTGGAGAATTTAAAGTAATTCGGATAGAGTTTGGTTAGAAATGAGGTAATAAATCTCTTTATGAGAAGGTTAGTTTGGAAAAGTCAACCGAATGTTGACTTATGAGTTAGAAGACTCGGAATGGATTTCTGATGATTCGACTAGTTTTGTGGGAAGATTTCTGACTCAGGAGAATAATAGAAATTGAATTCGGAGGTCTGGTATAGAATTAAGCTAAGGTTGGATTTTGGCGAATTCCGGATGGCAGGTGAGATTTTGATCCGAGGGTCGGAATGAAATTTTGATAGTTGCAGTAACTCCGTTAGGTAATTTTGGATATGCGTGCAAAATTTTAGATCATTCAGAGGTGTTTAGATCGAGTTTTAGATCAAATGCAAGTTTGGAAGTTTTAGTTTAACTTAGGCTTGAATCCGTGATAATTCGATGATTTTGATGTTTATGATGGTGTTTTTATGTTACGAGCAAGTTTGAATGAAGTAATAGAACATATCTGTACATTTGATTAAGGTTCCGAGGGTCTCGGGGTGAATTCGGATGGCCAACGGCCAATTTTGAGCAAGTTTAATGCAACAGAAAATTGCAGAGAGTTTTTACTGTTGTAAAAATTGGATGAATTATGGAGAATAAAAGGTTTAGCTTGAGGCGTGTCAAGGACACTGTCCTTAAGGATATTTCGCCCACACCGAGATGAATAATATTAGGTGTATCCCCCAGGATTCAACAAGCTCTTCTAGTATAATTAGGAGCAGAAACAACAAAGATTTATAAGAAGAAAACCCAGCACAAAAGAAAGAAGAAGAAAGTTTTTCACTATCTTTTTACACCTTAGAAAATGATAACACAAACCTATTTATAGTCCAAAAGCAAAATGCACAATCGGTCCATAATGTCCAAAGAATACCATCTGAGAAGGAAACTTTAAATAATATTAAATTGAAACATTGAACCAAAGACTTAAATGCCAAAACGTAAAGAAACAAAAACGGATCAAGAATTCAATTTTTAAATAAGAAACCATTCCAATCATTACTCACCTTTAACGTTTGCAAACCATTCAATGTTAATAAACATTGAGATATTAAAATACTCATTCTTTTTGAGTTATTAAAATATTATTTTTTATAATAATCCCCCACATAACTCAAAAGAATATTATACAATAAAATAAAATAAGAAATTTTGCTGGGTTTTCTCAAATGAGTATAATGCGTCGAATCTGGTGTCTCTTGGACTATGAACCAGACCTAGATAAAATAAGATTAAACTTACAGAACAATTGGTGAAGTTTAAAACT
Source organism: Nicotiana noctiflora (assembly GCA_032618575.1). Classification (NCBI taxonomy): domain Eukaryota; kingdom Viridiplantae; phylum Streptophyta; class Magnoliopsida; order Solanales; family Solanaceae; genus Nicotiana; species Nicotiana noctiflora. Next base: position 21,649 of record JASVEL010007394.1, read on the forward strand.
TCTATGAACCAAGAACTCTTTTGTAAGTTTAGTGTCTTATCTATCACATTACACCCGCACACACTTTGTTGTTTATCGCGATTTTGCGCTAATAGGCCATGCGCGCGCTTGGTTTTCTTCTTCTTTCTTTTGTGCTGGGTTTTCTTCTTATAAATCTTTGTTGTTTCTGCTCCTAGTTATACTAGAAGATCTTGTTGAATCCTGGGGGATACGCCTAATATTATTCATCTCGGTGTGGGCGAAATATCCTTAAGGACAGTGTCCTTGACACGCCTCAAGCTAAACCTTTTATTCTCCATAATTCATCCAATTTTTACAACAATCTTAAGGATATTTCCACGTAGTTATTATGGAGAATAATGTTGCTAATGTTGTTGTTTTTGGTGGAGATAATTTTAACCGCAAGCAAGATGTCGTTGACAAAGGAAAAGAAATTGCTACTAGAAGCAGCCGTGTGGAGGACAACAACCGTCGGAAAAAAATCAAGTAACAGGTATGATAAAAGAAATGGTTATAAGCCCAAAACCAACAATCGACCTAGCCACTATGTTTCTCAATGCCGGAAAAGAGTTGTGACGACCCAAAGGGTCATCACTTATTTAATTAATCATTTCGAGCTTCGAGGCCTTGAAAACCTCATTCTATGTTGCCTCGATTTACGTGCACGATCCGAGCATGTAGCCGGAAAGATTTTTGTGATAGAAAATATGAATTCTATGAGAAATTTGGATAAAAATGATATTAATATTGATATGGTTGACTTCGGTCAACATTTTTGGTAAACGGATCCGGACCCGAGATTTGATGGTCCCGAGAGGTCCGTAGGAAAATATGGGACTTGGACATGCGTCCGGAGTCGAATTTTCTGAGGCCTAGAGCCCAAGTTATGAATTTTTATGTGAAATTGTTTTTGATGCAATTATTAAAGGAAATAAATTAATTGACCTTGGTATCGGGCTCGTATTTTGGTTCCGACGCCCGGTACAAGTCTTAAATATTATATATGTGATTTCTATAAAGTTTGGTGACATTTGGATGTCGTTTGAGATGTTTTGGACCTTGAGTCCCAAGTTAGAAAGTTTTGAAAAACTAAAGGTATGAAAATCATGCATTTGAGGCTTGATTTGATGAAAACGAAGTGATATTGGCGATATGATCGCACGAACAAGTCCATAATGTATTTTTGAGGTTGTGTACATGTTTGGTTTGGAGCCCGGGGGGCTCGGGTAAAGATTTGATAGGCCGTTGGATGAAACTCTGAATTTTTGAACTGCTGGTTTTTCACCCAGCTGTTGGCTTCGCAATTGCGAAGGGGGACAGGCTCGCAAATGCGAACCTTCATCGCAAATGCGAAGCCCCTTTGGCCCAGCCTTGTTCGCAAATGCGAACAATTGTTCGCATTTGCGAAGGTCCCCAGTGCCAGCCTATGTTCGCAAATGCGAACATTCCCCAACACTGCCTTGGTTCGCAAATGCGAACCATTGTTCGCAAATGCGAACACTGCCTATACAAGCATGTGTTCGCAAATGCGAACAATAGTTCGCAAATGCGAACTGTTCGCAAATGCGAACAAATGTTCGCAAATGTGAACTTCCCACCCTTAGCTTATTTTTCAAACTCTAGAAATTGGTCGGGGTTCGCAATTGCGAACCCATGTTCGCAAATGCGAACACGAGACCTGAAAAACACGAATTTCAATCATTTCTTCACATTTTACAAAACCAAAACACCCATTTGCGATTCTTCAAGGATTTCTTCTTCATCAAAACGATTGTAAGTCACTTTTTACTTAATTCTTTCAATTCCTAACATCATTAAACATGTTTTTCATAAGAAATCAAAGATTTTCATGGTAAAATTCTTGTTTTTGTTAGAAAATAGGGTTTTTCATAAATTGGGAATTGGACCTCGAATTGAGGTCCGATTTTGAAACAAATTATATATATGAACTCGTGGGGAATGGGTAACCGGATTTTGGTTCTAACCCCGAATTTCCGACCATGTGGGCCCGGGGTTGAAATTCACTATTCATGGCAGAATGTTGTATAAGTTGTATTTGGTATTAAGAATTAGTTTGTTGAGTAGAATTGATGATATTAAATCAATTGTGTATAGATACGGTTGGATTGGAGCCAAATTGAAAGAAAAGACATTTCCACGGAGTGAATTGTTCATAAGCATTCGAGGTAAGTGTTTGTTCTATCCTAGCTTGAGGGAATAGGATTATGTGTTATGTGTTATGTGATCGAGTGCGGTGTATGGGCTGTGGTGACGAGCATCCATACACCGGCGTCTAGTATGACCGTGAGTCGTTGGAAAATGATATTTTGAGATATATTACAGGTGAATTGTTATTGTTCTCCCTTGTTGGGACTTGTTGTGAAGATAATTATTGATTGCCCTTGATGGGACGATTTATGAATTGCTGTTTCTTTCTCTGCCCTTAACTGTGATTGTTATTTGGGTGAGGAAGAGTGATAATGCACGAAGGGTGATGACGTGCCATGTTTATTTATTTATGCACGAAGGTTAATGCCGTGCCATGTTTATTTATTGATTATGCACGAAGGATCATGCCGTGCCCCGTTATTGATTATGCACGAAGGATCATGCCGTGCCCTGTTATTGAACCATGTACGAAGGATCATGCCGTACTATGGATGTGAGGATGAGAGTAAAATCACGAAGGGTGATGCCGTGTACTTTATTTGTTTGTTTGGTGAGGATGAGAGTAAAAGCACGAAGCGGGTGATGCCGTGTACTTTATTTGTTTATTTGGTGAGGATGAGAGTAAAAGCACGAAGGGTGATGCCGTGCAATTGCTTGCTATTTCTTGAAGTGATATAATTCGTGTTTACATTATACTTTGTTTTCTTTGTGAAATTATTAACTGTGGTTAATTGTTGAATTCTTTAAGATATTCCTTATTGTGTTATTACTTGATTATTTCTTGTTATTTTGTGGTACACATATATATATATTGAATTGCACAGGTTTATGTGAGTGTCTGGTCCTAGGCTTGTCACTACTTCGCCGGGATAGGCCAGGCACTTACCAGCACATGGGGTCGGTTGTGCTGATGCTACACTTCTGTGCGTTTTTGCACAGGTCCAGGTTACGATCAGGAGCAGCAGCAGCAGTAAATAGATTGCGTGGGAGTTGATTACATTTGAGACCGAGGTAGCTTGCAGACGTCCGCAGGCCCGGCGTCTCTTTCTTTATTTATGTTTATAGCTGTAGTCTCATTATTCCGAGACGAACAGAATTATGTTATATTTTCTTCGGACTTTTATGTGTAGTATTCCATAGTAGTTTGTGAGTTGGTGACTCCAAGTCTTGGGTAGAGGATTTCAGTATGATTTTTTACCTTGTGATTTATTATTTCCATTTCGATAAAGTATTCCGCATGTATTTAATTGAAATTGTGTTAAAAACAGGATAGTATGAATACAGTGGCTTGCCTAGCTACCACGAGTAGGCGCCATCACGATCCCGATGTTGGGGAAAAATCCGGGTCGTGACAAGTTGGTATCAGAGCTCTAGGTTACATAGGTCTCACCACTCACGAACAAGCTTAGTAGAGTTTGAGAGGTAGGTACGGAGACGTCTGTACTTGTCCTCCAGAGTCTATCGAGTTAGGAAAAAGTCTCTCATTTGTTCTTTCTTGTCGTGCGACTTGTTCCTCAATTACTGATTGAATTTCTATTCTGTCCTTTCGCAGATGGTAAGGACATGCGCTTCTTCGTCCGCTGACCAGCAGCCCGAGCCCCAGGCAGCTCCCGTGAGGGGCAGGGGCCAAGGCCGTATCAGAGGCCGTGGTAGGGGTAGAGCTCAGCCCCAGGCAGCTACTCCAGAGGTGGAGCCTCATATTGAGACTGACGAGGAGGTTCAAGTTCCAGCAGCTCCAGTGGGCCCAGCTCAAGTCCCAGGAGAGGCTTTAATCACCCCAGATCTCCGGGATGCTTTGGTCAGAATAGCAGGATTCATGGACAGCATTTCCAGAGCGGGTCTATTATCAGTTTCCCTAGCCACTTCTCAGGCTGGAGGAGGGGCCCAGACTCCTATTGCTCATACTCCGGAGCCAGCAGCTCCTCAGCCTCAGGCACCAGTAATCCAGCCAGCTGTGGCCACTCAGTCAGGTACCACAGCTCATGCCGGTGATGGAGCGGCCATGACTTCTGATTCGTTATGGAGGCTTGATCGGTTCTCCAAGCTATTTACCACTACATTCAGTGGAGCCGCATCAGAGGATCCTCAGGACTTTTTATTCAGTTGCCACGAGATTCTCAAGACTATGGGGATTGTGGAGACAAACGGAGTTGACTTCTGTACCTTCAGACTTGCAGGATCCGCCAAGACTTGGTGGAGAGATTATTGCTCGACTCGACCAGCAGGGTCCCCACCTTTATCATGGGACCAGTTTGCGGAACTATTTATGGAGAAGTTTCTCCTTGCTACTCGGAGGGATGTACTTCGGAGGCGGCTTGAGCGCCTCCATCGTGGTACTACGACAAGCTACACGTATGAGACAAGATTTATCGACTTGGCTCGTCGTGCAGTGGTGATACTTCCCACGCGAGCGGGAGAGGGTCCGCGGATGTATAGATGGGCTTAATCGGCCGATTAGACTCCGTATGGCTATGGGCGTGGGGAGTGACATATCATTTCGGGAGGCGGCCAATGCAGCACGTAGAGTTGAGATGGCTCTTGCTGGGGAGGTGGTTATTCTTCAGACAAGAGGCCTCGTCATTTAGGTAGATTTGGTGGTCCTTCCTCTGGTGGCAGAGAATCTTTTGATAGAGGCCCGTCTTCTAGGCCTTTTCATTCCGCCCTTCAGAGGCTTCTCAGGGTGGACCGGGTGATCGCAGTTCTCGTGGGCATCATTGAGACCCAGCTTCCTATTAATGCTCGGCCTCTTCACAGTGTTCGTGGAGGCCATTCGTGTCATCGGGGCCAGCAGCCCTATCGCCCAAGAGTTGCTACGGTTGTGGTGACCCGAGTCATTTTATCGGAATTGCCCTCTAGCAGCGGGCAACTCTCGGCAGCCGCGGTCCTCGTCCCGTGATTCGGTGCCCCAGCCGACCCTCGCACCGCCCGCCGCCCGGCAGGCGGGGGTAGAGATTATAGAGGTGGAGGTCGAGACCGTAGAGGTGGAGACCGTCCAGCCGCAGGTAGAGGTCGGCCGGCTGATGGTCGTCCCAGAGACGAAGCTCGTAGGGGAGGTGCGCATCCCCGATTCTATGCTTTACCGACCAGGCCAGGAGGCAGAGGCATCGGATGCCGTGATTACGTGTACTATTCTTGTGTGTGGCGGAGGTGCTTCGGTATTATTTGACCCCGGATCTACATATTCCTATGTGTCTTCCTACTTCGCACCGTATTTGGTCGTGCCCGCCTATGCTCTGGATATTCCAGTTTATGTGGCTACACCGGTGGGCGACTCCATTGTAGTCGATCGGGTGCATCGTTCGTGCGTAGTTATATTTGGGGGTCTTGAGACCCGTGTTGATCCGTTGCTCTTGGATATGGTAGATTTTGATGTCATATTGGGGATGGACTGGTTGTCCCCATACCATGCTATTCTTGATTGTCATGCTAAGACTGTCACCTTAGCCTTGCCAGAATCACCCCGATTAGAGTGGAAGGGTACCTCAAGCCACTCCGTTCGCACCGTTATTTCTTATGTTAAGGCTCGACGTATGGTCGAGAAGGGGTGTCTTTATCATACTTGGATTTTGTGAGAGATGCTGGAGCTGAGACTCCTAGTATTGATTCTGTTCCCGTTGTGATAAATTTCCCAGACGTGTTTCTAGCAGACCTATCGGGCATGCCATCTGACACAGATATTGATTTTTGGTATTGATCAAGTTCCGGTACTCGGCCCATCTCTATTCCTCCCTATCATGTGGAACCAGCTGAGTTAAAGGAATCGAATGAGCAACTTCAGGAACTCCTAGATAAAGGGTTCATTTACCCCAGTGTTTCCCCCTGGGGAGCACCTGTGTTATTTGTAAAGAAGAAGGATGGTTCGATGCGGATGTGTATTGATTACCGGCAGTTAAACAAGGTGACTATCAAAAATAAATATCCACTGCCGAGGATTGATGATTTGTTTGACCAACTCCAGGGAGCGAGGGTATTCTCTAAGATAGACTTGAGGTCAGGCTACCATCAGCTGAAGATCAGGGCGGCCGACATTCCTAAGACAACCTTTCGCTCTAGATATGGGCATTATGAGTTCTTGGTCATGTCCTTCGGGTTGACCAATGCCCCAGCAGCATTCATGGAGTTGATGAATCGAGTATTCAGGCCTTACTTAGATCTGTTCGTGATAGTATTTATAGATGACATCCTGGTGTACTCCCGCAGCCAGGAAGAGCACGAGCAGCACCTCAGAGTGGTTCTTCAGACTCTGAAAGATAACCGACTATATGCCAAATTTTCTAAATGTGAGTTCTGGCTGAGTTCGGTAGCATTTCTGGGTCACATTGTATCAGTGGAAGGTATTTAGGTGGACCCAAAGAAGATTGAGGCAGTCCAGAATTGGCCTCGACCAGCTTCAGTGACCGAGATCCGAAGTTTCTTGGGATTAGCAGGTTACTACCGTCGATTTGTAGAGGGGTTCTCTTTTATTGCAGCCCCGATGACCACATTGACCCAAAAGAGTACCCCTTTTCAGTGGACAGAGGAGTGTGAGGCGAGCTTTCGAAAGCTCAAGACAACTTTGACTTCGGCCCCTATCTTGATGTTGCTTACCGGTTCGGGATCCTATACGGTATATTGTGATGCCTCACAGGTTGGACTCGGCGCAGTATTAATGCTGGACGGCAGGGTAATTGCCTACGCATCCCGATAGCT
>JASVEL010007395.1:0-400584 GCA_032618575.1 Nicotiana noctiflora
CTGTCCATCCGTCTGTGGATGAAATGTTGTGCTCAGCTCTACCTATGAACCCAACTCTCGCTGAAATGTCCTCTAGAACTGAGAAGTGAACTGGGTACCTCTGTCTGATATAATAGAAATGGGAACTCCATGCAATCTCACTAACTCACGGATGAATATCTCTGCCAACCACTCTGAGGAATAAGTAGTACACACTGGGATGAAGTAAGCTGACTTGGTCAACCTATCCACCACCACCCAAACTGAATCAAACTTCCTCGCTGTCCGAGGGTGTCCACTAACAAAGTCCATAGTAATCCTTTCCCACTTTCACTCAGGAATCTCAATACGCTGGAATACACCACTAGGTCTCTGATGCTCATACTTGACCTCCTGACAGTTTAGACGCCGAGCCACATGGTTCACAATATCTTTCTTCATCTTTCTCCACCTGTAATGCTGCTTCAAATCCTGATACATCTTCGCGGCTCCTGGATGGATAGAATACCGCGAGCTGTGAGGCTCCTCCAATATCAATTCACGAAGGCCGTCAATATTGGGCACGCATATCCGGCCCTGCATTCTCAATACACCATCACCATCAATAGTGACATCTCCTGGCATCATCATGCTGAACTCTGTCCTTAAGGACAAGTAAGTGTGGATCATCATACTGGCGCTCTCGAATACGATCATATAAAGAAGAACGAGCTACTACACAAGCCATCACCCGACTGGGCTCAGAAATATCTAGCCTCACCATCTGATTAGCTAACGCCTGAACATCAACTGCTAGGGGTCTATACCCAACTGGAATATCCGCGAAACTACCCATACTAATAGCCTTCCGGCTCAACGCATCAGCCACTACATTGGCTTTCCCGGGATGATACAAAATAGTAATATCGTAGTCTTTAAGCAACTCAAGCCATCTCCGCTGCCTCAAATGTAGATCCTTCTGCTTAAACAAATGTTGAAGGCTGCGGTGGTCCGTATATACATCACAAGATACACCATATAGGTAATGCCTCCAAATCTTCAAGGCATGAACAATAGCAGCTAACTCCAAATCATGAACAGGGTAGTTCTTCTCGTGGGGCTTTAGCCGACGAGAAGCATATGCAATAACTCTACCCTCCTGCATCAACACACAACCGAGTCCAACTCTAGAAGCATCACAATACACCGTATATGACCCTGAGGCTGATGGGAACACAAGTACTGGAGCTGTGGTCAAAGCCTCCTTGAGCTTCTAGAAGCTGTCCTCACATTCATCAAACCACACAAATGGAGCATTCTTCTGTGTCAACTTAGTCAACGGTGAAGCAATAAATGAGAAACCCTGAACAAACCGGCGATAATAGCCTTCTAAGCCGAGAAAACTCCGCATCTCTGTAGCTGAGGAAGGTCTGGGCCAATTCTGCACTGCCTCAACCTTCTGTGGATCAACCCGAATACCATCACTAGACACTACATGTCCCAGAAAACCCACAGTATCAAGCCAGAACTCACACTTAGTGTACTTCGCATAGAGCTTCTCTTCTCTCAACCTCTGCAATACCACCCTCAAGTGCTGTGCATGCTCCTCTTGACTGCGTGAATACACCAGAATATCATCAATAAACACAATCACAAAAGAATCAAGGTGCGGCCGAAATACACTATTCATCAAGTGCATAAATGCAGCTGGGGCATTAGTCAGCCCGAAAGACATCACCAGGAACTCGTAGTGCCCATATCGCGTCCTGAACGCTGTCTTCATAATATCTGAGTCCCTAATCTTCAACCGATGATAGCCCGATCGAAGATCAATCTTAGAAAATACACTAGCTCCCTGGAGCTGATCAAATAGGTCCTCAATACGAGGTAATGGGTCCTTATTCTTCACTTTTACCTTGTTCAGTTGCCTGTAATCAATGCACATTCTCATTGTGCCATATTTCTTCTTTACGAACAACACCGGTGCACCCCAAGGTGACACACTCGGACGAATGAAACCCTTATCTAAGAGTTCCCGAAGCTGTTCTTTCAATTCTTTTAACTCTGCTGGTGCCATGCGATAGGGAGGAATAGAAATGGGCTGAGTGCCCGGCACCAAGTCAATACCAAAATCAATATCTCTGTCAGGCGGCATGCCCGGCAGGTCTGCTGGAAATACATCCGGAAACTTCCTCACAATGGGGACCGAATCAAGACTGGGTGTCTCGGCCTCAACATTTCTAATGAAGGCCAAATAAGATAAACAACCCTTGCCAATCATTCGATGGGCCTTTATATAAGAAATCACCCTATCGGACACATAATCAGTCAAGCCACGCCACTCGATCCTCGGATTACCTGGAATAGCTAGTGTGACTGTCTTGGCATGACAGTCCAGAATCGCATGGTAAGGAGATAGCCAATCCATGCCTAGAATTACATCTAAATCTACCATGCCCAGTAGTAATAGATCTACTCGGGTCTCCAGACCCCCAATAGTAATAGGACAGGATCGATATACCTAATCCACAACAACAGTATCCCCCACTGGGGTAGACACATGTACGAGCAAAGCAAGAATACCACGGGTCATACCCAAGTGATGTGCAAAATAAGTAGAGGCATAAGAATAGGTGGATCCGGGATCAAATAAGATAGAAGCATCCCTGTGGCAGACTGAGATAATACCTAAAATGCATCTGAAGCACTAGCATCCTTCCTATCCGGAAGAGCATAGAAACGAGCCTGGCCTCCACCAGTATGATCCTCACCCCTAGGGCGACCTCTGGATACCTGGCCACCAGTCCTAGCCGACTATGCTGGCACTGAAGAAACAGGAGTAGAAGACGAGGGCTGATCCCTCTGCTGAGACCGCTTACGGAGCCACTGAGGACACTCTCTCCTGATATGGCCCAAATCACCGCACTCAAAACAACGGCTCGAAGATGGAAGAAGGGGCTGCTGAGGACCCCTCGCTACAGATGAACCCTATGCTGAGGAAGCATGAGCAGAGCTCTGAGCTGGAAGAGCACTCAGTGCAGGCTGACTCTGCTGACGGCTCTGCTGACCCTGATAACCCTGATGGCCCTGACGACCACGATCTGATGAAACCCCACTGGACTCTGCACGTCCAGACTGATGAGACCCGAAAGAACGACCTCTGCTATGCTGAGATTGACCCCTAGACGGAGCACCACTGTAACTGCCAGTACCACGAGGCCTCTTAGCCTCTCTCTCCTCCCGCTCTCTGCGGCGATCTGTCTCAATATGACGGGCAGCATCAACCACCTCCTCAAAGATAACTGCCGAAACTCTCTCCCTGGTCATCAAAATGCGAATGGGATAAATAAGGCCATCAATAAATCTCCGAATCCTCTCTCGTCTGTAGGAACCATCCACATGGCATGACGGGCCAACTGTGTGAATCTCATCTCATACTGATTAACCGTCATATCTCCCTGCTTCAACCACTCGAACTGACGTTGCAGCTCCTCTCTCTGAGACTGAGGCACGTACTTCTCCAAAAATACCGTGGAGAACTGCTGCCAAGTGAGGGGCACTGCCCCAGCGGGCCTACGCCTCTCGAAATCCTCCCACCACCGAAATGCTGCACCTGTGAACTGAAAAGTGGTGAATGAAACACCGCTGGACTCTAGAATACCTGCGGTGCAAAGCATGCGCTGACATCTGTCAAGAAAACCCTGGGCATCCTCGCCCTCCGCACCACCGAATGTCGGAGGCTGTAGCCTCTCAAATCTCTCCAAACGACGCTGCTCGTTATCGGGCATAATTGGAACCATATAAGCAGAAGCTAGTGCAACGGGCGCAACTGGCTGAACTGGCTCGGGTGTGCGGGCCACGGGGGTCTAATTCCCTCCCCCTTCCTGTGAAGAAGATACTGCAGCAGTAGCTGCAACTACCTGAGCCAAGCCTGTGCACACTGATAGGATATGAGCCAAGGTCTCCTGAAGACCCGGTATCACAATGGGCACTGCCGGTGCCTGAACCTGAGTTGCCGGAGCATCTGCCGCTGGAATCTGGTCCTGGGCCACTGGGCCACTGGTGCAGGAATCTGACCCTGAGTCTGGTCAGCTGGTGGGTCAGCAGGTGCTGGCACTGCTGCCCTACCTCTACCACGACCACGGCCTCTGGTTGCCAATGGTGGTCGTCCGCCACGTCCGTTAGCTCGTTTTCTCGTCATCTGCGAGAGAATAGAATATGGTAAATTTTAATTTCATGATAACACAGATCGCACGATATGAATCCAAGAAAATGAGGTTTTTCCTAAAGTTTCTGTAGCCTTCCGAGGATAGATACGGACGTCTACGTACCGATCCGCGAAAGCCTACTAAACCGGCTCATGACTCGCGAGTCCTAATAACCTAGAGCTCTGATACCAACTTGTCACGACCCAAATCCGGTCGTGATGGCGCCCAACAATCAAAGCTAGGCCAGCCAGACCAACAATTTAATTATCACAACGATATCAGTCCCAAATGGACAACCCAAGAAGAATATATGAGTTTAAGAACTCCAATAATACTAATAATGAACAAAATACCGACACTCCCAAAGATCCGGAGTCACAAGTCTAGAGCCTCTAATAAAACCCAACAGGAATAGAGAGTACTGTATAGAAATACTCAAGTCTGAATACAAAATACAAATAACAACCGGAACGGAGAGGAGAAGCTAGGTTCTGCGAACGTAGGCAGCTACCTCAACAACTCAATATGACACTGCAAATACTGGAAATGCCTGTCTACTGCTCTTGAGTACTTGCGTCGGCACACAAAAGGTGCAGAGAGTAGGGGTGAGTACTAAGTACTCATTGAGTAATAAATATATACAAGTAGCTAAAAATAAGAAATCCACAGAATACCACAATATAAAGCTACACTACAGTTCGAATCTCCTACGAACTAGCATCAACAGTACAATTCAGCTACCACATAGTAATTTAACAAATAAAGATGCAATGCAATGCACATAACCGCTACGGCGTGTAGCCCGATCCAATTTAACGTCGACGGCGCTCACTGGGGGTGTGTACAGACTCCGGAGGGGCTCCTACAGCCCAAGCGCAATATTGCTGCGGCGTGCAGCCCGATCCTCATATCAACCACTGCGGCGTGCAGCCCGATCCCATGCTCAGTCCACAATAAGCAAATAAGTCACAAAACAGTTCATTTTTCTTAATTCCAGTTTCCAATTCATAATTTATGAAAGATACTTTAACTTTATTATATTTGCAAAAGCCGGTGACTTAGTATTTCAAGAGGTGATTTCAATTTCCAGGACTGAGATCCGTGATTTAAGCAAATATAGCTATCACATAAATATTTTTGTCCTCTAAGGACGCTACAGATCGGCACAAGGCCCCAAACAAGGCTTACCGCCCACAAATATATCAAATACAGCGTATTTCCAACACTAACAACATATTATTCACATCCGGGATGGACCAAGTCTCAATCCCTAGTCACAATCAATCCCGCACCTGCCACGGTGTGCGAGCCACGCCTTACTAGCGTCACAATGTGCTAAGCCGGGGTTTCGAACCCTCAGGCTACCATATACACAAACTACTCACCTCTAGCCGGTCGTAGACTCGTCCGCGATGCCTTTTCCTTTGAATTTAGCTTCCCTCGTGCGTAGAATCTAGTCAAATCACAATAATTATATCAAATACGGGTCAAAGAACCATAACCCATTTCAATTTACATGAAATTCGCATAAATACACTAAGTTGGTAAAACCCGACTTTCGGTACGATTCTCGAAAAATTACGAAAGTCACATATTCGGAACCCCCATCTCAATACGAGTCTAAGCATATCAATTTTACCAAATTCGGACTCCATTTGCTCATTCAAAACATTGATTTTCTAAAGTTCAAGCCTAGGGTTAAATCTTCCATGAATCACCCCAAATTCTTCCATTTTCATGATATAATTGCATAATAATACCAATACTAATCATAGTTTAAGTCCATAGTTGCTTACCCGATGATTTCCCTTGAGTTTCTCTTCAAAATCGCCCAAATCGCCTCTAAAGCCGAGACCCAAATGTGTGAAATGTTTCTGAAATTTTCTAACTTCTCATACACTTAACTCACTGCGATTTTCGCTTCTGCGATACACGGACCGCTCCTGCGGATCCGCTTCTGCGGAAAGTCTTCCGCTCCTGCGGAATGTTCCGCTTCTGCGACCAAGAGTTCGCTCCTGCGGACTCGCCTATGCGACCAACCACCCGCTTTTGCGGACTTCTCCTTTTCGCCTCTTGACCGCTTCTGCGGTCTACCCTTCGCTCTTGCGACGCCGCCTCAGTGGACATTTTCCGCTTTCGCGTAAACAAGCGCTCCTGTGCCTCCTCGTCCGCTTCTGCGGACTCGCTCCTGCGCCCCCATTTCCGCAGGAGCGAAAACAACAGAACCAGAACACTTCCCTGAAATTTTTCCACATTTTCTCCCGTTTGGCCATCCGAAAACACCCCGAGGCCCCCGGGACCTCATCCAAACACACCAACACATCCTAATTCCTTATTCGAACTTTTTCCAATCATAAAAACACCATACTAAACATCAAAATCACTAATTACCCACGGATTCAAGCCTAAATTTCTTAAAACTTTTCGAATTACACATTCGATCAAAAACCCGATCAAACGACGCCCGAATGACCTGAAATTTTGCAGGCACATCCAAAATCACCTAACGGAGCTACCGCAACTGTCGGAATTCCATTCCGACTCCCGGATCAAAATCTCACCCACCGTTCGGATTTCGCCAAAATTCATCCTTAGCCAATTCAAGCCTATTTCTACACCGGACCTCCGAATTCAATTCCGATTGTTCTCCTAAGTCATAAATGATCCCCCGGAACTAGTCGAATCATCAAAATCCGGTTCCGAGCACTCTAACTCAATAGTCAACTCTTGGTTGACTTCCCATATTCAAGCTTCCTTCAAACATATTATTTGCTTCATTTTCAATCCAAATCACTCCTAACTCACCCGATATACTCTAATACCTGATATAAAAGCATAAGATATGTAATTGCAAGGTAACAGGGTGGTAATTCCCGTAACGACGGGCCGGGTCGTTACATCCCCACGAGAACGCGAAGCTTCGTCCAACCTTGCCTACGCGAACGCGACAGCCTGATCGTGAACACAATGCCTTATCCAACCCTGCCTTCGCGCACGTGACCTGGGCCATGTGAACGCGAAGGCTTAATGCCTGTTGCACCGACCTGCAATTTACAGCAGACTTTTCATGTTCGAAAAATGCCGGATGATGGTTCAGATTCACCCCGAGGCCCCCGGGACCCCAACTAAAACCACCAACATACTCCAAAACACGTTACGGACTTGTTCCAATCATAAAAACACCATCCTAAACGTCAAAATCACCATTTTCACACGGATTCAAGCCTAAGTTTCTTCAAAAGTTTCAAAACTAACATTCAATCCAAAACCCGATCAAACGACGTCCGAATGACCTGAAAATTTGCATACATATCCAAAATCACATAACGAAGCTACCGAAATTGTCGGAATTCCATTCCGACCCCCGGATCAAAATCTCACCTACCGTCCGGTTTTCGCCAAAATTCAACCTTCGCCAATTCAAGCCTAAAACTACATCGGACCTCAAAATTCAATTCCGATTGCTCTCCAAAGTCATAAATGATCCCCCGAATCTAGTCGAATCATCAAAACCCGATTCCGAGCACTCTAACTCAATAGTCAACTCTAGGTTGACTTTCCATATTCAAACTTCCTTCAAACATGCTATTTACTTCATTTTTAATTCAATTCGCTCCTAACTCACCCGATAGGTTCTAACAATGATATAAAAGCATAAGATATGTAAATGCAAGGTAACGGGGTGGAAATTCCCGTAACGACGGGCCGAGTCGTTACATTCTCCCCAACTTAAACAAACGCTCATCCTCGAGCGGACTCAGAGTTGTACTAGAAGCAACCCAATAGCTGAATGACCTTACCAAGCATATATTCGGGCGATCATACGTCACCCTATCTAACATAAGTCCGAAAACACCATATAGCCGAAATTTCACAGACCATCTGAAGCATAAATCACATTGCACTTTCTGAAATCATATGCCAATTGCCAATCCCATGCCTATACTCAGGATACACTCGAATCCACTGCAATAACCCATATTCACTACTCCGGGTGAGATCATATGATGTATCGACAACCCAATCACTCGAGACGATAGTCTCTAATCACAACAACTAGCCACAATAACCAAATACTAGCTGAAAACCTCTTTCATTAGATAGAGTCTTATTCCAACACCTCCATATCCTACCCACGGCAGCTGAAGCACGCGATATACCGAACCCATCTCTCAGGTTAACCATTCGTGAATCTATTTCCCTTTTAAAACTGATACCACAATAGGTTTCGGAGCCAAACCTCGATTTTTACCTTTCTAACAAGCTAAGATCCAATATGCTTGTATTCATTAATGACTCCAACGGTCATTTCGATTATAACACAACGCACTGGTGATATGACACCTCAACACCGGCCTAAGCCATGACGAGCACAACATAGGCTCCAATAGAAATGTCTGCACACACTCCAATCATGACAACTCAAATCATGACAACTGTCTCCAGCAAATAGAGCTGCAATTCAATCCCTCTGTGCCATCATAACATAGAACTGAGATCGCGTCTCGCATTATAGAAATAGAGTACCTGAATCCTCCTCGAGAGGTCGTAACATCACGTGGTCTTGCCATGATTCGTGATTCTATCCCAACATTATTACTCATGAAGCACCTCAAGCCACCAAGCTCAAAACGGTTAGCCACGCACAGATCTAGGTCTGAACTCAAGAAATCAATGACACCTACGGTGATACAATTGATATACGCTATCAAATCCTGAAAGGACACAACTGATGTGCTATTCCCCGAGCGATGCCCAATACGGACTATTCCTCAGAAGCTAGGAAGTATTGTATACAAAGTAACATATAGGAATCTATATTTTCCACATCACACTGTTGCGGCGCGCAACCCGTTCCAATAACATACCCGTGGCAGCGTGCCTCCCGATCCAGATACCATACCTGTGGCGGCGTGCCACCCGATCCACGCATAATCTAGCTAAAGGGAATGCACATCGAGTAAAGTTGCTCGTTGCAACAAATATATATATATATATATATTGCCTCAAGCTCGGCCACATGAAATGCATCTGACAAAGTTTCTCAATACCGGAACTGTATCAATGGTAAATACTTCTACACTGACATCCGCCATGAAGGCCCAACTAACAAAGCAATACCTACCAGCCGTCCGCTGGCCCTAGGGTACATCTACCCTGCTGGAGCATGATCTGATGCACTCTGCCACGAAATTTGTGACATTTTTCTAACATAGTCCATATCACATTAGCCTGGACAACCTGGCTTATGACAACCAGTCTGCAATCATATACCATTATTCAATTTCATTGTATCAAGTAACAAGAGAGCCATTAGGGCTTCCAATTTCCAATAACCGCTAAACGGTGTCGATACACACGACATACCACCACTGCGAAGGCGGATTAAGAGAACTTCCAGTCTCCAACACATATATAACACATGAATCACTATACCTGGTTCCACACTCCACCGTACGAATACATAACGCACATCAAGCGTCCAATTCGTTCCACGAAAGCCATTCAGGAATTTCACTATGCCATCAACGACTCAATTATTACAGTCGATCCAACAAGAGAATACCACCATACCTTTTGATATTATCAGTTTACATTACCTTGTCCTTTTTGACCATATACTCTGTCGAATTACTAGAATAGCAGTACCATTTTCCTTAATCACCAGGAAGATTGATTCTCAGATTATCTGCAGCTGCCCACGCTGCTTGGGGATTTTAATAACTTCCCATAAAATATGAAATGATCTCAAACCTTGAACATGCCACTATCATCTTTCCATAACACATCGCATATACCACACTACACTAAGACAATCATGGAAATTCATATCCCTTTCCCCCACCTCAACATCGGTGCACTCAACTAGTCAAAGACTTTCATGATCCCATATAGAGAAAACTCATTACCCATTCCAAGCCTTGCATATCAACAGGAAATATACTCATTTTCAAACCATGGTAAAACACATCACAAACTCTTTCTTCCCATTCGTTGCATAAATTTAACTGCCAGGACTGAGTCCTTATACCCATATCAAGTTACACAACTGCCACCACTCAAGAGCTTTGCTGCACAATATCTGCAAGACTCATTAGTTCAACCACATACCAGGAATCAATCGTATTCCTTTTTATACCATTCTGGTTTATTAACAAGTTGTTCCATTTACCCAGTTTCCTTTCTGATTCATCTTTAATTTCATATCAGTCTTTACTGTAGTATGACAATGCCTCAACCCTTTTTACCACACAGGACTCGTACACAAGACCACACGGTCTAAGACCCATAGGCCACTGAATACTCTCTCAATGTTTCCCAGAAGTACCACATTCTACCACACTTTATTTTGATGAACTTCCCGCGATTTTTGGATTTGTTATCATTACTTCCCAATACGGATACCTAGAATCCCATCATTCACATGATATAACACAAACCTTGATCTTTTCTAACGAAACCGCCATCTTTAGCCACATACACAATCTTAAGGCACCCGACTGTTACAAGCAAAATCTTGAACACTGCAAAACCATTCTCGGGCATCATTCACCCTTATTCAGCTGTAATTCAACTGTCCTATTGAGTAGAACCACTCGTGTTTTGTTAGAACTCTGACATCATAGAACATGATTACTTACAGGTACAATTCGCTATCTTTCTTTTCTATACGATGAACATTCTTTACCAACAGCAGTTCAAAACACCCTAGTATTCCTCAGATCTACAAAGCACCATAACCTTTACCAGAATTTCCCAACATACTTAAACACAGTGCCCACATAGCACACAACCGTGCAATTAGTTATTTAATAGCAATCTCCCCAACTTGGCTCGAAGCCATTCATCAAAGCACTTTTAACCACTCATATCATTATTACTCAAGTGATGCCGAAATGTTACAATGAGATTAAACTCAAGTCATTTACAAGTCTTGACGACTCGAATCATCTGAGACTTTAGCTCTTCTGCAATTCTTGCATTTATACACGCACCACCAATAAGCCCACTCTCTTTAGGTGACAGAAATCTTTCTAAGTCCCAAATTTTTCAAAACTTTCTGCAGAGTTTCCTTTGTAATTTGGCCTATCCACCTGCCAGAGAATCACCAAACCATTCTAATAATACATCCATAACTTAACACGACATCGCAATGTATATCAACAACATTAATCTCAATACTATACGAATCATATTATCACAATTTATACCTAAATCTGCGTTACACCTGCTCGCATCATAACACATATCAAATACTTTTCAATTACACATGAGAATCAACCCTCCTACTTCTTCTCAATTTAGCATTTCATCACAATACTTTCCACCAGGATACACATAGTATAATCACTTTAGTCTTTCTGAGTTTAAACTCGTTTTACTACATGTAAGGCACTTTACCTTCCAATTACGAGAAATGATAAATATTCACCACGCCCATAGCTCGGGGCTACACAACAGATTAGATAAGAGTTGAACAATTAACAGCTCATCCATTAGTATGCTTCCCTAATACTCTACAGATCGGCACAAGGCCCTAATCATGGCTACTAGCCCAAGTACATAGATATAAGTCCAGTCTCAGTCATTATACACAGTAATCTATCAACCGGGAAGGATCAAGTCCAAATCCCCAATCACAATACCACCACGCTCGTCACATGATGCGTATATCATCTCAGCATAGCACTATATAGTACAAATGCGGGGTTTCAAACCCTCAGTACATTATCTATTGCCACCACTCACCAAATCAGCACCTCGATGCTCAAGTCATAAACAAGGTCCAGCCTCAAGTCATCCCGACTGGCCCAACATGAACTCACAGAGATTATATTTTGCCCCTCAATCGGGAAATCACAAGCCCTCAAGGCAATTATGTTACTGAGCGCTCGAAGCGTACACAGACGTGCGGAAGGAGTTTCAAAAAGCATATCTCAAGCTGAATCAAGTACGCACGATAAGAATTCCAAGAAATGTGAAGTGTTTCCTAAAGGTTCGCAGCCTCCCGAGGATAAGTACAGGCGTCCCCGTACCGATCCACAAGACTCTACTAACCGGCTCAAGACTCATGAGGCCTAGTAAACCTAGACTCTGATACCAACTTGTCACGACCCCAAATCCGGTCGTGATGGCGCCCAGCACATTGCTAGGCCAGCCCGACCAATCAATAACAATAACGGAGCTAGGAGCTCGCTTTATCCCAATTAAACATATCAAAACATGAAACAATAGTGATATATATATCGAAAACGGGGAAACCAAGTCCCAACACATACCAACTCCTATAGACCGAAGGGTCAAGAGTCATGAGCCTCTACAGAGTATACAAAGTGTAAATAGCGAATATAACCGTGCACAAGTGTGGGATGGTCAGAACAAAAAAATATAGACAAACTGGAGAATCAGGTCCTGCGAACGCTGGCAGCTACCTCGACTGTCCAAAAGCACTCCCGAGCCGCAATAGAATCAGCTTTGCTGTGATGTACCTGGATCTGCACACAAGGTGCAGGGAGTCGGTGTGAGTACTTCCAACTCAGCAGTAATAAAAGTAAATAATGTTGAAGGGAAGAAAACCATGCAAGGCACTATCTCATGCTACACAATACAGAACTATCTTTTTATTCCTTTCCAGCATATGTGAATAGATTATTAGAAATCTCAATTTTTAGCTTCTTTCTTTCATGATAACATACCAATACCTGATACAATCTCAAGCAATGCAAGTCCGCACTCAAATCAGCCCCTCGGGCTCAGCACTCCTTAACAATTTCCACCAGGAGATCTGGTCAATAAGGCAATTAATGCATGTGTGCCAGTAATGTATGAGTGCTAAACGTTATGCCACGTAGTACACGTAAACCAATGTATGTATTCCATGCAATGCATATGACCGCTACGGCGTGTAGCCCGATCTAATTTGGGTACCCGTGCTCACTGTGGGGGTTCAGATTCCGGAGGGGCTCCTACAGCCCAAGCACAATATTAATATCACACCTGCTGCTGCGCGCAGCCCGATCCATATACCACTGCGGCGTGCAGTCCGATCCATGCATGTGTATGCATATGCTCACATAAATTATCATGCCCTAACATTTGGCCCTCGGCCCCAATATCATATTAGCTCACAACTAAAAATGTAATTAAGACATTGTTCAAGTTTTTCATAACCTTATAAAAATGCTGAATAGCAAAATACCATTTAAAACCTTAAATTTAGATAAAAATATGCACAGTGTTATCAAGACAATGATACCAATCCCCGAAGGATTCAAATAATCGGCACGAAGCCCAAGCATGATAATTAGTCCAATTCATTTCAACAATTAGGTGTTATTATTAATTACGCGGACGGACCAAGTCACAATCCCCAATGGTGCTCTACCCCACGCCCGTTATCCGGCGTGCAAGTCACCTCAACACAGCACTAAGATGTGCAAGTCCGGGGTTTACTAACCCTCATGACATCATTTACAAGTATTACCCACCTCGAACCGGCGAAAACTCATGCCCGCGACGCCTTAGCTCCTCGAACCGGCATCCACGCACGTCAAAACTAGCCAAAATCAGTACAAATATATCAAAATAGGCTAATGGAACATAACCCAATCAAAAGAACTCAAAAAATATCAAAAATCACGAAATTGGCAAAACTCGAGCCGCGGGCCCACATCTCAAAAAATTTTGAAACTCATACTTCCAGGATCCTCGTCTCGCCACGAGTCCGTACATATAAAATTTACCAAAATCGGAGTTCGATTGCCCTTTCAAAATCCAAATTTTCGTTTTAAATTTCTAGGCCACAATCTTTCACAATTTCTACCTAAATTCATGAAGATTGATGTTAATTCTACCATAAAATGATTTTTTTGAGTCAAGAAACTTACCTCCGATGAATACCCGGTTAATTCCCAGCATTTTCCCGTGATTTCATCTCTCTAGGGCTCAAAATTATATTTTTGGGGTATAAACCCGCGACTGGTTCTGTTCTGTAATTAAACTCACTGCCTGGGAATTTAACTCTACGCGTTCGCGATGTCCCTCACGCGAACGCGATGGCCTGTTCGATTACTTCATCACGAACGCGACGCCCTATCATGCGTCTGCGAAGTTCAATTCCCCCAGCCGCCGGATTTCTTCTACGCGAACACGTCTACCCTTCACGCGATCGCGATGGTCTCCATCTTTCTCCTACGCGAACGCATAGGTCCCCACGCGAACGCGAAGCTTTGTCCAACCTTGACTACGTGAACACGACAGCCTGATCGCGAACGCGATGCCTTAGCCAGCCTTGCCTTCGCGAACGCGACCTAGTCCACGCGAACGCGAAGGCTTAATGCCTGTTGCACCAACCTGCAATTTACAGCAGACTTTTCATGTTCCAAAAATGCCAGATGATGGTCCGAATTCATCCCGAGGCCCCCGGACCCCAACGAAAACCACCAACATACTCCAAAACATGATACGGACTTGTTCCAATCATAAAAACACCATCCTATACATCAAAATCACCATTATCACACGGATTCAAGCCTAAGTTTCTTCAAAACTTTCAAAACTAACATTCAATCCAAAACCCGATCAAACGACATCCGAATGACCTGAAAATTTGCAGACATATCCAAAATCACATAACGAAGCTACATAAATTGTCAGAATTCCATTCCGACCCCCGGGTCAAAATCTCACCTACGTCCGGTTTTCGCCAAAATTCAACCTTCGCCAATTCAAGCCTAAAACTACACCGGACCTCCAAATTCAATTCTGATTGCTCTCCTAAGTCATATATGATCCCCCGAAACTAGTCGAATCATCAGAACCCGATTCCGAGCACTCTAACTCAATAGTCAACTCTAGGTTGACTTTCCATATTCAAACTTCATTCAAACATGCTATTTGTTTCATTTTCTATTCAATTCGCTCCTAACTCACCCGATAGGTTCTAACACTGATATAAAAGCATAAGATGTGTAAACGCAAGGTAACGGGGTGGAAATTCCCATAACAACGGGCCGGGTCGTTACACAATAAGAACAATCTGAACACACTCGAATCATGACAACCGACTCACACAAAAGAGCCATAATTAAAATTCCTCAATACCATCACAACACATAACTGAGACCTCGTCTCACATCATAGAATTTGGGTACCTGAATTCTCCTCGAAAGGTCATAACATCGCGTGGCCTTGCCACAACTCATGATCCTATCCAAACACCATTACTCATGGAGCACCTCGAGTCACCATGCTCAAAGCGGTCAGCCACACACATATCTAGATCTGAACTCAAGAAATCAATCACGCCTACGGTGATACAATTGATATACGCTATCAAATCCTGAAAGGACACAACTGATGTGCTATTCGCCGAGCGATACTCAATACGGACTTTTCCTCAGAAGCCAGGAAGTATTGCACACCAGGTAACATATAACTAACTCTTTTTTTGCATTACACTGTTACGGCGCGCAACCCGTTCCAGTAACATACACGTGGCGGCGTGCCACCCGATCCTGATACCATACATGTGGCGGCGTGCCACCCGATCCAAATACTATACCTGTGGCGGCATGCCACCCGATCCACGAATACATCTAGCAAGGAAAATGCACATCGAGTCAAGTTGCTCATTGCCACAAACATATATATATATATAGCCTCAAGCTCGGCCACATGAAATGCATCCGACAAAGCTCCTCAATACTGGAGTTGAATAAATGGTAGATACCTCTACACCGACATCCGCCCCGAAGGACCAACTGACAAGGCAATACCTACCAGCCGTCCGCTGGCCCTAGGGTACATCTACCCTGCTGGAGCATGATCTGATGCACCTCTGCCACGCAGTTGTGACATTTTCCTGACATAGTCCATATCACATTAGGCTAGACAACCTAACTTATGGCAACCAGTTTGCAATCATATATCATTATTCCAGTTCATCATCTCAAGTAACGTGATAACCACTAGGGCTTCCAGTTTCCAATAATCGCTAAACGGTGCCGATACACACGATACACTGCCACTGCGTAGGCGGATTACAAGAACTTCTAGTCTCCAACACATACATAACACATGAATCACTATGCCTGATTCCACACTCCACCGCACGAATGCATAACACACATCAAGCATTCATTCATACCACGATAGCCAGTCAGAAATTTCACTATGCCATCAACGACTCAATTATTATAGTCAATTCAACAAGAGAATACCACCATACCACTAGATATTATCAGTTTACATTACCTTGTCCTTTTGGACCATATACCCTACCAAATTACTAGAATAGCAGTACCATTTTCCTTAATCATTAGAAAGATTGATTCTCAGATTATCTGCAGCTGCCCACGCTGCTTGGGAATTTTAATAACTTCTCATATAATATGAACTGATCTCCAAACCTTGAACATGCCGTTATCATCTTTCCATAACGCATCGCATATACCATACCACACTAAGATAACATGGAAATTCATATTCCTTTCCTACGCCGCAAACATCGGCGCACTCAACTAGTCAAGAACTTACATGATCCCATATAGAGAAAACTCATTACACATTCCAAGCTTTGCATACCAACAGAAAATACACTCATTTGCAAACCACGGTAAAATACATCACAAACTCTTTTCTCCCATTTATTGCATAAGCTTAACTGTCAGGACTGAGTCCTTTTACCCACATCGAGCTACAGCTCATCAAGAGCTTTGTTGTACCATAACTGCAAGGCTCATTACTTCCACCACATACCAGGAATTAATTGTATTCCTTATCATACCATTTCGGTTTATTAACAAGTTGTTCCATTTACCCAGTTTCCTTTCTGATTCATCCTTAATTTAATATTAGCCTTTACCGAAAGATCACCATACCTCAACTCAGGTTACCACACTGTCACGACCCCAAATCCGGTCGTGATGGCGCCCAGCACACTGCTAGGCCAGCCCGACCAATCAACAATAACCACGGAGCCACAAGCTCACTTTATCCAATTTAAGCACAACAGTGATAGATATATTAAAAACAGGGAACCAAGTCCCAACATGTGGCAACTCCCATAGACCAAAGGGTCAAGAGTCATGAGCCTCAACAGAGTATACAAAGTGTAAATAGTGAATATAACTGTGCACAAGTGTGGGATGATCATAACAAAATCCAGACAAACTGGAGAATCAGGTCCTGCGAACGCTGGCAGCTACCTCGACTGTCCAAAAGCACTCCCGAGCCACAATAGAATCAGCTCCACTATGGTGTACCTGGATCTGCACACAAGGTGCAGGAGTCGAGTGTGAGTACTTCCAACTCAACGGTAATAAAAGTAAATATCTGAGGAAAAGAAAATCACACAAAGCACTATCTCATGCTATATAATACAGAACTGTCATTAAACTACAATACTCTATCATTTTACTCCAATTTTTAGCTACTTTCTGTCATAATAATATACCAATACCTGGATACAATCTCAAGCAGTGCAAGTCCGCACTCAAATCAGCCCTTCGGGCTCAGCACTCCTTATCAATTAACACCAGGAGATCTGGTCAATAAGGCAACTAATGCATGTGTGCCAGTAATGTATGAGTGCTGAATGTTATGCCACGTAGTACACGTAAATCAATGTATGTATGCCATGCGATGCATATGACCGCTGCGGCGTGTAGCCCGATCCAATTTGGGTACCCGTGCTCACTGTGGGGGTTCAGACTCCGGAGGGGCTCCGACAGCCCAAGCACAATATTAATATCACACCTGCTGCGGCGCGCAGCCCGATCCATATACCACTGCGGCGTGCAGTCCGATCCATGCATGTGTATGCATATGCTCACATAAAATGTCATGTCCTAACATATGGCCCTCGGCCCCAATCAGTCTAACAAATAATCAAGAAAGCCCTACGGGCAACAATATCATATTAGTCACAGCTAAAAATGTTATTAAGACCTTGTTCAAGTTTTTTCATGACCTTATAAAAATGCTGAATAGCAAAATACCATTTTAAACCTTAAATTTAGAAGAAAATATGCACAGTGTTATCAAAATAATGATACCAATCCCTGAAGGATTCAAATAATTGGCACGAAGCCCAAACATGATAATTAGTCCAATTCATTTCAACAATTAGGTGTTATTATTTATTACGCGGGACGGACCAAGTCACGATCCCCAATGGTGCTCTACCCCACGCCCGTTATCCGGCGTGCAAGTCACCTCGACACAGCACTAAGATGTGCAAGTCCGGGTTTACTAACCCTCAGGACATCATTTACAAGTATTACCCACCTCGAACCGAGGAAAACTCATGCCCGCGATGCCTTATCTCCTCGAACCGGCATCCACGCACGTCAAAACTAGCACAAATCAGCACAAATATATCAAAATAGGCTAATGGAACATCACCTAATCGAAAGAACTCGAAAAATATCATAAATCACGAAATTGGCAAAACCCGAGCCCCGGGCCCACATCTCGAAAAATTATGAAACTCACATTTTCGGAATCCTCGTCTCTCCATGAGTCCGTACATACCAAGAACTTCCAATTTGGACCATAAATGGTCCTTCAAATCCCCATTTTAAGATTTTTGTTCAAAGCCCTAATTTTCTTGATTTATTACCCAAATTCAGAGAATTAATGGAAGATTCTTTGATAAAATCATGTATTTAACTCATAAAACTTACCTCCAATGATTCCCCGTCGAAATCCCTTCAATTCCCGTCCAAAAGCTCTCAAGAATGACCAAAAATGGTGGAAAAATGGGTTGATTTCGCGATTGGAATGTTTTAAAAACATTCTGCCCAGGCATACTACTCATCGCGATCGCGGGAATGGCTCTTCGATCGCGGAGAACAAAATTTGGCCCAAAATTTACCCTTCGCGATCGCGGGAAAGGCTTCGCGATCGCGGTGAACAACTCTGGTTCCTCCGGACAGGCTTCAGTATAATGGTCATAACTCTTTGCACACAACTCCGAATGATGAATGGTTTGATGTTCTGGAAACTAGACACATAGGGCTATAACTTTCATTTGGTGCTCATTTCCTGAATCCGTACATATTTATAGATATAAGCTTCCCAATATATACATATGTATTAGAGATCCTTCTTGGACATCCTATAGTGTAACGTCCATAACTCTTTACAAAGATGCCCAAATCACGGTTTCTTTATCTTGTTGAAAACTAGACACGATGGGCTACAACTCTTGTTTTTGAATCACCTTTAAATTACTTATATATAAAAAGATATGAGCTTCCGAAGTAGGATTAATGCACAGAAATTTTCCTTTTTCGCGATCGCGGAGCATTTCACGCGATCGCGATTCATTAATACTTTTCGCACATTTTACTCACCGCGATCGCGTCCCATTGTCCGCGATCGCGTAGAACACTGCTACAGACATAAACCAGCAGTTGAAAATGGCCTAGAAATGGTCTGAAACCACCCCGAAACACACCCGAGGCCCCCGGGACCTCAACCAAAAGAACGAACACGCCCTATAACCTTATTCGAACTTGTTCCAATCATCAAAACTCTATCGTTAACATCAAAATCGTCCGTTTTCAACAAATTTAAGCTTAAGTTTAACTTTAACTTCAAAAATTCACATTCGATCAAAAACCCGACCAAACGATGTCCGAATGACCTGAAAATTTGCAGGCATATCCAAAATCACCTAACGGAACTACTGCAACTGTCGGAATTCCATTCCGACTCCCGGATCAAAATCTCACCTATCGATCGGATTTCGCCAAAATTCGACCTTTGCCAATTCAAGCCTATTTCTACACCGGATCTCCAAATTCAATTTCGATTGCTCTCCTAAGTCATAAATGATCCCTCGAAACTAGTCGAATCATCAGAATCCGATTTCGAGCATTCTAACTCGATAGTCAACTCTAGGTTGACTTTCCATATTCAAACATGCTATTTGCTTCATTTTAATTCAATTCACTCCTAACTCACCCGATAGGTTCTAACACTGATATAGAAGCATAAGATATGTTAATTCAAGGTAACGGGGTGGAAATTCCCGTAACGACGGGCCGGGTCGTTACATTCTCCCCAACTTAAACAAACGCTCGTCCTCGAGCGGACTCGGAGTTGTACCAGAAGCAACCCAATAGCTGAATGACCTTACCAAGCATATATTCGGGCGATCATACGTCACCCTATCTCACATAAGTCCGAAAACACCATATAGTCAAAATTTCACAGACCATCTGAACCATAAATCACATTGCACTTTTCGAAATCATATGCCAAATGCAAATCCCATGCCTATACTCAGGATACACTCGAATCCACTGCAATAACCCATATTCACTACTCCGGGTGAGATCATATGCTGTATCGACAACCCAAATCACTCGAGACGATAGTCTCTAATCACAACAACTAGCCACAATAACCAAATACTAGCTGAAAACCTCTTTCGTTAGGTAGAGTCTTATTCCAACACCTCCATACCCTTGCCCACGGCAACTGAAGCACGAGATATACCGAACCCATCTCTCAGGTTAACCATTCGTGAATCCATTTCCCTTTTAAAACTGATACCACAATAGGTTTCGGAGCCAAACCTCGATTTTTACCTTTCTAACAAGCTAAGATCCAATATGCTCGTATTCATTAATAACTCCAACGGTCATTTCGATTATAACACACCGCACTGGTGATAAGACACCTCAACACCGGCCTAAGCCACGACGAGCACAACATAGGCTCCAATAGAAACGCCTGAACACACTCGAATCATGACAGCTCAAATCATGATAATTGTCTCCAGCAAAAGAGCTGCAATTCAATTCCTCTGTGTCATCATAACATAGAACTGAGATCGCGTCTCGCATTATAGAAATAGAGTACCCGAATCCTCCTCGAGAGGTCATAACATCACGTGGCCTTGCCACGATTCGTGATTCTATCCCAACGTTATTACTCATGAAGCACCTCAAGCCACTAAGATCAAAACGGTCAGGCACGCACAGATCTAGGTCTTGAACCCACGCAATCAACCTCACCCACGGTGAAACAATTAACGTATGCTATCAAATCCTGAAAGGACACAACCGACGTGCCATTTGCCAAGCGATACTCAAAATGGATTTTTTTTTCCTCAGAAGTGGGGAAATATTGTATACCCAGTAGCATATAACTAACTATATTTTCACAATATTCTGTTGCAGCGTGCAACCCGCTCCAATGACATACCCGTGGCGGCGTGCCACCCGATCCAGATACCATACATGTGGCGGCGTGCCACACGATCCAAATAACCCGTGGCGGCGTGCCACCCGATCCATGCATAAATCTCGCAAAAAGGAAATGCATATCGAGTCGAATTTTCTCATTACAACAAACATATATATATATATATATATATATATATATATATATATAGCCTCAATATATTACAGCAAACATATATATATATATATATATATATATAGCCTCAAGCTCGGCCACATGAAACGCATCCGACAACGTTTCTCAATACCGGAACTGAATCAATGGTAGATACCTCTACACTGACATTCGCCACTAAGGTCCAACTCACAAAGCAATGCCTACCAGCCGTCCGCTGGTCCTGTGTACAACTACTCTGTTGGAGCATACTCTGATGCTCTCTGCTACGCAATTTGTGCCATTTTCCGACATAGTCCATATCACATTTGTTTAGACGACCTGACTTATGTCAACCAGTCTGAAATAAGGTATCATAACCCAAATTCATCATATCAAGATAAGAGAGAGCCACTAGGGCTTCCGATTTCCAATAATCACAAAACGGTGCCGATACACGCGATATACAACCACTGCATAGGCGGATTACGAGAACTTCTAGTCTCCAACACATATGTAACACATGAATCGCTATACCTGGTTCCACACTCCACCGTACGAATACATAACGCACATCAAGCGCCCATTCGTTCCACGAAAGCCATCCAAGAATTTCACTATGCCATCAACGACTCAATTATTACAGTCGATCCAACAAGAGAATACCACCATACCATTAGATATTATCAGTTTACATTACCTTGTCCTTTTTGGACCATATTCCCTGCCAAGTTAATAAAATAGTAGTACCATTTTCTTAAATCATCAGAAAGATCGATTCTTAATTCACCTGCAGCTGTCCGCGCTACTCAATAATTTTATTGACTTCCCATATATTATGAACTGATCTCAAAACCTAGGATATACCATTATCAACTTTCCATAACACATCGTGTATACCATATTACACTAAGACAACATGGAAATTCATATCCCTTTCCTCCGCCTCAACATCGGCGCACTCCACTAGTCAAGGACTTTCGTGATCCCATATAGAAGAAAACTCATTACACATTCCACGCTTCGCATACCGACAGGAGTATACTCATTTTCAAACCATGATAAAACACATCACAAACTATTTCTTCCCATTCGTTGCATAAGTTTAACTACAGGACTGAGTCCTTATACCCATATCAAGTTACACAACTGCCAGCACTCAAGAGCTTTGCTGCAATGTCTGCAAGACTCATTACTTCAACCACACACCAGGAATCAATCGTATTCCTTTTTATACCATTCTGGTTTATTAACAAGTCGTTCCATTTACCCAGTTTCCTTTCTGATTCATCTCTAATTTCATATCAGCCTTTACTATATACCATAATACATCAACTCATGTTACCACACGAGACTTGTCCACAAGACCACACGGTCTAAGACCCATAGGCCACTGAATACTCTCTCAATGTTTCCCAAAAGTACCACATTCTACCACACTTTATTTTGATGAACTTCCCGCGATTTTTTTTAAATTGTTATCATTACTTCCCAATACGGATACCTAGAATCCCATCATTCACATGATATAACACAAGCCTTGATCTTCTCTAACGAAACCGCCATCTTTAGCCACATACACAAATCTTAAGGCACCCGACTGTTACAAGCAAAATCTTGAACACTGCAAAACCATTCTCGGGCATCATTCACCCTTATTCAGCTGTAATTCAACTGTCCTATTGAGTAGAACCACTCGTTTTTTGTTAGAACTCCGACATCGCAGAACATGATTACTTACAGATACAATCAGCTATCTTTCTTTTCTATACGGTGAATATTCTTTACCAACAGCAGTTCAAAACACCCTAGTACTTCATCAGATCTACGAAGCACCATAACCTTTACCAAAATTTCCCAACATACTTAGAGACAGAATCAACATAGCACACAATAGTGCAATCAGTTAATCAATAGCAACCTCCCCAACTTAGTTCGAAGCCATTCATCAAAGCACTTTCAACCACTCATATCATTATTACTCAAGTGATGCCGAAATGTTAATATGAGATTAAACTCAAGTCATTTACAAGCTTCGGCGGAGATTCGAATCATCAGAAATATTAACTCTTTTGCAATTCTTGCATTCATTCACACACAACAGTTACGCCCCCTCTTTAGGTGACAAAATCTTTTCTAAGTCCCAAATTTTCCAAAAATTTTGGCAGAGTTCCCTTTGTAAATTGGCCTATCCACCTGCCATAGAATCACCAAAACCATCCTAGCAATACATTCACAACTCGACAAGACATCACAATGCATATCGACAACATTAGTCTCAATACTACACAAATCATATTATCATATTGGTACATGAACATGCGTTGTACATGCTCGAATCATAACACATATCAACTACCTTTCAATTACACATGAGAACCAATCCACCTATCTCGCCTCAATTTAGTATTTCAGCACAATACCTTCCACCAGGATACACATAGCATAATCATTTTAGTCTTCCCGAGTTTGAACTCGTTCCACTACACATAAGGCACTTATATTACTGAGCGCTCGATGCATACACAGACGTGCGGAAGGAATTTCAAAAGCATATCTCAAGCTGAATCAAGTGCGCACGATAAGAATTCCAAGAAATGTGAAGTGTTTCCTAAAGGTTCGCAGCCTCCCGAGGATAAGTACAGGCGTCCCCGTACCGATCCACAAGACTCTACTAACCGGCTCAAGACTCATGAAGCCTAGTAAACCTAGGCTCTGATACCAACTTGTCACGACCCCAAATCCGGTCGTGATGGCGCCCAGCACACCGCTAGGCCAGCCCGACCAATCAACAATAACCACGGAGCCACAAGCTCACTTTATCCAATTTAAACACAACAAGGATAGATATATTAAAAACAGGGAACCAAGTCCCAAACACGTGGCAACTCCCATAGGACCGAGCGGTCAAGAGTCACGAGCCTCTACAGTAGTATACAAAGTGTAAATAGTAAATATAACCGTGCACAAGTCGTGGGATGATCGTAACAAAATCCGTACAACCGGAGAATCAGTGTCCGCGAACGCCGGCAGCTACCTCGACCGTCCAAAAGCACTCCCGAGCCGCAATAGAATCAACTCCACTATGGTGTACCTCTGAATCCGCACACAAGGTGCAGTGAGTCCGGTATGAGTACTTCCAACTCAGACAGTAATAAAAGTAAATAATGTCGAAGGAAAGAAAACCACGATAGACACTATCTCATGCTACACAATACATAACTATCTTTTTATTCCTTTCCAACATAAGTGAGTAGATCATTAAAAATCTCAATTTTTAGCTACTCTGTCATAATAATATACCAATACCTGGATACAATCTCAAGCAATGCAAGTCCGCACTCAAATCAGCCTCTCGGCTCAGCACTCCTTATCAATTTACACCAGGAGATATGGTCAATAAGGCAACTAATGCATGTGTGCCAGGTAATGCATGAGTGCTGAATGTTATGCCACGTAGTACACGTAAACCAATGTATGTATGCCATGCAATGCATATGACCGCTACCGCGTGTAGCCCGATCCAATTTGGGTACCCGTGCTCACTGTGGGGGTTTCAGACTCCGGAGGGGCTCCTACAGCCCAAGCACAATATTAATATCACACCTGCTGCGGCGCGCAGCCCGATCCGTATACCACTGCGGCATGCAGTCCGATCCATGCATGTGTATGCATATGCTCACATAAAATGTCATGCCCTAACATATGGCCCTCGGCCCCAATCAGTCTAACAAATAATCAAGAAAGCCCTACGGGCAACAATATCATATTAGCTCACAACTAAAAATGTTATTAAGACCTTGTTCAAGTTTTTTTATAACCTTATAAAAATGCTGAATAGCAAAATACCATTTTAAAACCTTAAATTTAGAATAAAATATGCACAGTGTTATAAAAAAAGTGATACCAATCCCCGAAGGATTCAAATAATTGGCACGAAGCCCAAACATGATAATTAGTCCAATTCATTTCAACAATTAGGTGTTATTATTTATTACGCGGGACGGACCAAGTCACAATCCCCAATGGTGCTCTACCCCACGCCCGTTATCCGGCGTGCAAGTCACCTCGACACAACACTAAGATGTGCAAGTCCGGGGTTTACTAACCCTCGGGACATCATTTACAAGTATTACCCACCTCGAACCGACGAAAACTCATGCCCGCGATGCCTTATCTCCTCGAACCGGCATCCACGCACGTCAAAACTAGCACAAATCAGCACAAATATATCAAAATAGGCTAATGGAACATCACCCAATCGAAAGAACTCGAAAAATATCATAAATCACGAAATTGGCAAAACCCGAGCCCCGGGCCCACATCTCGAAAAATTATGAAACTCACATTTTCGGAATCCTCATCTCTCCACGAGTCCGTACATACCAAGAACTCCCAATTTGGACCACAAATGGTCCTTCAAATCCCCATTTTAAGATTTTTGTTCAAAGCCCTAATTTTCTTGATTTCTTACCCAAATTCAGAGAATTAGTGGAAGATTCTTTGATAAAATCATGTATTTAGCTCATAAAACTTACCTCCAATGATTCCTCGTCGAAATCCCTTCAATTCCCGTCCAAAAGCTCTCAAGAATGACCAAAAATGGTGGAAAAATGGGTTGATTTCGCGACTGGAATGTTTTAAAACTGCCCAGGCATATTACTCATCGCAATCGCGGGAATGGCTCTGCGATCGCGGAGCACAAAATTTGGCCCAAAATTTACCCTTCGCGATCGTGGGAAAGGCTTCGCGATCGCGGTGAACAAACTCCGGTTCCTCCGGACAGGCTTCAGTATAATGGTCATAACGTTTTGCACACAACTCCGAATGATGAATGGTTTGATGTTCTGGACACTAGACACATAGGGCTATAACTTTTATTTGATTCTCATTTCCTGAATCCATATACATTTCTAGATATAAGCTTCCCAATATATACATATGTATTAGAGATCCTTCTTGGACACCCTATAATGTAACGTCCATAACGCTTTACAAATATGTCCAAATCACGTTTTTCTTATCTTTCTGAAAACTAGACACGATGGGCTACAACTTTTGTTTTTGAATCACCTTAAAATTACTTATAGATAAAAAGATATGAGCTTCCGAAGTAGGATCAATGCACAGAAATGTTCCTTTTTCGCGATCGCGGAGCATTTCACGCGATCGCGATTCATTAATACTTTTCGCACTTCCGAAGTAGGATCAATGCACAGAAATGTTCCTTTTTTGCGATCGCGGAGCATTTCACGCGATCGCGATTCATTAATACTTTTCGCACATTTTACTCACCGCGATCGCGTCCCATTGTCCGCGATCGCGTAGAACACTGCTACAGACATAAACCAGCAGTTAAAAATGGCCTAGAAATGGTCCGAAACCACCCCGAAACTCACCCGAGGCCCCCGGACCTCAACCAAAAGAACCAACACGCCCTATAACCTTATTCGAACTTGTTCCAATCATCAAAACTCTATCGTTAACATCAAAATCGTCCGTTTTCAACAAATTTAAGCTTAAGTTTAACTTTAACTTCAAAAATTCACATTCGATCAAAAACCCGACCAAACGATGTCCGAATGACCTGAAAATTTGCAGGCATATCCAAAATCACCTAACGGAACTACTGCAACTATCGGAATTCCATTCCGACTCCCGGATCAAAATCTCACCTATCGATCGGATTTCGCCAAAATTCGACCTTAGCCAATTCAAGCCTATTTCTACACCGGATCTCCAAATTCAATTTCGATTGCTCTCCTAAGTCATAAATGATCCCTCGAAACTAGTCGAATCATCAGAATCCGATTCCGAGCACTCTAACTCAATAGTCAACTCTAGGTTGACTTTCCATATTCAAACTTCCTTCAAACATGCTATTTGCTTCATTTTTAATTCAATTCACTCCTAACTCACCCGATAGGTTCTAAAACTGATATAGAAGCATAAGATATGTTAATTCAAGGTAACGGGATGGAGATTCCCGTAACGATGGGCCGGGTCGTTACACACACGAGACTCGTACATAAGACCCCACGGCCCATGATATGCTATACAGCTATAACTACGGCTGAGTGTATGTATCCATCATGATATACTACGGCTGGGTGTATGTATCCAGCATGATATACTATGGCTGGGTGTATGTATCCAGCATGATATACTACGGCCGGGTGTATGTATCCAGCATGATATTCTACGGTTGGGTGTATGTATCCAGCATGATATTCTACGGCTAGGTGTATGTATCCAGCATGATATTCTACGGCTGGGTGTATGTATCCAGCATGATATAAGGGTCGCTTAGCTCTATTGGCTACCCTAATACTCTACAGGTCGGCACAAGGCCCCAAACATGGCTAGTAGCACAATTACACAGTTATACTCTCATTCACAGTCATAATACATAATACGCTATCAGTCGGGAAGGACCAAGTCCAATCCCCCAATCACAATGTCACCACGCCCGTCACATGACGCGTGCCCCCTCTTAACATAGCACTGTAAAGTGCAAGTATGGGGTTTCAAACCCTCAGTACATTATTTACTACCACCACTCACCTCGAACCGGTAGAAGCCTTAGTCCGCCTTGCGTTTGCCTAGCAAATCAATCTCCTCGGATGCCAAATCTGTTAAAAATCAATGATAATACATCAATATATGCCAATTTTATGCAACTCATTCGAAATAACCCAAATTGCATCAAAACCCACAAAGTTGTCAAAACCCGACTTTTGGTGCGCCTCTCGAAAAATTATAAAAGTTACATATTCGGAACCCTCGTCTCAATACGAGTCTAGCCATATAAAATTTACCTAATTCGGACTCCATTTGCCCGCTCAAATCGGTATTTTACCAAAGCCCTGGCCTAGGCTAAATTTCCCCACAATTTGATCCAATTTCAGTGAAATAAAGGGGGATTTCAAGATAAAAATGCGTAAATGAACCATAAAACTCACCTCCGATGATAACCCGGTGATCTCCAAGCAATTTCTCGTCCAAATCGCCCAATTCACTTCTCTAAACCGAGCCTAAATGTTGTGCAACTTATAAAATTTTAACCCTTATGTTATTTTTAACACAGGCGCGATTTCCGCTTCTGCGGACAAAAATCCGCCTCTGTGATGCCGCCTCCGCGACCAAGTGGTCGCTTCTGCGAGACTACACCAAACTGTCCAGTTCCACTTCTGCGGCCCAGGTCTCGCTCCTGCGAGACCGCTCCTGCAAACACGCCTTCGCACCTGCGCGCCTTACCGCTTCTGCGCACCAGAGTCCGCTCCTGCGGACTCGCTTAGGCGACAAGTCTACGGCTTCTGCGGATCCTCCCATAACTGTCACGACCCCAAATCCGGTCGTGATGGCGCACAGCACATTGCTAAGCCAGCCTGACCAATCAATATCAACAACGGAGCTAGAAGCTCTCTTTAACCCATTTAAGCATTTTAATTTACGAAATAACAGTGATACATATAACAAAAACGGGAAACCAAGTCCCAAAATATACTAACTCCCACAGACCGAAGGGTCAAGAGTCATGAGCCTCTACTGAACATGAGTGTATAAAGGTTTACAAGATACCAAATGCGGAAAGAAATGTCAATACAAAATCAAAAGACAGTAGGAAGGAATATCGGGTCCTGCGGACTCTGCAGCTACCTCGTATATCCCACAGATGTCGCCTCGCACAGCTACTGGATCACTGCTGAGAGGTACCCGGATCTGCACACAAGGTGCAGGGAGTAAAATGAGTACTGCCAGACTCAGTGGTAATAAACAAGGGTAAGACAGCGCAGATAAGAAATCCGCAATAAAGCACTATGTAAAGCTATAATCAGCTACCCTGTCATAGAATCAATCTTCACTGTACCTGTACCAACAAATACCAATAAATAGCATAACAACAAGCAGATGTAGCTAAATGCAATGCAATGCATGATATGACCGCTACGGCGCGTAGCCCGACTCCAATTTTGGGTACCCGTGCTCACTGTGGGGGTTCAGACTCCAGAGGGGCTCCTACAGCCCAAGCACATCTCATAGAGATATTCTCGCGGCGTGCAGTCCGATCCAACATATATCCTGCTGCGGCGTGCAGCCCGATCCACTACTAGTCAGCTAATATGCAGATACAGCCTCGCAGGCTCAAAAGTAGTTTTTGAAAACTCTTTTATCATTTTTCAGTTGGAAAACAGTAATATCAAGTTCCAGAGATTGGAATTAGCATAATAACAAAAATAGCTGCTGACTAGTAGTAAACTAGCATGTCTATATGATAAGACAATGATAACGATCCTCGCGGGATCCAATAACCTGGCTCACGGCCCACATGTATACTCAACCGCCCAAGAAGGGGGTTCCTCGGCTCAAGAGTGGCCATTATCACAATATATATATATGCAACCATCCGAGAAGGAGGTTCGACGGCTCGAGAATAGCCAATAATACAATATCAACAGGTCGGACTAATATATAGTCTCCAGTTCATGATCGACCCCGCACTCTCAAGAGTGTGCGTGTCTCGCCGCTATACAGCGTCACAAAGTGGTATACCGGGGTTTCGAACCCGCTAGTCATCACCCACATCTATTACTCACCTCAATACGGCGCGACGACTACTCCGCAATGCCCTTGCCACGAGAATCAAGCTCCGCACGCGTAGAATCCTGATCAAATACAGTAGAAACACAACAAATTAGGCCAATGGGACTACACCCAATCAATACAACTCAATTTACATCAAAATTCCCAAAGTTGTCAAAACCCGACTTTCGGTACGCTTATCGAAAAATCACGAAAGTCACATATTCGGAACCCTCATCTCAATACGAGTCTAAGCATATCGGTTTTACCAAATTAGGACTCCATTTGCCCATTCAAAACCTTGATTTTCTAAAGTTCAAGCCTAGGGCTAAATCCTCTATAAATTACCCCAAATTCCTCCATTTTCATGATATAATTGCATAATATTATCAATACTAATCATAGTTTAAGTCCATAGTTGATTACCCGATGATTTCCTTGAATTTCTCTTCAAAATCGCCCAAATCGCCTCTAAAGCCGAGACCCAAATGTGTGAAATGTTCTGAAATTTTTCTAACTTCCGATACACTTAACTTACAGCGATTTTCGCTTCTGCGGAAGAATTTCCGCTCCTACGAGTCCGTATCCGCGACCAAAGGGTCGCTTCAGCGATTCCAGGCCTAGCCGGCCAATTCCGCTTCTGCGAGAAAAGGACCGCTTAAGCGCGTCCGCTTCTGCGATAAAATGTCCGCTTCTACGAAGCCATCCGCTTCTGCGCTACAGAGCCCGCTCCTCGGACTCGCCCAGGCGGTCAAGTGTCCGCTTCTGCGGACCTTCTCATTTTTCTTCTCGTCCGCTTCTGCGATCACTGGCTCGCACCAGCGATGCCGCTTCAGCGGAATGATTTCCGCTTCTGCGATGCATTGCCCTGCCTGGCCTTCGCGAACGCGGGCCTCGCCCTCCGAACGCGAAGGCTAAAATCCTGCCCAGAGATCTGCAATTTTTCTGCAGATTTTTAAGTTCCAAAAATGCCGGATGATGGTCCGGATTCACCCCGAGGCCCCCGGACCCCAACGAAAACCACCAACATACTCCAAAACACGATACGAACTTGTTCCAATCATAAAAACACCATCCTAAACATTAAAGTCACCAATTACACACGGATTCAAGCCTAAATTCTTTAAAACATTCCGAATTACACAATCAATCAAAAACCCGACTAAACGACGTCCGAATGACCTGAAATTTTGCAGGCACATCCAAAATCACCTAACAAAGCTATTGCAACTGTCGGAATTCCATTCCGACCCCCGGATCAAAATCTCACCTACCGTTCGGATTTCGCCAAAGTTCAACCTTAGCCAATTCAAGCCTATTTCTACACCGGGCCTCCAAATTCAATTTCGATCGCTCCCCTAAGTCACAAATCACCTCCCGGAACTAACCGAATCATCAGAATCCGATTTCGAGCCCTCTAACCAAATAGTCAACTCCGGGTTGACTTTCCTTATTCAAGTTTCCTTCACAAAGGCTATATGCCTCATTTTCAATCAAATTCACTCCTAACTCACCCGATAGACTCTAACACTGATATAAAATCATAAAACATGTATTTACAACATAACGGGGTGGTAATTCCCGTGACGACGGGCCGGGTCGTCACATTCTCCCCCTCTTAAGCAAACGCTCGTCCTCGAGCGGGTCAAGAAACATACCTGAAGTCTCAAACAAATGAGGATATCTGCTTCGCATCTCCCGCTCGACCTCCCAAGTGGCCTCCTCCACGGGTCGACCTCTCCACTGAACCTTAACTGATGCAATCTCCTTAGACCTCAATTTTCTCACTTGTCGTCCCAAAATGGCAATAGGCTCCACATCATAGGATAGATCACCATCAAGCTGAATGGTACTGAAGTCTAATACATGAGACGGATCTCCAATGTACTTCCGGAGCATAGACACATGGAATACTGGATGAACGCTGGATAAGCCGGGCGGCAAGGCCAACTCATATGCCACCTCTCCAACTCTCCTAAGTATCTCAAAAGGACCAATGTACCTGGGACTCAACTTTCCTTTCTTCCCAAACCTCATGACACCCTTCATAGGTGAGATCTTCAACAATACTCTGTCACCAACCATGAAAGACAACTCTCGAACTCTACGGTCCGCATAACTCTTCTGTCGAGACTGTGCTGTACGAAGCCTCTCCTGGATCAACTTTGCTCTATCTAGAGCATCCTGGTCTAACTCAGTCCCTATCAATCTAACCTCACCAGGCTCAAACCATCCCACGGGGATCTACACCGCCTGCCATACAATGCCTCATACGGGGCCATCTGAATACTCGACTGATAACTGTTGTTGTAGGCAAACTCAGCAAGTGGTAGGAACTCATCCCACGAACCACCAAAGTCAATCACACATGCTCACAACATATCCTCCAGAATCTGAATAGTACGCTCAGACTGTCCGTCTGTCTGGGGGTGAAATGCTGTACTCAACTCAACCCTTGTACCCATCTCTCGCTGAAATGCTCTCCAAAACTGAGAAGTGAACTGAGTACCCCTGTCGGATATGATAGACACTGGAACTCCATGCAACCGAAGAATCTCTCGAATAAAGATTGCTGCCAACCGCTCCGATGAGTAGGTAGTACTAACTGGAATGAAGTGAGCTGACTTGGTCAGTCTATCCACAATCACCCATACAGAATCAAACTTCCTCGCCGTCCGAGGGAGTCCAGTAACAAAGTCCATAGTGATCCTCTCCCATTTCCACTCAGGAATAACAATACGCTGAAATACACCACCGGCCTCTGATGCTCGTACTTAACCTGCTGACAGTTGAGGCACCGTGCTACATGTCCGACAATGTCCATTTTCATCTTTCTCCACCAATAGTGTTGTTTCAAATCTTGATACATCTTCGCGGCTCCTGGATGGATAGAATACCGCGAGCTATGGGCCTCTTCCAGAATCAACTCACGAAGGCCATCAACATTGGGCACGCATATCCGGCCCTGCATCCTCAATACGCCGTCACTATCAATGGTGACATCTCTAGCATCATCATGCTGAACTCTGTCCCTCAGGATAGCCAAATGTGGATCATCATACTGGCGCTCACGAATACGATCATATAGAGATGACCGAGATACAACACAAGCCAATACCCGGCTGGGCTCCGAAATATCTAACCTCACTAGCCGATTGGCTAGCACCTGAACATCATGAGCAAATGGCCTCTCCTCAGCCGGAATATATGCCAAGCTCCCCATACCGACCGCCTTCCGGCTCAAAGCATCGGCCACCACATTGGCCTTCCCCGGATGATATAATATAGTAATGTCATAATCCTTCAGCAACTCCAGCCATCTCCGCTGTCTCAAATTAAGGTCTTTCTGTTTGAACAAGTGCTGGAGACTACGATGGTCGGTATACACCTCACAAGACACGCCATACAAATAGTGCCTCCAAATCTTCAAGGCATGAACAATGGCGGCTAGCTCCAAGTCATGAACAGGATAGTTCTTCTCATGTGGCTTCAATTGCCGAGAAGCATAAGCAATCACCTTACCTTCCTGCATCAACACACAACCTATCCCCACTCTCGAGGCATCACAATAAACAGTATATGAACCTGAAGCTGATGGCAATACTAACACTGGAGCTGTGGTCAAAGCTGTCTTGAGCTTCAGAAATCTCTCCTCGCACTCATCCGACCACACGAATGGTGCACCCTTCTGAGTCAACTTAGTCAAAGAAGCAATGGATGAAAATCCCTGAACAAACCGGTGATAATATCCCGCCAAGCCAAGAAAGCTCCTGATCTCTGTAGGCGAGGACGGTCTAGGCCAACTTTGCACCGCCTCTATCTTCTCCGGATCAACCTGAATACCATCACAAGACACCACATGACCCAAAAATGCTACTGACTCGAGCCAAAACTCGCACTTGGAGAATTTAGCATATAGCTTCTCCTCTCTCAATCTCTGCAACACAATACTCAAATGCTGAGCATGCTCCTCCTGACTACGGGAGTAGACTAGAATGTCATCAATGAACACAATCACAAATGAATCCAAATAAGGCCTGAACACACTGTTCATCGGATGCATAAATGCTGCTGGGGCGTTGGTCAGCCCAAACGACATCACAAGAAACTCATAATGACCATATCGGGTCCTGAATGCAGTCTTCATAATATCCGAGTCCCTGATCTTCAGCTGATGATAGCCTGAACGAAGATCGATCTTAGAAAACACCCTCGCACCCTGTAACCGATCAAACAAATCATCTATGCGCGGTAGAGGGTACTTGTTCTTCACTGTCACTTTGTTCAGTTGCCTATAATCAATACACATTCGCATGGAACCATCTTTCTTTTTAACAAATAATACCGGCGCACCCCACGGGGACACACTAGGGCGGATGAAACCCTTATCCAGAAGTTCTTGAAGCTGCTCTTTTAGTTCTTTCAACTCGGCTGGTGCCATTCGATAAGGAGGAATGGATATGGGCTGAGTGCCCGACACCAAGTCAATGCCAAAATCAATATCCTTGTCCGGCGGCATGCCCGGCAGGTCTGAGGGGAATACATCTGGGAAATCCCTCACAACAGGTACAGAATCAATGCTAGGAGACTCAGCTCCCACATCTCTCACAAAAGCTAAGTACGATAAACACCCTTTTTCAACCATCCTCTGAGCTTTTAAGAACGAAATAACACGGCTAGGGACGAAATCGGTCGAACCCCGCCACTCAATCTGAGAAATACCAGGAATGGCCAACGTAATCGTCTTAGCATGACAGTCCAATATAGCATGATACGGAGACAACCAGTCCATACCCAATATAACATCAAAGTCCACCATTCCCAACAATAACAAATCTGCCTAGGTCTCCAGACCCCCAATAGATATAACACAGGATCTATAGACATGATCCACAATGATCGCATCACCCACGGGGGTGGATACATGAACAGGTAAATCAAGACTTCCACGAGTCGCACCCAAGTGATATGCAAAATAAGAGGACACGTAAGAATATGTGGACCCCGGATCAAATAGAACAGAGGCATCTCTGTGACAGACAGAAATGATACCTGTAATTACTGCATCGGAGGCAACTGCATCACGCCTGTCGCGAAGTGCATAAAACCGTGCTCGGCCTCCACCGGATCTCTCGCCCCCGGGCGACCACGGAAGACCGACCTCGACCTCTACTAGATCGAGATGGTGCTGAGAGGAGGGCTAATCCCTCTGCCGAGACCCCGCCCCTACGTAG
The DNA here is from genome assembly GCA_032618575.1 of Nicotiana noctiflora. Taxonomy (NCBI): domain Eukaryota; kingdom Viridiplantae; phylum Streptophyta; class Magnoliopsida; order Solanales; family Solanaceae; genus Nicotiana; species Nicotiana noctiflora. The sequence continues at coordinate 35,336 of JASVEL010007395.1, forward strand.
TCGAGGGCATCGCCTCCTCATGTGGCCAAACTCACCACACTCATAACATGCACTTGGTGCTGGAGAAGTAGGTGCTGCACTCTGGGCCGGGAGGGCACCAAGCGATGACTGACCCTGCTGAAATCTCTGTCGACCACGACCATAAGAACCTCCGCTCTGCTCTGGGCGGCTCGAATGAGAAGGTCTAGATGAGCGACCTCTGCTCTGCTGGGAATGCCCTCTAGATGGAGCACCACTGAAACTGCCAGAACCACGAGGCCTCTTGGCCTCCCGCTCCTCTCTCTCTCGGCGACGATCCGCCTCAATGGAGCGTGCCATATCAGCTACCTGCTCAAACGATGATGACAGAACTCGCTCGCTGGTCATAAGAATACGGATAGAGTAGTTGAGGCCATCAATGAACCTCCTGATCCTCTCCCTATCAGTGGGGATCATCCATGTGGCATGCCTAGCCAACCGAGTGAATCTAAGCTCATACTGGGTCACAGACATGTCGCCCTGAATCAACCACTCGAACTGGCGACGTAGCTCCTCGCGACGAGACTGAGGTACATATTTCTCTAGAAAGAGAGTAGAGAACTGCTGCCATGTGAGAGGTGCTGCTCTTGCAGGCCTACGCCTCTCAAACTCCTCCCACCAATCAAATGCGGGACCAGTGAACTGAAAGGTAGTAAATGAAACTCCGCTGGACTCAAGAATACCAGCCGTACGCAGCATCTTTCGACACTTATCCAAGAAACCCTGGGCATCTCGCCCTCAGCGCCACTGAAATGGGGTGGCTGAAGTCTACCAAATCTCTCAAGACGACGCTGCTCGTCGTCGGCATAGCCTGAATCATATGCTCTGGAGCTGGAGCTGGTGCTGCTGGAGGAATAATCGGTGCAACCACCTGAGCGGGGACCGCCTCTGGCGTCTGAAGTCCCTGAACAACCGGGTCAGCTGTGCGAGCTGCGGGGGTCTGCTGACCACCCCCTGACTTAGATGTCGCTACAGTAGCAGTAGCTGAGACTACCTGAGCCAAACCGGAACACACTGATAATATTTGAGCAAGAGTCTCCTGAAGACCAGGAATAGCAATAGATATAGTCTAGCCCTGAACTGGGGCTGCTGGGGCATCAACCACTGGGGGCTGCTCCTGAACTGGTACAACGGGCGGGTCAGCTGGCATTGCCTCAGCCGCCCTATCTCTAACTCTAGCACGACCGTGCCCACGGCCTCTAACAGGTGGCAATGGAGGTCGTCCACCTCGTCCTGATGCTCGCGTTCTCGCCATCTGCGAGAGAATAGAATATAGAAGTTCAGTTCTCAGAACAACAAGATCGCACGACAGAGTTCAAGAAAAGTGAAGTTTTCCTAAAGGTCCGCAGCCTCCCGAGGATAAGTACAGGCGTCCCCGTACCGATCCACAAGACTCTACTAACCGGCTCAAGACTCATGAGGCCTAGTAAACCTAGGCTCTAATACCAACTTGTCGCGACCCCAAATCCGGTCGTGATGGTGCCCAGCACATTGCTAAGCCAGCCTGACCAATCAATATCAACAACGGAGCTAGAAGCTCTCTTTAGCCCATATAAGCATATTAATTTACGAAATAACAGTGATACATATAACAAAAACGGAGAACCAAGTCCCATAATACATCAACTCCCATAGACCAAGGGTCAAGAGTCATGAGCCTCTACTGAACATGAGTGTATAAAGGTTTACAAGATATCAAATGCGGAAAGAAATGTCAATACAAAATCAAAAGACAGATAGGAGGGAATATCGGTCCTACGGACTCTGCAGCTTACCTCGTATATCCTACGTATGTCGCCACGACAGCCTATCTGGATCATCACTGTAGAGTACTGGATCTCGCATACAAGGTGCGAGGAGTAAAATGAGTATCGCCAGACTCAATGGTAATAAACAAGGTAAGACAATGCAGATAAGAAATCCAGCAATAAAGCACTATGTAAAGCTATAATCAGCTATCTTGTCATAGAATCAATCTTCACTGTACCTGTACTAACAAATACCAATAAATAGCATAACAGCTAGCAGATGTAGCTAAATGCAATGCAATGCATGATATGATAGCTACGGCGCGTAGCCCGATCCAATTTGGGTACCCGTGCTCACTGTGGGGGTTCAGACTCGGAGGGGCTCCTACAGCCCAAGCACATCTCATAGAGATATTCCTGTGACGTGCAGTCATGAATATACGCTGCGACACGCAGCCTGATCCACTTCCAGTCAGCTAATATGCAAATACAGCCTCGCGGGCTCAAAAATAGTTTTGAAAACTCTTTTATCATTTTTCAGTTGGAAAAAACAGTAATACCAAGTTCCAGAGATTTGGAATTAGCATAATAACAATAATAGTTGCGGACTAGTAGTAAACTAGCATGTCTATATGATAAGACAATGATAACGATCCTCGCGGGATCCAATAACCGGCTCACGGCCCACATGTATACTCAACCGCCCAAGAAGGGGGTTCCTCGGCTCAAGAGTGGCCATTAACACTATATATATATATGCAACCACTCGAGAAGGAGGTTCGACAGCTCGAGAATAGCCAATAATACAGTATCAACAGGTCGAACTAATATATAGTCTCCAGTTCATGATTGACCCCGCACTCTCAAGAGTGTGCGTGTCTCGCCGCTATACAACGTCACAAAGTGGTATATCGGGGTTTCGAACCCGCTGGTCATCACCCATATCTATTACTCACCTCAGTACGGCGCGACGACTACTCCGCAATGCCCTTGCCACGAGAATCAAGCTCCGCACGCGTAGAATCTGATCAAATACAGTAGAAACACAACAAATTAGGCCAATGGGACTACACCCAATCAATACAACTCAATTTACATCAAAATTCCCAAAGTTGTCAAAACCCGACTTTCGGTACGCTTATCGAAAAATCACAAAAGTCACATATTCGGAACCCTCATCTCAATACGAGTCTAAGCATATCAGTTTTACCAAATTCGGACTCCATTTGCCCATTCAAAACCATGATTTTCTAAAGTTCAAGCCTAGGGCTAAATCCTCTATAAATTACCCCAAATTCCTTCATTTTCATGATATAATTGCATAATATTATCAATACTAATCATAGTTTGAGTCCATAGTTGATTACCTGATGATTTCTCTTGAATTTCTCTTCAAAATCGCCCAAATCGCCTCTAAAGCCGAGACCCATATGTGTGAAATGTTCTGAAATTTTTCTAACTTCTGATACACTTAACTTACAGCGATTTTTTCTAACTTCTGATACACTTAACTCACAGCGATTTTCGCTTCTGCGGATAAAATTCCGCTCCTACGAGTCCGTATCCGCGACCAAAGGGTCGCTTCAGCGATTCCAGGCCTAGCCGGCCAATTCCGCTTCTGCGAGAAAAGGACCGCTTATGCGCGTCCGCTTCCGCGATTAAACCTCCGCGGACTCGCCCAGGCGGTCAAGTGTCCGCTTCTGCGGACCTTCCCATTTTTCTTCTCGTCCGCTTCTACGATCACTGGCTCGCACCAGCGATGCCGCTTCAACGGAATGATTTCCGCTTCTGCGTAACCAAGCGCTCCTGCGCCCCTCGTCCGCTTCTGCGGACTCGCTCCTGCGCCCATAATTCCGCAGGAGCGGAAACAACAGAAACAGGATCCCAACCAGCAATTTCCATGATTTTCTTCCGTTTAACCATCCGAAAACACCCCGAGGCCCCCGGGACCCCAACGAAAACCACCAACATACTCCAAAACACGATACGAACTTCTTCCAATCATAAAAACACCATCCTAAACATTAAAATCACCAATTACACACGGATTCAAGCCTAAATTCTTTAAAACATTCCGAATTACACAATCAATCAAAAACCCGACTAAACGACGTCCGAATGACCTGAAATTTTGCAGGCACATCCAAAATCACCTAACGGAGCTACTGCAACTGTCGGAATTCCATTCCGACCTCCGGATCAAAATCTCACCTACCGTTCGGATTTCGCCAAAGTTCAACCTTAGCCAATTCAAGCCTATTTCTACACCGGGCCTCCAAATTCAATTCCGATCGTTCCCCTAAGTCACAAATCACCTCCCGGAACTAACCGAATCATCGGAACCTGATTCCGAGCCCTCTAACCAAATAGTCAACTCCGGGTTGACTTTCCTTATTCGAGTCTCCTTCAAAAAGGCTATATGCCTCATTTTCAATCCAAATCACTCCTAAATCACCCGATAGACGAGGGGGAGAATGTGACGACCCGGCCCGTCGTCACGGGAATTACCACCCCGTTATGTTGAAATTGTATGTTTCATGCTTTTATATCAGTGTTAAAGTCTATCGGGTGAGTTAGGAGTGAATTGGATCGAAAATGAGGCATATAGCCTTTGTGAAGGAAACTTGAATAAGGAAAGTCAACCCGGAGTTGACTATTTGGTTAGAGGGCTCGGAATCGGATTTTGATGATTCGGTTAGTTCCGGGAGGTGAATTGTGACTTAGGGGAGCGATCGGAATTGAATTTGGAGGCCCGTGTAGAAATAGGCTTGAATTGGCTAAGGTTGAATTTTGGCGAAATCCGAACGGTAGGTGAGATTTTGATCCGGGAGTCGGAATGGAATTCCGACGGTTGCAGTAGCTCCGTTAGGTGATTTTGGATGTGCCTGCAAAATTTCAGGTCATTCGGACGTCGTTTGGTCGGGTTTTTGATCGAATGTGTAATTCGGAATGTTTTAAGGAATTTAGGCTTGAATTTGATGTGAATTATGGGTTTTGGTGTTATTAGACGTGTTTTGAGGATTGGAGCAAGTTCGAATAAGGTGTTAAGATGTGTTGGTGTGTTTGGATGAGGTCCCGGGGGCCTCGGGGTGTTTTCGGATGGTTAAACGGGAGAAAATTGTGGAAAAATTGCAGGTTGGGATCCTGCTTCTGTTGTTTCCGCTCCTGCGGAATTTTGGACGCAGGAGCGTGTCCGCAGAAGCGGACGAGATGCGCAGGAGCGGCTGGTTACGCAGAAGCGGAAGCCAATCCGCTGAAGCGGGGTCGCTGGTGCGAGCCAGTGATCGCAGAAGCGGACGGGGAGAAAATGGGCATGGTCCGCAGAAGCGGACATTTTACCGTTTGGGCGAGACCGCAGAAGCGGTCAATGATGCGCAGAGGCGGATGTGTCCGCAGAAGCGGAAGCTTCTTCGCAGGAGCGGGTCCGCTTAAGCGGCCCTTTGCTCGCGGAAGCGGAAATGGCCGGCTAGGCCTGGAACCGCTGAAGCGACCCTTTGGTCGCGGATACGGACGCGTAGGAGCGGAAAATATTCCGCAGAAGCGAAAATCGCTGTAAGTAAGTGTATCCGAAGTTAGAAAAATTTCAGAACATTTCACACATTTTGGGTCTCGGCTTTAGAGGCGATTTGGGCGATTTTGAAGAGAAATTCAAGGGAAATCATCATGTAATCATCTATGGACTTAAACTATGATTAGTATTGGTAATATTATGCAATTATATCATGAAAATGGAGGAATTTGGGGTAATTTATGGAGGATTTAGCCCTAGGCTTGGACTTTAGAAAAATCAAGGTTTTGAATGGGCAAATGGAGTCCGAATTTGGTAAAATTGATATGCTTAGACTCGTATTGAGATGAGGGTTCCGAATATGTGACTTTCGTGATTTTTCGGAATGTGGGCCCGGGGCTCGGGTTTTGACAACTTTGGGAATTTTGATGTAAATTGAGTTGTATTGATCGGGTGTCGTCCCATTGGCCTAATTTGTTGTATTTCTACTGTATTTGATCAGATTCTACGCGTGCGGAGCTTGATTCTCGTGGCAAGGGCATTGCGGAGTAGTCGTCGCGTCGTATTGAGGTGAGTAATAGATGTGGGTGATGACCAGCGGGTTCGAAACCCCGGTATACCACTTTGTGACGTTGTATAGCGGCGAGACACGCACACTCTTGAGAGTGCGGGGTCGATCATGAACTGGAGACTATATATTAGTCCGACCTGTTGATACTGTATTATTGGCTATTCTAGAGCCGTCGAACCTCCTTCTCGGATGGTTGCATATATATATATATATTGTGATATTGGCCACTCTTGAGCCGAGGAACCCCTTCTTGGGCGGTTGAGTATACATGTGGGCCGTGAGCCACTTATTGGATCCCGCGAGGATCGTTATCATTGTCTTATCATATAGACATGCTAGTTTACTACTAGTCCGCGACTATTTTGTTATTATGCCAATTCCAATCTCCGGAACTTGACATTACTCTGTTTTCCAACTTAAAAATGATAAAAGAGTTTTCAAAAACTATTTTGAGCCTGCGAGGCCGTATCTGCATATTAGCCGACTAGTAGTGGATCGGGCTGCGCGCCGCAACGAGATATATGTTGGATCGGACTGCACGCCGCACGAATATCTCTATGAGATGTGCTTGGGCTGTAGGAGCTCCTCCGGAGTCTGAACCCCCACAGTGAGCACGGGTACCCAAAATTGGAGTCGGGCCACACGCCGTAGCGGTCATATCATGCATTGCATTGCATTTAGCTACATCTGCTAGCCGTTATGCTATTTATTGGTATTTGTTGGAACAGGTACAGTGAAGATTGATTCTATGACAGGGTAGCTGATTATAGCGTTACATAGTGATTTATTGCGGATTTCTTATCTGCGCTGTCTTACCCTTGTTTATTACCACTGAGTCTGGCAGTACTCATTTTACTCCCTGCACCTTGTGTGCAAATCCAGGTACCTCTCAACAGTGATCCAGTAGTCGTGCGAGGCGACGTTTGTGGATATTCGAGGTAGCCTGCAGAGCCCGCAGGACCCGATATTCCTTCTTACTGTCTCAATTTTGTATTGACTTTTCTTTCCGCACTTGGTATCTTGTAAACCTTTTTACACTCATGTTCAGTAGAGGCTCATGAATCTTGACCCTTGGTCTATGGGAGTTGATGTATTACGGGACTTGGTTCCCCATTTTCGTTACATGTATTGTTTTTATTTCGTCAATTAATTTGCTTAAATGGGTTAAAGAGAGCTTCTTGCTCCGTGGTTGATATGGATTGGTCAGGCTGGCTTAGCAATGTGCTAGGCGCCATCACGACCGGATTTGGGGTCGTGACATGAGGTTCCTTCTTTGATTGATTTCAAAACTTGTCTTTCTGTGAACTCTAATTTCACTCGCATGTTCGTACTTATCCTCGGAGGGCACAGAACCTTAGGAAAAACTTCACTTTCTTGAACTCGTCGTGCGATCTTGTTGTTCCGAGAACCGAACTTCTATATTCTATTCTCTCGCGGATGGCGAGAACGCGAGCATCAGGACGAGGTGGACGACCTCCATTGCCACCTGTTAGAGGCCGTGAGCGCGGTCGTGCTAGAGGTAGAGGTAGGGCGGCCGAGGCATTGCGCACCGACCCGCCCGTTGTACCGCTCGAGAGCGACCCCGTGGTCGATGCCCCGGCAGTCCCGGCTCGTGGCTAGACTATATCTATTGCTATTCCTCGGTCTTCGTGAGACTCTTGCTCAAATATTATCGTGTGTTCCGTTTGGCTCGGTAGTTTCAGCCACCGCCATCGTAGCGACATCTCGCTCGGGGTGGTTAGCGGCACCGCACTCGCACACCGACCCTGTTGTTCGTGGACTTCGGACGCCGAGGCGGTCCCCGCTCGGTGGTTGCACCGGTTATTCCTCCAGCCGCACCAACTCCAGCTCCAGAGCATATGGTTCAAGTTATGCCCGATGACGAGCAGGGTCGATTCGAGAGATTTGGTAGACTTCAGCCACCCCATTTCGATAGGCGTCGAGGGCGAGGATGCCCGAGGTTTCTTGGATAAGTTGTCGAAGAAGATGCTGCGTACGGCCGGTATTCTCGAGTCCAACCGGAGTTTCATTTACTACATTTCAGCCATCGGTCCCGCATTTGATTGGTGGGAGGAGTTTCAGAGGCGTAGGCCTGCAAGAGAAGCACCTCTCACATGGCAGCAGTTCTCTACTCTCTTTCTAGAGAAATATGTACCTCGGTCTCGTCGCGAGGAGCTACGTCGCCGGTTCGAGTGGTTGATTCAGGGCGACATGTCCGTGACCCAGTATGAGCTTAGATTCACTCAGTTGGCTAGGCATGCCACATGGATGATCCCCACCGATAGGGAGAGGATCAGGAGGTTCATTGATGGCCTCAACTACTCTATCCGTATTCTTATGACCAGCGAGCGAGTTCCGTCATCATCGTTTGAGCAGGTTGCTGATATGGCACGCTCCATTGAGGCGGATCGTCGCCGAGAGAGAGAGGAGCGGGAGGCCAAGAGGCCTCGCGGTTCTGGTAGTTTCAGTGGTGCTCCATCTAGAGGGCATTCCCAGCAGAGCAGAGGTCGCTCATCTAGACCTTCTCATTCAGGCCGCCCAGAGCAGAGCGGAGGTTCTTATGGTCGTGGTCGACAGGGGTTTCAGCAGGGTTCTTCTACGGCGAGGGGTTCCCTTCAGTCCCCTTCTCCTGCACCAGGTAGCTGTTTTGAGTGTGGTGAGTTTGGCCACATGAGGAGATAGTGCCCTCGACTCCGTAGGGATAGGGCTCATCAGAGGGATCAACCCTCCTCTTCAGCACCATGTCAGGCTAGTAAAAGAGGAGGTCAGTCTTCTCGTGGTCACCCCAGAGGCGAGGAGAGATCCAGTATAGGCCAGGCTCGATTCTATGCACTTCCTGACAGGCGTGATGTTGTTGCCTCTGATGTAGTGATTACAAGTATCATTTCTGTCTGTCACAGAGATGCCTCTGTTCTATTTGATCCAGGGTCCACATATTCTTACGTGTCCTCTTATTTTGCACATTATTTGGGTGCAACTCGTGGTAGTCTTGATTTACCTGTTCATATATCCACCCCCGTGGGTGATACGATTGTTGTGGATCATGTCTATAGATCCTGTGTTATATCTATTGGGGGTCTGGAGACCCAGGCAGATTTGTTATTGTTGGGTATGGTGGACTTTGATGTTATATTGGGTATGGACTGGTTGTCTCCGTACCATGCTATATTGGACCGTCATGCTAAGACAGTTACGTTGGCCATTCCTGGTATTTCTCAGATCGAGTGGCGGGGTTCGACCGATTTCGTCCCTAGCCGTGTTATTTCGTTCTTAAAAGCTCAGGAAGATGGTTGAAAAAGGGTGTTTATCGTACTTAGCTTTTGTGAGAGATGTGGAGCTGAGTCTCCTAGCATTGATTCTGTACCTGTTGTAAGGGGCTTCCCAGATGTATTCCCCTCAGACCTGCCGGGCATGCCGCCGGACAGGGATATTGATTTTGGCATTGACTTGGTGTCGGGCACTCAGCCCATATCCATTCCTCCTTATCGAATGGCACCAGCCGAGTTGAAAGAACTGAAAGAGCAACTTCAAGAACTTCTGGATAAGGGTTTCATCCGCCCTAGTGTGTCTCCGTGGGGTGCGCCCGTATTATTTGTTAAAAAGAAAGATGGTTCCATGCGAATGTGTATTGATTATAGGCAATTGAACAAAGTGACAGTGAAGAATAAGTACCCTCTACCGCGCATAGATGATTTGTTTGATCAGTTACAGGGTGCGAGGGTGTTTTCTAAGATCGATCTTCGTTCAGGCTATCATCAGCTGAAGATCAGGGACTCGGATATTATGAAGACCGCATTCAGGACCCGATATGGTCATTATGAGTTCCTTGTGATGTCGTTTGGGCTGACCAACGCCCCAGCAGCATTTATGCATCTGATGAACAATGTGTTCATGCCTTATTTGGATTCATTTGTGATTGTGTTCATTGATGACATTCTAGTCTACTCCCGTAGCCAGGAGGAGCATGCTCAGCATTTGAGTATTGTGTTGCAGAGATTGAAGGAGGAGAAGCTATATGCTAAATTCTCCAAGTGCGAGTTTTGGCTCGAGTCCGTAGCATTTCTGGGACATGTGGTGTCTCGTGATGGTATTCAGATTGATCAGAAAAAGATAGAGGCGGTGCAGAGTTGGCCTAGACCGACCTCAGCTACAGAGATCAGGAGTTTTCTTGGCTTGGCGGGGTATTATCGCCGGTTTGTTCAGGGGATTTTCATCCATTGCTTCTTCATTGACTAAATTGACCCAGAAGGGTGCACCATTCGTGTGGTCGGATGAGTGCGAGGAGAGCTTTCAGAAGCTCAAGACAGCTTTGACCACAGCTCAAGTGTTAGTATTGCCATCAGCTTCAGGTTCATATACCGTTTATTGTGATGCCTCGAGAGTGGGGATAGGTTGTGTGTTGATGCAGGAAGGTAAGGTAATTGCTTATGCTTCTCGGCAGTTGAAGCCGCATGAGAAGAACTATCCTGTTCATGATTTGGAGCTAGCCGCCATTGTTCATGCCTTGAAGATTTGGAGGCACTATTTATACGGTGTGTCATGTGAGGTGTATACCGACCATCGTAGTCTCCAGCACTTGTTCAAACAGAAAGACCTTAATTTGAGACAGCGGAGATGGCTAGAGTTGCTGAAGGATTATGACATTACTATATTATATCATCCGGGGAAGGCCAACGTGGTGGCCGATGCTTTGAGCCGGAAGGCGGTCAGTATGGGGAGCTTGGCATATATTCCAGCTGAGGAGAGGCCATTTGCTTATGATGTTCAGGTGCTAGCCAATCGGCTAGTGAGGTTAGATATTTCGGAGCCCAGCAGGTATTGGCTTGTGTTGTATCTCGGTCATCTCTATATGATCGTATTCGTGAGCGCCAGTATGATGATCCACATTTGGCTGTCCTGAGGGACAGAGTTCAGCATGATGATGCTATAGATGTCACCATTGATAGTGACGGCGTATTGAGGATGCAGGGCCGGATATGCGTGCTCAATGTTGATGGCCTTCGTGAGTTGATTCTGGAAGAGGCCCATAGCTCGCGGTATTCTATCCATCCAGGAGCCGCGAAGATGTATCAAGATTTGAAACAAGACTATTGGTGGAGAAAGATGAAAATGGACATTGTCAGACATGTAGCACGGTGCCTCAACTGTCAGCAGGTTAAGTACGAGCATCCAGAGGCCCGGTGGTGTATTTCAGCGCATTGTTATTCCTGAGTGGAAATGGGAGAGAGTCACAATGGATTTTGTTACTGGACTCCCTCGGACGGCGAGGAAGTGTGATTCTGTATGGGTAATTGTGGATAGACTGACCAAGTCAGCTCACTTCATTCCAGTTAGTACTACCTACTCATCAGAGCGGTTGGCAGCGATCTTTATCCGAGAGATTGTTCGGTTGCATGGGGTCCTAGTGTCTATCATATCCGACAGGGGTACTCAGTTCACTTCTCGGTTTTGGAGAGCATTTCAGTGAGAGATGGGTACACGGGTTGAGTTGAGTACAGCATTTCACCCCCAGACAGACGGACAGTCTGAGCGCACTATTCAGATCCTGGAGGATATGTTGCGAGCTTGTTTGATTGATTTTGGTGGTTCGTGGGATGAGTTCCTACCACTTGCTGAGTTTGCCTACAACAATAGTTATCAGTCGAGTATTCAGATGGCCCCGTATGAGGCATTGTATGGCAGGCGGTGTAGATCCCCCGTGGGATGGTTTGAGCCTGGTGAGGTTAGATTGATAGGGACTGAGTTAGTCCGGGATGCTCTGGATAGAGCAAAGTTGATCTAGGAGAGGCTTCGTACAGCACAGTCTCGTCAGAAGAGTTATGCGGACCGTAGAGTTCGAGAGTTGTCTTTCATGGTTGGTGACAGAGTATTGTTGAAGATTTCACCTATGAAGGGTGTCATGAGGTTTGGGAAGAAAGGAAAGTTGAGTCCCAGGTACATTGGTCCTTTTGAGATACTTAGGAGAGTTGGAGAGGTGGCATATGAGTTGGCCTTGCCGCCCAGCTTATCCAGCGTTCATCCGGTATTCCATGTGTCTATGCTCCGAAAGTACATTGGAGATCCGTCTCATGTATTAGACTTCAGTACCATTCAGCTTGATGGTGATCTATCCTATGATGTGGAGCCTATTGCCATTTTGGGACGTCAGGTGAGAAAATTGAGGTCTAAGGAGATTGCATCAGTTAAGGTTCAGTGGAGAGGTCGACCCGTAGAGGAGGCCACCTGGGAGACCGAGCGGGAGATGCGGAGCAGATATCCTCACTTGTTTGAGACTTCGGTATGTTTCTTGACCCGCTCAAGGACGAGCGTTTGCTTAAGAGAGGGAGAATGTGACGACCCGGCCCGTCGTCACAGGAATTACCACCCCGTTATGTTGTAATTACATGTTTTATGGTTTTATATCAGTGTTAGAGTCTATCGGGTGAGTTAGGAGTGATTGGGATTGAAAATGAGGCATATAGCCTTTGTCAAGGAAACTTGAATAAGGAAAGTCAACCCGGAGTTGACTATTTGGTTAGAGGGCTCGGAATCGGATTCTGATGATTCGGTTAGTTCCGGGAGGTGAATTGTGACTTAGGGGAGCGATCGGAATTGAATTTGGAGGCCCGGTGTAGAAATAGGCTTGAATTGGCTAAGGTTGAATTTTGGCTAAATCCGAACGGTAGGTGAGATTTTGATCCGGGAGTCGGAATGGAATTCCGACAGTTGCAGTAGCTCCGTTAGGTGATTTTGGATGTGGCCTGCAAAATTTCAGGTCATTCGGACGTCGTTTGGTCGGGTTTTTGATTGAATGTGTAATTCGGAATGTTTTAAGGAATTTAGGCTTGAATTTGATGCGAATTATGGGTTTTGGTGTTATTAGACGTGTTTTGAGGATTGGAGCAAGTTCGAATAAGGTGTTAAGATGTGTTGGTGTGTTTGGATGAGGTCCCGGGGGCCTCGGGGTGTTTTCGGATGGTTAAACGGAAGAAAATCATGGAAATTGCAGGTTGAAGAGTTCTGGTTCTGTTGTTTCCGCTCCTGCGGAATTTTGGACGCAGGAGCGTGTCCGCAGAAGCGGACGAGATGCGCAGGAGCGGCTGGTTACGCAGAAGCGGAAGTCATTCCGCTGAAGCGGCATCGCTGGTGCGAGCCAGTGATCGCAGAAGCAAAGGGGAGAAAAAGGGGCATGGTCCGCAGAAGCGGACATTTGACCGCTTGGGCGAGACCGCAGAAGCGGACAATGGTTCGCAGAGGCGGATGTTTCCGCAGAAGAGGAAGCTTCTTCGCAGAAGCGGGCCCGCTGAAGCGGGCCCGCTTAAGCGGCCCTTCGCTCGTAGAAGCGGAAATGGCCGGCTAGGCCTGGAACCGCTGAAGCGACCCTTTGGTCGCGGATACGGGTGCATAGGAGCGGAAAATATTCCGCAGAAGCGAAAATCGCTGTAAGTAAGTGTATCAGAAGTTAGAAAAAAAATTTCAAAACATTTCACAAATTTTAGGTCTCGGCTTTAGAGGCGATTTGGGCGATTTTAAAGAGAAATTCAAGGAAATCATCAGGTAATCATCTATGGACTTAAACTATGATTAGTATTGGTAATATTATGCAATTATATCATGAAAATGGAGGAATTTGGGGTAATTTATGGAGGATTTAGCCCTAGGCTTGGACTTTAGAAAAATCAAGGTTTTGAATGGGCAAATAGAGTCCGAATTTGGTAAAATGGATATGCTTAGACTCGTATTGAGATGAGGGTTCCGAATATGTGACTTTCGTGATTTTTCGACAAGCGTACCGAAAGTCGGGTTTTGACAACTTTGGGAATTTTGATGTAAATTGAGTTGTATTGATTGGGTGTCGTCCCATTGGCCTAATTTGTTGTATTTCTACCGTATTTGATCAGATTCTACGCGTGCGGAGCTTGATTCTCGTGGCAAGGGCATTGCGGAGTAGTCGTCGTGCTGTATTGAGGTGAGTAATAGATGTGGGTGATGACCAGCGGGTTCGAAACCCCGGTATACCACTTTGTGACGCTGTATAGCGGCGAGACACGCACACTCTTGAGAGTGCGGGGTCGATCATGAACTCGAGACTATATATTAGTCCGACCTGTTGATACTGTATTATTGGCTATTCTCGAGCCGTCGAACCTCCTTCTCGGATGGTTGCATATATATATATATATATATATTGTGATAATGGCCACTCTTGAGCCGAGGAACCCTCTTCTTGGGCGGTTGAGTATACATGTGGGCCGTGAGCCAGTTATTGGATCCCGCGAGGATCGTTATCATTGTCTTATAATATAGACATGCTAGATTACTACTAGTCCGCAGCTATTTTGTTATTATGCCAATTCCAATCTCTGGAACTTGACATTACTCTGTTTTCCAACTGAAAAATGATAAAAGAGTTTTCAAAAACTATTTTGAGCTTGCGAGGCTGTATCTGCATATTAGCTGACTAGTAGTGGATCGGGCTGCGCGCCGCAGCGAGATATATGTTGGATCGGACTGCACGCCGCAGGAATATCTCTATGAGATGTGCTTGGGCTGTAGGAGCCCCTCCGGAGTCCGAACCCCCACAGTGAGCACGGGTACCCAAAATTGGAGTCGGGCTACACGCCGTAGCGGTCATATCATGCATTGCATTGCATTTAGCTACATCCTGCTAGCTGTTATGCTATTTATTGGTATTTGTTGGAACAGGTATAGTGAAGATTGATTCTATGACAGGGTAGCTGATTATAGCGTTACATAGTGCTTTATTGCGGATTTCTTATCTGCGCTGTCTTACCCTTGTTTATTACCACTGAGTCCGGCAGTACTCATTTTACTCCCTGCACCTTGTGTGCAGATCCAGGTACCTCTCAGCAGTGATCCAGTAGCTGTGCGAGGCGACGTTTGTGGATATTCGAGGTAGCTGCAGAGCCCGCAGGACCCGATATTCCTTCTTACGGTCTCAATTTTGTATTGACTTTTCTTTCCGCACTTGGTATCTTGTAAACCTTTTTACACTCATGTTCAGTAGAGGCTCATGACTCTTGACCCTTGGTCTATGGGAGTTGATGTATTACGGGACTTGGTTCCCCGTTTTCGTTACATGTATTGTTTTTATTTCGTCAATTAATTTGCTTAAATGGGTTAAAGAGAGCTTCTTGCTCCGTGGTTGATATAGATTGGTCATGCTGGCTTAGCAATGTGCCGGGCGCCATCACGACCGGATTTGGGGTCGTGACAGATATAAAATCATAAAACATGTATTTACAACATAACGGGGTGGTAATTCCCGTGACGACGGGCCGGGTCGTCACAATAACGAGCCCAGACCGCATCTGCGGTCTTTCCTTCCGCACCAGCGGTGCCGCCCCTGCGGACCAGGATCTGCCTCAGCAAACCCCAATGCTTCTGCACTCTCTTTTCCGCTCCTGCGGACTCGCTCATGCGCTCCCATTTCCGCAGGAGCGAAAACAACGGAACCAGAAATCTTCAACCCTGCAATTTCCATGTTTTTCTCCCGTTTAACCTCCCGAAACCACCCCGGGTCCCCCGGGACCCCAACGAAAGCCACAAACATACTCCATAGCACCATACGAACATGCTCCGATGATAAAAACACATACTTTAACACAGAATAACATCGAATTCAAGCAATTCAAGCCTAAGTTTTCATTCAAACTTCTACAACCGACATTCGATCAAAAATCCGACCAAACGATCTCCGAATGACCTGAAATTTTCAAGGCACATCCAAAATCACACAACGGAGCTACTGCAACTGTCGGAATTCCATTCTAACTCCCGGATCAAAATCACACCTATCGATCGGATATCGCCAAAATTCAACCTTGGCCAATTCAAGCCTATTTCTACACCGGACCTCCAAATTCACTTCCAATCGCTTTTCTAGCTTATAAATGACCTCCCGGAGCTGACCGAATCATTAAAATTCGATTCCGAGCTCTCTAACTCACAAGTCAACGTCCAGTTGACGTTTCTCAACTATTCCTTCTTCTACGAGACTTTTTGTCTCATTTCCAACTAAACTCAATCCGAATTGACTCAAACTCGCCAAACATGCATATTGAAACATTCACAAGCATTTAACGGGGATAACAAGGTGATAACTCACATGATGACGGGCCGGGTCATCACATATTTCTTTTGTTGTAACTGAATCTTGTATCTTCCTGGTTAACCACCATTTTACTTGTGTATTATCTATTCTTATAATAAACTTATTATATACAATATATGGTTCAAATGCCAGTAAACATTTATATACTACATATAATTCTTTTCTATTGATTTCCCATTTTATCTCCGGGTTTGTAAATGTTTCTGAATAATACCTACAATGATGTTCTATTTTTTCTTTATCATACCTGTATTTTAATACTCCTCCATAGCTTTTTTCACTTGCATCAGATTCTACTATATATGAAAAATTTTTATTTTCATCTGGAAGTATAATTTTGGTAGGTTTTTACATATTTGTTTGACTTTTCTTACTTGCTTTTTATCTTCTTCACTAAAATGGTACTCTATATCCTTCTTTAGATTTTTCTGTAATGGTTTTAAAGTCTCTGCTAATTTTGGTATATATTCTCTTACTTGGTTTACTAATCCTAAAAATGATTGTAGTTTTTTCTTTGTATCTAATTGTTCATTTGAATTTATTATCTTTTGTACTATATGAGTTTGCATTTTAATTCCGCTTTTATCTATTTCTATTCCTAGAAATTCTATTTGGGTTTTCATTATTTCTGCCTTTTTTCTACTTAGGCTTATTCCCGATATTTCTATAATATGTATGAATTTTTCTAATAATTTTATATGTTCATCATGTGTTTTTGAATATAATAGTATATCATCAATGTATATTATACAATTTTCTAGTTGTTTGAAATAGTTATCCATAAAATGTTGATATCTACCTGGTGCGTTATTATATCCAAAAGGTAATACGTTCCATTCATAGAATCCTTGGGGTACGGTAATGTCACGACCCCAAATCCGGTCGTGATGGCGCCCAGCACACTGCTAGGCCAGCCCGACCAATTAACAACAATCACGGAGCCATAAGCTCACTTTATCCAATTTAAGCATACGGAAATAATTCAACAGTGATAGATACATATTAAAAACAGGGAACCAAGTCCCAACACGTGCCAACTCCCATAGACCGAAGGGGTCAAGAGTCATGAGCCTCTACGGAATATACAAGTGTAAATAGAGAATATAACTGTGCACAAGTGTGGGAGGATCAGAACAAAATATAGACAAACTGGAGAATCAGGTCCTGCGAACGCTGGCAGCTACCTCGACTGTCCAAAAGCACTCCCGAGCCACAATGGAATCAGCTCTGCCGTAATGTACCTGGATCTGCACACAAGGTGCAGGGAGTCGGGTGTGAGTACTTCCAACTCAGCGGTAATAAAAGTAAATAATGTTGAATGGAAGAAAACCACGCAAGGCACTATCTCTTGCTACACAATACAGAACTATCATAAAACTTCAAAACACTATCATTTTATTCCTTTTCAACATATGTGAGTAGATTATTTAGAAATCTCAATTTATAGCTACTTTCTTTCATTATAACATACCAATACCTGGGAGAATCTCAAGCAGTGCAAGTCAGCACTCAAATCAGCCTCTCGAGCTCAGCACTCCTTAACAATTTATACCAGGAGATCTGGTCAATAAAGCAACAAATGCACATGTGCCAGTAAAGTATGAGTGCTAAAATGTTATGCCACGTAGTACACGTAAACCAATGTATGTATGCCATGCAATGCATATGACTGCTACGGGTCAAGTATGAGCATCAGACCCGTGCTCACTGTGGGGGTTCAGACTCCGGAGGGGCTCCTACAGCCCAAGCACAATATTAATATCACACCTGCTACGGCGCGCAGCCCGATCCATATACCATTGCGGCGTGCAGTCCGATCCATGCATGTGTATGCATATGCTCATATGAAATGTCATGCTCTAACATATGGCCCTCGGCCCAAATCAGTCTAACAAATAATCAAGAAAGCCCTACGGCAACAATATCATATTAGCTCACAGCTAAAAATGTTATTAAGACCTTGTTCAAGTTTTTCATAACCTTATAAAAATGTTGAATAGCAAAAATACCATTTTAAAACTTAAATTTAGAATAAAATATGCACAGTGTTATCAAAACAGTGATACCAATCCCTGAAGGACTCAAATAATCGGCACGAAGCCCAAACATGATAATTAGTCCAATTCATTTCAACAATTAGGTGTTATTATTTATTACGCGGGACGGACCAAGTCACGATCCCCAATGGTGCTCTACCCCACGCCCGTTATCCGGCGTGCAAGTCACCTCAACACAGCACTAAGATGTGCAAGTCCGGGGTTTACTAACCCTCATGACATCATTTACAAGTATTACCCACCTCGAACCGACGAAAACTCATGCCCGCGACGCCTTAGCTCCTCGAACCGGCATCCACGCACGTCCAAACTAGCCAAAATCAGTACAAATATATCAAAATAGGCTAATGGAACATAACCCAATCGAAAGAACTCGAAAAATATCAAAAATCACGAAATTTGCAAAACCCGAGCTCCGGGCCCACATCTCGAAAAATTATGAAACTCACATTTTCGGAATCCTCGTCTCTCCACGAGTCCGTACATACCAAGAACTCCCAATTCGGACCACAAATGGTCCTTCAAATCCCCATTTTAAGATTTTTGCTCAAAGCCCTAATTTTCTTGATTTCTTACCCAAATTCAGAGAATTAATGGAAGATTCTTTGATAAAATCATGTATTTAACTCATAAAACTTACCTCCAATGATTCCCCGTCGAAATCCCTTCAATTCCCGTCCAAAAGCTCTCAAGAATGACCAAAAATGGTGAAAAAATGGGTTGATTTCGCGACTGGAATGTTTTAAAAACATTCTGCCCAGGCATATTACTCATCGCGATCGCAGGAATGGCTCTGCGATCGCGGAGAACAAAATTTGGCCCAAAATTTACCCTTCGCGATCGCGGGAAAGGCTTCGCGATCGCGGTGAACAAACTCTGGTTCCTCCGGACAGGCTTCAAGTACAATGGTCATAACCTTTTGTACACAACTCCAAATGATGAATGGTTTGATGTTCTGGAAACTGTCAACATAGGGCTATAACTTTCATTTGATGGTCATTTCCTGAATCCGTATATATTTCTAGATATAAGCTTCCCAAGTTATACATGTGTATTAGAGATCCTTCTCGGACACCCTAAAGTGTAACGTCCATAACTCTTTACACAGATGTCCAAATCATGATTTCTTTATCTTTCTGAAAACTAGACACGATGGGCTACAACACTAGTTTTTGAATCACCTTAAAATTCCTTGTATATAAAAAGATATGAGCTTCCGTAGTAGGATCAATGCACAGAAATTTTCCTTCTTCGCGATCGCGGAGCATTTCACGCGATCGCGATTCATTAATAATTTTCGCACATTTTACTCACCGCGATCGCGTCCCATTGTCCGCGATCACGTAGAACACTGCTACAGACATAAACCAGCAGTTAAAAATGGCCTAGAAATGGTCCAAAACCACCTCGAAACTCACCCGAGGCCCCCGGACCTCAACCAAAAGAACCAACACGCCCTATAACCTTATTCGAACTTGTTCCAATCATCAAAACTCTATCGTTAACATCAAAATCGTCCGTTTTCAACAAATTTAAGCTTAAGTTTAACTTTAACTTCAAAAAATTCACATTCGATCAAAAACCCGACCAAACAATGTCCGAATGACCTGAAAATTTGCAGGCATATCCAAAATCACCTAACGGAACTACTGCAACTGTCGGAATTCCATTCCGACTCCCGGATCAAAATCTCACCTATCGATCGGATTTCGCCAAAATTCGAACTTAGCCAATTCAAGCCTATTTCTACACCGGATCTCCAAATTCAATTCCGATTGCTCTCCTATGTCATAAATGATCCCTCGAAACTAGTCGAATCATCAGAATCCGATTCCGAGCACTCTAACTCGATAGTCAACTCTAGGTTGACTTTCCATATTCAAACTTCCTTCAAACATGCTATTTGCTTCATTTTTAATTCAATTCACTCCTAACCCACCCGATAGGTTCTAACACTGATATAGAAGCATAAAATATGTAAATGCAACATAACGGGGTGGAAATTCCCGTAACGACGGGCCGGGTCGTTACATTCTCCCCAACTTAAACAAACGCTCATCCTCGAGCGGACTCAGAATTGTACTAGAAGCAACCCAATAGCTGAATGACCTTACCAAGCATATATTCGGGCGACCATACGTCACCCTATCTCACCCAAGTCCAAAAGCACCATATAGTCAAAATTTCACAGACCATCTGAACCATAAATCACATTGTACTTTCTGAAATCATATGCCAAATGAAAATCCCATGCCTATACTCAGGATACACTCGAATCCACTGCAATAACCCATATTCACTACTCCGGGTGAGATCATATGATGTATCGACAACCCAAATCACTCGAGACGATAGTCTCTAATCACAACAACTGGACACAATAATCAAATACTAGCTGAAAACCTCTTTCATTAGATAGAGTCTTATTCCAACACCTCCATATCCCTGCCCACGGCAGCTGAAGCACGCGATATACCGAACCCATCTCTCAGGTTAACCATTCGTGAATCTATTTCCCTTTTAGAACTGATACTACAATAGGTTTCGGAGCCAAACCTTGATTTTTACCTTTCTAACAAGCTAAGATCTAATATGCTCATATTCATTAATGACTCCAACGGTCATTTCGATTATAACACACCGCACTGGTGATAAGACACCTCAACACCGGCCTAAGCCACGACGAGCACAACATAGGCTCCAATAGAAACGTCTGAACACACTCGAATCATGACAGCTCAAATCATGATAACTCTCTCCAGCAAAAGAGCTGTAATTCAATTCCTCTGTGCCATCATAACATAGATCTGAGATCGCGTCTCGTATCATAGAAATAGAGTACCTGAATCCTTCTCGAGAGGTCATAACGTCACGTGGCCTTGCCACGATTCGTGATTCTATCCCAACATTATTACTCATGAAGCACCTCAAGCCACTAAGCTCTAACTAACAACGCAATGCCTACCAGCCGTCCGCTGGTCCTGGGTACAACTACTCTGTTGGAGCATACTCTGATGCTCTCTGCTACGCAATTTGTGCCATTTTTCGATATAGTCCATATCACATTAGTCTAGACGACCTGACTTATGTCAACCAGTCTGAAATAAGGTATCATAACTCAAATTCATCATATCAAGCTAAGAGAGAGCCACTAGGGCTTCCGATTTCCAATAATCACAAAACGGTGCCGATACACGCGATATACAACCACTGCAAAGGTGGATTACGAGAACTTCTAGTCTCCAACACATATATAACACATGAATCGCTATACCTGGTCCCGTACTCCACTGTACATATACCTAACGCACATCAAGCGTCCACTCATACTACGACAGCCATTCAGAAATTTCACTATGCCATCAACGACTCAGTTATTATAGTCGATCCAACAAGAGAATACCACCATGCCATTAGATGTTATTAGTTTACATTACCTTGTCCTTTTTGGATCATATTCCCTGCCAAGTTAATAGAATAGCAGTACCATTTTCTTAAATCATCAGAAAGATCGATTCTTAATTCACCTGCAGCTGTCCGCGCGGCTCAATAATTTTATTGACTTCTCATATATTATGAACTGATCTCAAAACCTAGAATATACCATTATCAACTTTCTATAACACATCGTGTATACCATATTACACTAAGACAACATAGAAATTCATATCCCTTTCCTCCGCCTCAACATCGGCGCACTCCACTAGTTAAGGACGTTCGTGATCCCATATAAGAAAACTCATTACACATTCCACGCTTCGCATACCGACATGAGTATACTCATTTTCAAACCATGATAAAACACATCACAAACTCTTCATTCCCATTCGTTGCATAAGTTTAACTGCCAGGACTGAGTCCTTATACCCATATCAAGTTACACAACTGCCAGCACTCAAGAGCTTTGCTGCACAATGTCTGCAAGACTCATTACTTCAACCACATACCAGGAATCAATCGTATTCCTTTTTATACCATTCTGGTTTATTAACAAGTTGTTCCATTTACCCAGTTTCCTTTCTGATTCATCTCTAATTTCATATCAGTCTTTACTGTAGTACGACAATGCCTCAACCCTTTTTACCACACAAGACTCGTACACAAGACCACACGGTCTAAGACCCATAGGCCACCGAATACTCTCTCAGTGTTCCCAGAAGTACCACATTTCACCACACTTTATTTTGATGAACTTCCCGCGATTTTTAAATTGTTATCATTACTTTCCAATACGGATTACATAGAATCCCATCATTCACATAATATAACACAAGTCTTGACCTTTTCTAACGAAACCACCGTCTTTAGCCACATGCACAATCTTAAGACACCTGACTGTTACAAGCAAAATCTTGAACACCGTACAACAATTCTCGGGTGTCATTCACCCTTACTCAGCTGTAGTTCAACTGTCTTATTGAACAAATCCACTCGTGCCTTGCTAGAACCCTGACACCGCAGAACATGATTACATACAAACACAATTAGCTATCTTAACTTTCTATACACCGAACATTCTTTACCAATATCAGTTCAAAACATCCTAGTATTTCTTCACATCTACGATGCACCATAAACTTTATCAGAATTTTCCCAACATACTTAGAGACAGAGCCAACACAGCACACAACAGTGCAGTCAGTTAATCAACAACAACCTCCCCAACTTGGCTCTGAGCCATACATCAAAGCACTTTTAGCCACTCATAGCATTCTTACTCAAATGATGCCACAATATTCTAGTTAGATTAAACTCAAGTCATTTACAAGCTTCGGCGGAGATTCGAATCATCATAAATATTAACTCTTTTGCAATTCTTGCATTCATTCACACACAACAGTTACGCCCCCTCTTTAGGTGACAAAATCTTTTCTAAGTCCCAAATTTTCCAAAAATTTCGGCAGAGTTCCCTTTGTAAATTGGCCTATCCACCTGCCAGAGAATCACCAAAACCATCCTAGCAATACATTCACAACTCGACAAGACATCACAATGCATATCGACAACACTAGTCTCAATACTACTCAAATCATATTATCATATTGGTACATGAACATGCGTTGTACCTGCTCGAATCATAACACATATCAATTACCTTTCAATTACACATGAGAACCAATCCACCTATCTCGCCTCAATTTAGCATTTCAACACAATACCTTCCACCAGGATACACATAGCATAATCATTTTAGTCTTCCCGAGTTTGAACTCGTTCCACTACACATAAGGCACTTATATTACTGAGCGCTCGATGCATACACAGACGTGCGGAAGGAATTTCAAAAGCATATCTCAAGCTGAATCAAGTACGTAAGATAAGAATTCCAAGAAATGTGAAGTGTTTCCTAAAGGTTCGCAGCCTCCCGAGGATAAGTACAGGCGTCCCCGTACCGATCCACAAGACTCTACTAACCGGCTCAAGACTCATGAGGCCTAGTAAACCTAGGCTCCGATACCAACTTGTCACGACCCCAAATCCGGTCGTGATGGCGCCCAGCACATTGCTAGGCCAGCCTGACCAATCAATAATAATAACGGAGCTATAAGCTCACTTTATCCAATTTAAGCATACGGAAATAATTCAACAGTGATAGATATATATTAAAAACAGGGAACCAAGTCCCAACACGTGCCAACTCCCATAGACCGAAGGGTCAAGAGTCATGAGCCTCTACGGAATATACAAGTGTAAATAGAGAATATAACTGTGCATAAGTGTGGGAGGATCAGAACAAAATATAGACAAACTGGAGAATCAGGTCCTGCGAACGCTAGCAGCTACCTCGACTGTCCAAAAGCACTCCCGAGCCACAATGGAATCAGCTCTGCTGTAATGTACCTGGATCTGCACACAAGGTGCAGGGAGTCGGGTGTGAGTACTTCCAACTCAGCGGTAATAAAAGTAAATAATGCTGAATGGAAGAAAACCACGCAAGGCACTATCTCTTGCTACACAATACAGAACTATCATAAAACTTCAAAACACTATCATTTTATTCCTTTTCAGCATATGTGAGTAGATTATTTAGAAATCTCAATTTTTAGCTACTTTCTTTCATTATAACATACCAATACCTGGGAGAATCTCAAGCAGTGCAAGTCAACACTCAAATCAGCCTCTCGGGCTTAGCACTCCTTAACAATTTATACCAGGAGATCTGGTCAATAAAGCAACAAATGCACATGTGCTAGTAAAGTATGAGTGCTAAAATGTTATGCCACGTAGTACACGTAAACCAATGTATGTATGCCATGCAATGCATATGACCGCTACGACGTGTAGCCCGATCCTTTTGGGTACCCGTGCTCACTGTGGGGGTTCAGACTCCGGAGGGGCTCCTACAGCCCAAGCACAATATTAATATCACACCTGCTACGGCGCGCAGCCCGATCCATATACCACTGCGGCGTGCAGTCCGATCCATACATGTGTATGCATATGCTCATATGAATGTCATGCCCTAACATATGGCCCTCGGCCCCAATCAGTCTAACAAATAATCAAGAAAGCCCTACGGGCAACGATATCATATTAGCTCACGAGCGTTTGTTTAAGTTGGGGAGAATGTAACGACCCGGCCCGTCGTTACGGGAATTACCACCCCGTTACCGTGCATTTACATATATTATGCTTTTAAAAAAGTATTAGAGTATATCGGGTGAGTAAGAAGTGATTTGGATTGAAAATGAAACAAATAGCATGTTTGAAGAAAGCTTGAATATGAAAAGTCAACCAAGAGTTGACTATTGAGTTAGAGTGCTCTGAACCGGATTCTGATGATTCGACTAGTTCCGGGGGATCATTTATGACTTAGGAGAACAATCGGAATTGAATTCGGAGGTCCGGTGTAGTTTTAGGCTTGAAATGCCGAAGGTTGAAATTTTGGCGAATCCGAACGATAGGTGAGATTTTGATCCGGGGGTCGGAATGGAATTCCGACAATTTCTGTAGCTTCGTTATGTGATTTTGGATATGTCCGCAAATTTTCAGGTCATTCGGACATCGTTTGATCGGGTTTTGGATTGAATGTTAGTTTTGAAAGTTTTGAAGAAACTTAGGCTTGAATCCGTGGATAATTGGTGATTTTGATGTTTAGGATGGTGTTTTTATGATTGGAACAAGTTCAAATAAGGAATTAGGATGTGTTGGTGTGGTTGAATGAGGTCCCGGGGGCCTCGGGGTGTTTTCGGATGGTTAATCGGGGGAAAAATATGGAAAATTGCAGAAACTGGTGCACTGCTTCTGTTGTTTCCGCTCCTGCGGAATTTTGGGCGCAGGAGCGGGCGCGCTGAAGCGGACCAGGAGCCGCAGAAGCGGCGACCGCAGAAGCGGATCATTCTCCGCTGAAGCGGAAACGCGGGGGCGGACTGGGAGCCGCAGAAGCGACCCTCGCAGAAGCGGAAAGGGAGCCGCTTAGGCGAGTCCGCAGAAGCGGATGTCTAGCCGCAGAAGCGGAGGTATCCGCAGGAGCGGTCCAGTCTCCGCAGAAGCGGATGCGTAGGAGCGGAAATACTTCCGCAGAAGTGGAAATCGCTGTAAGTTAAGTGTATCAGAAGTGAGAAAAATTTCAGAACATTTCACACAATTGGGTCTCGGCTTTAGAGGCGATTTGGGCGATTTTTAAGAGAAACTCAAGGAAATCATCAGGTAAGCAACTATGGACTTAAACTATGATTAATATTGGTATTATTATGCAATTATATCATGGAAATGGAAGGATTTGGGGTAAATCATGGAAGATTTAACCCTAGGTTTGAACTTTAGAAAATCAAGGTTTTGAATGAGCAAATGGAGTCCGAATTTGGTAAAATTGATATGCTTAGACTCGTATTGAGATGAGGGTTCCGAATATGTGACTTTCGTAATTTTTCGAGAATCATACCGAAAGTCGGGTTTTACCAACTTAGTGTAATTTTGCGAAATTCATATAAATTGAAGTGGGTTATGATTCTTTGACCCGTATTTGATATAATTATTGTTATATGACTAGATTCTACACACGAGGCAACGAAATTCAAAGGAAAAGGCATCGCGGACGATTCTACGACCGGCTAGAGGTGAGTAGTTTGTGTATATTGTAGCCTGAGGGTTCGAAACCCCGGCTTAGCACATTGTGACGCTAATAGGGCGTGGCTCGCACACCGTGGCAGGTGCGGGATTGATTGTGATTGGGGATTGAGACTTGGTCCATCCCGAGAATGAATAATATGTTATTAGTGTTGGAAATACACTGTATTTGCTATATTTGTGGGTTGTAAGCCTTGTTTGGGGCCTCGTGCCGATCTGTAGCGTCCTTAGAGGACAATATTTATGTGATAGCTGTAATTGCTTAAATCACCGATCTCAGTCCTGGAAATTTAAATCACACTTTTGAAATGCTAAGTCACTGGCTTTTACAAACTTAATAAAGTTAAAGTATTTTTCATAAATTATGAATTGAGAACTGGAAATAAGGAAAATGAATTGTTTTGTGACTTAATTGCTTATTGTGGACTGAGTATGGGATCGGGCTGCACGCCGCAGTGGTTGATATGAGGATCGGACTGCACGCCGCAGTAGTATTGCGCTTGGGCTGTAGGAGCCCCTCCGGAGTCTGTACACACCCCCAGTGAGCGCCGTCGACGTTAAATGGGATCGGGCTACACGCCGTAGCAGTTATGTGCATTGCATTGCATCTGCATTTGTTGGATTACTCTGTGGTAGCTGTATGGAATTATTGTTGCTAGTTCGTAGGAGATTCGGACTGTAGTGTAGCTTCATTTTGTGGTATTTTGTGGATTTCTTACTGTCAGCTACATGTATATATTTGTTACTCACCGAGTACTTAGTACTCACCCCTACTCCCTGCACCTTTTGTGTGCAGACTCAGGTACACAGGAGCAGTAGACGGACATCTCCAGCGTATACATTGTCATATCGAGTTGCTGAGGTAGCTGCCTACGTTCGCAGAGCCTAGCTTCTCCTCTCATTCCAGTTGTTATTGTATATTTTGTATTCAGACTTGAGTACTTCTATATCGTACTCTCTATTTCCTGTTGGGTTTTGTTAGAGGCTCTAGACTTGTGACTCCGGATCTTTGGGAGTGTCAGTATTTTGTTCAGCATTATTATTATTGGAGTTCTTAAACTCATATATTCTTCTTGGGTTGTCCATTTGGGGACTGGTATTTTGTGATAATTAAATTGTTGGTCTGGCTGGCCTAGCTTGATTGTTGGGCGCCATCACGACCGGATTTGGGCCGTGACAAGTTGGTATCAGAGCTCTAGGTTATTAGGACTCGCGAGTCATGAGCCGGTTTAGTAGGCTTTCGCGGATCGGTACGTAGACGTCCGTATCTATCCTCGGAGGGCTACATAAACTTTAGGAAAAACCTCATTTTCTTGAATTCATATCGTGCGATTTGTGTTATCATGAAATTAAATCTTTCCATATTCTATTCTCTCGCAGATGGCGAGAACACGAGCTAATGGACGTGGCGGACGACCACCATTGGCACCCAGAGGCCGTGGTCGTGGTAGAGGTAGGGCAGCAGCACCAGCACCTGCTGACCCACCAGTTGACCAGACTCAGGACCAGATTCCAGCGGCGAACGCTCCGGCAGCTCAGGTTCAGGCACCGGCAGTGCCTATTGTGATACCGGGTCTTCAGGAGACCTTGGCTCAGATATTATCAGTGTGCACAGGCTTGGCACAGGTAGTTGCTGCTACTGCTGCAGTATCATCTTCACAGGCAGGGGGAGGGAATCAGACCCCCGTGGCTCACACACCCGAGCCAGCTCAGCCAGTTGCGCCCGTTGCACCAGCTCCTGCATATATGGTTCCAGTTATGCCCGACGATGAGCAGCGTCGTTTGGAGAGATTTGAGAGGCTACGGCCTCCGACATTCGGTGGAGCCGAGGGCGAGGATGCCCGTGGTTTTCTTGACAGATGTCACCGTATGCTTCGCACCGCGGGTATTCTAGAGTCCAGCGGTGCTTCATTCACCACTTTCCAGTTCACAGGTGCAGCTTTCCAGTGGTGGGAGGATTTTGAGAGGCGTAGGCCCGCTGGGGCAGTGCCCCTCACTTGGCAGCAGTTCTCCACGGTATTTTTGGAGAAGAACGTGCCTCAGTCTCAGAGAGAGGAGCTGCGACGTCAGTTCGAGTGGTTGAAGCAGGGAGAGATGACAGTTAATCAGTATGAGATGAGATTCACACAGCTGGCCCGTCATGCCACGTGGATGGTTCCTACCGACAGGGAGAGGATCCGGAGATTTATTGATGGTCTTATTTATCCCATCCGCATATTGATGACCCGGGAGAGAGTTTCTACAGTTACCTTTGAGGAGGTGGTTGATGCTGCCCGTCACATCGAGACAGATCGCCGCAGAGAGCGAGAGGAGAGAGAGGCTAAGAGGCCTCGTGGTACTGGCAGCTACAGTGGTGCTCCGTCTAGGGGCCAATTTCAGCATAGCAGAGGTCGCTCCTTCAGATCTCATCAGTCTGGACGTGCAGAGTCCAGTGGGGTTTCATCTGATCGTGGTCGTCAAGGCCAGCAGGGTTATCAGGGTCAGCAGGGCCGCCAGCAGAGTCAGCCTGCACTGAGTGCTCTTCCAGCTTAGAGCTCTGCTCCTGTATCCTCAGCACATGATTCATCAATAGCGAGGGGTCCTCAGCAGCCCCTTCTTCCATCTTCAGGCCATTGTTTTGAGTGCGGTGATTTGGGCCATATCAGGAGAGAGTGTCCTCGGTGGCTTCGTAAGAGGTCACAGCGGAGGAATCAGCCTTCGTCTTCTACTCCTGTTTCTTCAGCGCCAGCACAGTCAGCTAGGACTGGGGGCCAGGTATCCAGAGGTCGCCCAAGGGGCGAGGATCGTACTGGTGGAGGCCAGGCTCGTTTCTATGCTCTTCCGGACAGGAAGGATGCTAGCGCTTCAGATGCGGTTATTTCAGGTATTATTTCAGTCTGCCACATGGATGCTTCTGTCTTATTTGATCCCGGATCCACCTATTCTTATGTCTCTACTTATTTTGCACATCATTTGGGTATGACCCGTGGTATTCTTGCTTTGCCCGTACATGTGTCTACCCCAGTGGGGGATACTCTTGTTGTGGATCAGGTATATCGATCCTGTATTATTACTATTGGGGGTCTGGAGACCCGAGTTGATCTATTACTACTGGGCATGGTGGATTTCGATGTAATTCTAGGCATGGATTGGCTAGCTCCTTACCATGCGATTCTGGACTGTCATGCCAAGACAGTCACACTAGCTATTCCAGGTAATCCGAGGATCGAGTGGCGTGGCTTGACTGATTATGTGTCCGACAGGGTAATTTCTTATATAAAAGCTCAACGAATGATCGGCAAGGGTTGTTTGTCTTATTTGGCCTTCATTAGAAATGTTGAGGCCGAGACACCCAGTCTTGATTCGGTCCCCATTGTGAGGGAGTTTCCGGATGTATTTCCAGCAGACCTACCAAGCATGCCGCCTGATAGAGATATTGATTTTGGTATTGACTTGGTGCCGGGCACTCAGCCCATTTCTATTCCTCCTTATCGCATGGCACCAGCAGAGTTAAAAGAATTGAAAGAACAGCTTCAAGAACTCTTAGATAAGGGTTTCATTCGTCCAAGTGTGTCACCTTGGGGTGCACCGGTGTTGTTCGTAAAGAAGAAAGATGGCACAATGAGAATGTGCATTGATTACAGGCAGCTGGACAAGGTAATAGTGAAGAATAAGTACCCATTGCCTCGTATTGAGGACCTATTTGATCAGCTTCATGGAGCTAGTGTATTTTCTAAGATTGATCTTCGATCGGGCTATCATCAGTTGAAGATCAGGGACTCGGATATTATGAAGACAGCGTTCAGGACGCGATATGGGCACTACAAGTTCCTGGTGATGTCTTTCGGGTTGACTAATGCCCCAGCAGCATTCATGCACTCGATGAATAGTGTATTTCGGCCGTACCTTGATTCTTTTGTGATTGTGTTTATTGATGATATCCCGGTATACTCACGCAGCCAGGAGGAGCATGCACAAGCATTTGAGAGTGGCATTGCAGAGGTTAAGAGAAGAGAAGCTTTATGCAAAATTCTCTAAGCGTGAGTTCTGGCTTGATACTGTGGGTTTTCCGGGACATATAGTGTCCAGTGATGGTATTAGGGTTGATCCTCGGAAGGTCGAGGCAGTGCATTGGCCCAGACCTTCCTCACCTACAGAGATTCGGAGTTTTCTCGGCTTGGCAGGGCTATTATCGTCGGTTTGTTCAGGATTTCTCATCTATTGCTTCACCGTCGACTAAGTTGACACGTAAGAATGCTCCATTTGTGTGGTCTCGATGAATGTGAAGAGAGCTTTCGAAGCTCAAGGAGGCTTTGACCACGCCTCCAGGACTTGTGTTACCATCGGCCTCGTGGTCATATACGGTGTATTGTGATGCTTCCGGAGTTGGACTCGGTTGTGTGTCGATGCAGGAGGGTAGAGTTATTGCATATGCTTCTCGTCAGCTAAAGCCCCACGAGAAGAACTACCCCGTTCATGATTTGGAGTTAGCCGCTATTGTTCATGCCTTGAAGATTTGGAGGCATTATCTATATGGTGTATCTTGTGATGTATATACAGACCACCGCAGTCTTCAGCATTTGTTTAAGCAGAAAGATCTAAATTTGAGGCAATGGAGATGGCTTGAATTGCTTAAAGACTATGATATTACTATCTTGTACCATCCCGGGAAAGCCAATGTAGTGGCTGATGCATTGAGCCGGAAGGCTATTAGTATGGGCAGTTTGGCGTATATTCCAGTTGGGGAGAGACCCCTAGCAGTTGATGTTCAGGCGTTAGCTAACCAGATGGTAAGGCTGGATATTTCTGAGCCCAGTCCGGTGATGGCTTATGTAGTAGCTCGTTCTTCTTTATATGATCGTATTCGAGAGCGCCAGTATGATGATCCACACTTACTTGTCCTTAAGGACAGAGTTCAGCATGATGATGCTAGAGATGTCACTATTGATAGCGAGGGTGTATTGCGGATGCAGGGCCGGATATGTGTGCCCAATGTTGATGGCCTTCGTGAGTTGATATTGGAAGAGGCCCATAGCTCGCGGTATTCTATTCATCCAGGAGCCGCGAAGATGTATCAGGATTTGAAGCAACATTATTGGTGGAGAAAGATGAAGAAAGATATTGTGAGCCATGTGGCTCGGTGTCTAAACTGTCAGCAGGTCAAGTTTGAGCATCAAAGACCCGGTGGTGTGTTCCAGCGTATTGATATTCCTGAGTGGAAGTGGGAAAGGATTACTATGGACTTTGTTAGTGGACTCCCTCGGACAGCGAGGAAGTTTGATTCAGTTTGGGTGGTGGTGGATAGGTTGACTAAGTCAGCTCACTTCATCCCAGTGTGTACTACCTATACCTCAGAGCGGTTGGCAGAGATATTCATCCGTGAGATAGTGAGATTGCATGGAGTTCCCATTTCTATTATATCGGACAGAGGTACCCAGTTCACTTCTCAGTTCTGGAGGACATTTCAGCGAGAGTTGGGTTCACAGGTAGAGTTGAGCACAGCATTTCATCCACAGATGGATGGGCAGTCTGAGCGTACTATTCAGATATTGGAGGACATGTTGCGTGCTTGTGTCATTGATTTTGGTGGTTCATGGGCTGATTATTTGCCTTTGGCGAAGTTTGCTTACAATAATAGCTATCAGTCCAGCATTCAGATGGCACCGTATGAAGCTTTATATGGGAGGCGGTGTAGGTCTCCAGCTGGTTGGTTCGAGCCCGGCGAGGCTAGGTTGTTAGGGACAGAGTTAGTCCAAGATGCCTTAGACAAGGTAAAGGTGATTCAGGAGAGACTTCGCACAGCTCAGTCGCGTCAGAAGAGTTATGCAGACCGAAGGTCCGAGATGTGTCTTATTCAGTAGGTGAGAAGGTGTTGCTGAAGGTTTCGCCTATGAAGGGTGTTATGAGGTTTGGAAAGAAAGGGAAGTTGAGCCCAAGGTTTATCGGACCTTTTGAGGTGCTTAGGAAAGTTGGGGAGGTGGCTTATATGCTTGCTTTGCCACCCAGTTTGTCGGGGGTTCACCCGGTGTTCCATGTATCTATGCTCTGGAAGTATGTCGGAGACCCGTCTCATGTGTTGGACTTCAGCACGATACAGCTAGATGAGGATTTGACTTATGATGTGGAACCAGTAGCCATTTTGGGTCGACAGGTTCGTAAGCTGAGATCTAAGGATATAGCTTCAGTGAAAGTGCAGTGGAGAGGTCGTCCCGTGGAAGAAGCAACTTGGGAGACCGAGAAGGAAATGCAGAGCAGATATCCACACTTGTTTGATGCTCCAGGTATGTTTCTTAACCCGCTCGCGGACGAGCGTTTGTTTAAGTTAGGGAGAATGTAACGACCCGGCCCGTCGTTACGGGAATTACCACCCCGTTACCGTGCATTTACATATATTATGCTTTTAAAACAGTATTAGAGTATATCGGGTGAGTAAGAAGTGATTTGGATTGAAAATGAAACAAATAGCATGTTTGAAGAAAGCTTGAATATGAAAAGTCAACCAAGAGTTGACTATTGAGTTAGAGTGCTCGGAACCGGATTCTGATGATTTGACTAGTTTCCGGGGATCATTTATGACTTAGGAGAGCAATCAGAATTGAATTCGGAGGTCCGGTGTAGTTTTAGGCTTGAATTGGCGAAGGTTGAATTTTGGCGAAAACCGGATGGTAGGTGATATTTTGATCCGGGGTCGGAATGGAATTCCGACAATTTCCGTAGCTTCGTTATGTGATTTTGGATATGTCTGCAAATTTTCAGGTCATTCGGACATCGTTTGATCGGGTTTTGGATTGCATGTTAGTTTCGAAAGTTTTGAAGAAACTTAGGCTTGAATCCGTGGATAATTGGTGATTTTGATGTTTAGGATGGTGTTTTTATGATTGGAACAAGTTCAAATAAGGAATTAGGATGTGTTGGTGTGGTTGAATGAGGTCCCGGGGGCCTCGGGGTGTTTTCGGATGGTTAATCGGGGGAAAAATATGGAAAATTGCAGAAACTGGTGCACTGCTTCTGTTGTTTCCGCTCCTGCGGAATTTTGGGCGCAGGAGCGGGCGCGCTGAAGCGGACCAGGAGCCGCAGAAGCGGCGACCGCAGAAGCGGATCATTTTCCGCTGAAGCGGAAACGCGGGGGCGGACTGGGAGCCGCATAAGCGACCCTCGCAGAAGCGGAAGGGGAGCCGCTTAGGCGAGTTCGCAGAAGCGGACGTCTAGCCGCAGAAGCGGAAATATCCGCAGAAGCGGTCCAATCTCCGCAGAAGCGGACGCGTAGGAGCGGAAATACTTCCGCAGAAGCGGAAATCGCTGTAAGTTAAGTGTATCAGAAGTGAGAAAAATTTCAGAACATTTCACACAATTGGGTCTCGGCTTTAGAGGCGATTTGGGCGATTTTTAAGAGAAACTCAAAGGAAATCATCAGGTAAGCAACTATGGACTTAAACTATGATTAATATTGGTATTATTATGCAATTATATCATGGAAATGGAAGGATTTGGGGTAAATCATGGAAGATTTAACCCTAGGTTTGAACTTTAGAAAATCAAGGTTTTGAATGAGCAAATGGAGTCCGAATTTGGTAAAATTGATATGCTTAGACTCGTATTGAGATGAGGGTTCCGAATATGTGACTTTCGTAATTTTTCGAGAATCGTACCGAAAGTCGGGTTTTACCAACTTAGTGTAATTTTGCGAAATTCATATAAATTGAAGTGGGTTATGATTCTTTGACCCGTATTTGATATAATTATTGTTATATGACTAGATTCTACACACGAGGCAACGAAATTCAAAGGAAAAGGCATCGCGGACGATTCTACGACCGGCTAGAGGTGAGTAGTTTGTGTATATTGTAGCCTGAGGGTTCGAAACCCCGGCTTAGCACATTGTGACGCTAATAGGACGTGGCTCGCACACCGTGGCAGGTGCGGGATTGATTGTGATTGGGGATTGAGACTTGGTCCATCCCAGGAATGAATAATATGTTGTTAGTGTTGGAAATACACCGTATTTGCTATATTTGTGGGCTGTAAGCCTTGTTTGGGGCCTTGTGCCGATCTGTAGCGTCCTTAGAGGACAATAATTATGTGATAGCTAAAATTGCTTAAATCACTGATCTCAGTCCTCGGAATTGTAATCACACTTTTGAAATGCTAAGTCACCGGCTTTTACAAACTTAATTTAGCAATGTGCTGGGCGCCATCACGACCAGATTTGGGGTCGTGACATTTTGTGACTTATTTGCTTATTGTGGACTGAGCATGGGATCGGGCTGCACGCCGCAATGGTTGATATGAGGATCGGGCTGCACGCCGCAACAGTATTGCGCTTGGGCTGTAGGAGCCCCTCCGGAGTCTGTACACACCCCTAGTGAGCGCCGTCGACGTTAAATGGGATCGGCTACACGCCGTAGCAGTTATGTGCATTGCATTGCATCTGTATTTGTTGGATTACTCTGTGGTAGCTGTATTGTATTATTGTTGCTAGTTCGTAGGAGATTCGGACTCTAGTGTAGCTTCATATTGTGGTATTTTGTGGATTTCTTACTGTCAGCTACATGTATATATTTGTTACTCACTGAGTACTTAGTACTCACCCCTACTCCCTGCACCTTTTGTGTGCAGACTCAGGTACACAGGAGCAATAGACGGACATCTCCAGCGTTTACATTGTCACATCGAGTTGCTGAGGTAGCTGCCTACGTTCGCAGAGCCTAGCTTCTCCTCTCATTCCAGTTGTTATTGTATATTTTGTATTCAGACTTGAGTACTTCTATATCGTACTCTCTATTTCCTGTTGGGTTTTGTTAGAGGCTCTAGACTTGTGACTCCGGATCTTTGGGAGTGTCAGTATTTTGTTCAGCATTATTATTATTGGAGTTCTTAAACTCATATATTCTTCTTGGGTTGTCCATTTGGGGACTGGTATTGTGTTATAATTAAATTGTTGGTCTGTCTGGCCTAGCTTGATTGTTGGGCGCCATCACGACCGGATTTGGGTCGTGACATCAAGTTTTTCATAACCTTATAAAAATGCTGAATAGCAAAAATACCATTTTAAAACTTAAATTTATAAAACAATATGCACAGTGTTATCAAGACAATGATACCAATCCCCTGAAGGATCCAAATAATCGGCACGAAGCCCAAGCATGATAATTAGTCCAATTCATTTCAACAATTAGGTGTTATTATTTATTACGCGGGACGGACCAAGTCACGATCCCCAATGGTGCTCTACCCCACGCCCGTTATCCGACGTGCAAGTCACCTCAACACACAGCACTAAGATGTGCAAGTCCGGGGTTTACTAACCCTCAGGACATCATTGACAAGTATTACCCACCTCGAACCGACGAAAACTCATGCCCGCGACGCCTTAGCTCCTCGAACCGGCATCCACGCACGTCCAAACTAGCCAAAATCAGTACAAATATATCAAAATAGGCTAATGGAACATAACCCAATCGAAAGAACTCGAAAAATATCAAAAATCACGAAATTTGCAAAACCCGAGCTCCGGGCCCACATCTCGAAAAATTATGAAACTCACATTTTCTGAATCCTCGTCTCTCCACGAGTCCGTACATACCAAGAACTCCCAATTCGGACCACAAATGGTCCTTCAAATCCCCATTTTAAGATTTTTGCTCAAAGCCCTAATTTTCTTGATTTCTTACCCAAATTCAGAGAATTAATGGAAGATTCTTTGATAAAATCATGTATTTAACTCATAAAACTTACCTCCAATGATTCCCCGTCGAAATCCCTTCAATTCCCGTCCAAAAGCTCTCAAGAATGACCAAAAATGGTGAAAAAATGGGTTGATTTTGCGACTGGAATGTTTTAAAAACATTCTGCCCAGGCATATTACTCATCGCGATCGCGGAAATGGCTTTGCGATCGCGGAGAACAAAATTTGGCCCAAAATTTACCCTTCGCGATCGCGGGAAAGGCTTCGCGATCGCGGTGAACAAACTCTGGTTCCTCCGGACAGGCTTCAGTACAATGGTCATAACTTTTTGTACACAACTCCAAATGATGAATGGTTTGATGTTCTGGAAACTAGACACATAGGGCTATAACTTTCATTTGATGTTCATTTCCTGAATCCGTATATATGTCTAGATATAAGCTTCCCAAGTTATACATGTGTATTAGAGATCCTTCTCGGACACCCTAAAGTTTAACGTCCATAACTCTTTACACAGATGTCCAAATCATGATTTCTTTATCTTTCTGAAAACTAGATACGATGGGCTACAACTCTCGTTTTTGAATCACCTTAAACTTCCTTGTATATAAAAAGATATGAGCTTCCGAAGTAGGATCAATGCACAGAAATTTTCCTTCTTCGCGATCGCGGAGCATTTCACGCGATCGCGATTCATTAATAATTTTCGCACATTTTACTCACCGCGATCGCGTCCCATTGTCCGCGATCGCGTAGAACACTGCTACAGACATAAACCAGCAGTTAAAAATGGCCTAGAAATGGTCCGAAACCACCCCGAAACTCACCCGAGGCCCCCGGACCTCAACCAAAAGAACCAACACGCCCTATAACCTTATTCGAACTTGTTCCAATCATCAAAACTCTATCGTTAACATCAAAATCGTCCGTTTTCAACAAATTTAAGCTTAAGTTTAACTTTTAACTTCAAAAAATTCACATTCGATCAAAAACCCGACCAAACAATGTCCGAATGACCTGAAAATTTGCAGGCATATCCAAAATCACCTAACGGAACTACTGCAACTGTCGGAATTCCATTCCGACTCCCTGATCAAAATCTCACCTATCGATCGGATTTCGCCAAAATTCGAACTTAGCCAATTCAAGCCTATTTCTACACCGGATCTCCAAATTCAATTCCGATTGCTCTCCTAAGTCATAAATGATCCCTCGAAACTAGTCGAATCATCATAATCCGATTCCGAGCACTCTAACTCGATAGTCAACTCTAGGTTGACTTTCCATATTCAAACTTCCTTCAAACATGCTATTTGCTTCATTTTTAATTCAATTCACTCCTAACCCACCCGATAGGTTCTAACACTGATATAGAAGCATAAGATATGTAAATGCAACATAACGGGGTGGAAATTCTCGTAACGACGGGCCGGGTCGTTACAGGTAAATGCTGTAAGTTTCTTAGATTCTTCGTCTAACTTTAAGTGGTAAAATCCTGATTTGCATCAAATTTACTAAAGTAGTTAAATCCTTGTATTTGTCTTATTTTTAGTATCTTATTTGGAATTGGGTAATTATACGTCTTAGTTTTTGCATTTAGGTTTCTATAATCAATAACCATTCTACTTTTTCCTCTTTTTTGTTCACTATGTTTATTTACTATGAATGCTGGACTTGTATGTTTGCTATTGCTTTCTTGTATATAACCTTGTTCTAGTAATTCATCAATGTGTATTTTAAATTCATTTAAATATTTAAAATTGTATTTTAAGGGTTTTTGTGTTATTATACTATTTTCATCAATTAGCTCTATTTTTACCTTTGTTTTATGTTTTTCCCA
Source organism: Nicotiana noctiflora (assembly GCA_032618575.1). Taxonomy (NCBI): domain Eukaryota; kingdom Viridiplantae; phylum Streptophyta; class Magnoliopsida; order Solanales; family Solanaceae; genus Nicotiana; species Nicotiana noctiflora. The sequence continues at coordinate 72,926 of JASVEL010007395.1, forward strand.
ACCTTGTAAGGGGTTTTCACTATACAATGGTTCTAGTTTTTCTTGAATTATTTTGACTGTATTTATTGAAAAAATAATTAATTCTATTTTATTAGTATCTTCTTTTTTATTTTCTAATTTTTGTGTTATTTTCTCACTTCCTTTTATCCAATCAGTTGTTTTTCTTTTCTTTTTTAGAACTCTTTTTGCTCCTATTTTTTGTTTGCATGGTGTTGTAAACCACCAATGTGTTTTAGTTATTACATGTGAGTATAGTTTATCTAAGAATGGTATTCCTAGTAAAATATCTCTTGTGGGTAATTCAAAATTGTATATATCTTCTATAGTAAGTATTTTATCCCATATTTGTATTTTTATATTTCTTGATTTGTGGGTACTTATGCTTCCTTCGTTGTTAAATCTTGTTACTGGTAAGGGTGTCCTAAGTTTTTCCCATTTCTCTTCTGGTAGGCAGTTATATCTGCATAAATTTACTTATGATCCTGTGTCTATCATAGGTGTGTAGTATCTATTGTAGTATCCTTCCACTATTATTTTTACAAGTATATGTATTTTCATATTTATAATATAGTTCTTTTTATTGTTACTTTCTTATTTTCATAATGTATGATTAGTTGTTCATTATCTAAGTTGTATGGTTTAACTTTTTCTAGCCATTTTATTCCTAATATAATATTTTTATCTCCTTGGTATATTTTATATCTTATTATCATAATTATTCCTCCTATAATTATTTCTTTTTCCGTTATTTCTTCACTAGCTATCATTCCTTTAGGTAATTCGGGGTATAATTTTTCACTAGTTAGTATCTCATCTTCTGTGATTAATTCTCTTGTTATATAGTTTTCTTCTTGTCCTGTATTTATTAGTATTAAGTATTTTTTTCCGTTCATTACTCCTGTTATAGAATAATGGTGATGTTTTATTTCTCCTGGTAATTGCTCTATAAGTTTAGGTATTTTATATCCTACCTTATCTGATGTGCTTGTTTTATTTGATGATGTTTGTCCTACTTCAAAACTCAATCAATTTTATGTGCTTAGTCTTTCTTTTACTATGTCTAAATCTTCTTCTATGTCCAATTCATTATAACTGTACTCAATGTTATCTATAACTGTAACTATTCTTTCAAAAGGATTTTCTATCTTTATTTTGTTTATTTTATTTCTTGCCATTATCTTATGTTTAGTTGTTAATATATATAGATTTATACATCTTGCTGTAAATATCTTACTACCTGGGGTTAATTCTATTCCTAACATTTTCCAGTATAATACGAGTGATTTATCTATATTTTTATCATTTATTGCTACCGAATAGTTAGCACTAATTATGAACTTAAATTTTTGGTATATCAAATGTAACGACCCGGCCCGTCGTTACGGGAATTTACTATAGGTTGTATAATTCTATCATCTGCTAGATAAATTTCTATTGGTGTATCTATCCCTTCTTTAAAACATGCCTTTATTAATATTTCTGTTCCTCCTAGATGTACGTATTTAATTGGGTTTTTTGCCTTTATATCTTGTATTTCTTTATTTATTGTACGTTTATTTATTATTGGTATTTTAGCTTTTCCTTTGGTGTATTTACAGTCTATTATGTGTTCTCTTTGGCTAATTACGTAGTATTCTTCTTTACTTCTTTTAAACCAATTTTTCATTTTTGGTATATCTAATATTTTTTCTACACTTAGGTCTAATTCTTTTCCTTTTATTTGTTCAAATATATTTTCATCAAATATTACTTTTTGTTCCGTAGATTCTTCATCTTGGTATTCTTCTTGGGTTATTATATTTATTTCTTTTTCAGTCATCTATTAGTTTATTGTCTTCATTATCTGACTCTGATATTAAATTATTTTCTATTTCATTTTCTGATAATTCATATATACTGTCATTACTTTCTAATTCATAATCTATGTATTCCATTGTACATATTCTTCGTCTTTTATTATTATTTCTGATACTTGTTTAGGTTTTTGGTTTTTAGGTATTTTGCAGTCTTTTGCTAGATGTCCTAGTTTTCCGCAATTATAACATTTACATTCTGATAATTTTTCTTAGGTCTGTACTGCCTTTTGTTATTAAATTTTTTCACATAATATCTCCGTCTAGGTTTTTTATACTTGAATTTGACTTATACTTTTTGTATTTTTTAATTTTATTATGATTTTTATTATAGTATATTTTATTGCATCATAATTGCGGTGCTATTTTATCTTTACAACATGCTAAATTTTTTATTACCGTTTTTTCCATTTTAATTTCTTCTTTATGTTTTTCACATAATTATGCGAACCAGTTTTGTAAGTATTTAATTCTTGCCCCTAAAGTATCTTGTAATGTTGCATTATTCCATTCTTTTAATATTTTTGAACTAAATGGTTCTGGTAATTTTGAAAAATATAATTTTCTTATTTCTTTACTTTCCACTATACTATATATTCCTTTATAGTAAAATTCTTTAAATGCACATGTATATTCGTCTATGTAACACATATTACATATTGCTAATTTGACATTAAATTTCTATTTAATATTTTTTCTCTATGTTGTTCTACTTCTTCTGTTCCTGCACTACTAAATTTATTTCTTATAGTTGTTTCATATTTATGCAAAATTTCTATAGCTGTTGTAGCTTTTTCACCATCAAATTTTTTATCATTTCTTAATGCTCCTAAGGTATCTTTAGTCATATTTTGTAACCATAACTTAGTCGTTCCTATTAACGTTCTTTCTATGTATTCTGGTACATCTGATATTCCTATCTTATTATCTATAATTTGTTTTGTCATGTAACCAACCCATAACTGGATTGTTTTATTTATATCTTTTACATAATCTAGGTCTAAGAAATTATGTTGTATTGTTGTTGGTATTTGTGTCGGAATCCACTTTGTATATCTTGGTTCTTTATCATTCCTATATGTTTTCTTATAATTATAATCTATATAACTTTTCTGTTCTGGTTGTGTATCTTTTGTTCCTGATGTACTAGGTTTTTCATCTATTATAGCATTTATTTCTATACGATCATTTCTACCTTCTTCGTTTTCTTCGACTTGTGCTATATTTTCTAAAAGTTCCGTATATGTTTCGCTTTTTTCTGAATAATTTTCTAAATCACTTTTATTATTTGGTTCATTTATTTCTTCTGTTCTAATTATTTCTAATTTTGTATTATTTTCTAACTTTTCTTCTTTTCCTTCTTGTAATTGTTCGTTGAATCTATTTATCTCAAGTTGTAATTTAATTTCTTGTTCTTTTTCTTTTTGTCTAGTTTCGTATAGTTCTTTTAACATGTTTAATTCTTTTTCTAATTCTATTATTCTAGCATTTTTTGTTTCTTCTATCTGTTTTATTTCTCTTTTTGATTGTTGTTTAATTTTTTCTATCTCATATTTTCGATCTATCTCCTCATTTTCTCTTGTTATTCTTACTAAAGCAGTTAAGCTATCTTCTAGCTTTAGTGATTCTTTTTCTAACATTAAATAATTAAATTCACAATATAATCCATATAATTCATTTTTAATTCTATCTGCTTCTTTTAATCTATCTTGTTTATTACTAATAGTTTCGTTAGCTCTGATACCATTTTGGGGGGTTGGGTCGGATATAGCTCCGATTAGCTCTGTTATTGGTGTTATTGGTCGTTTAGGTTGATTAGTTACTTCTTGTGATGGTAGCTGGTTAATTTTTTGATTCATTGCTGGTTAAATGCTAAATTATAATTTTCTTTAGCTAGAGATTTTAATAACAGTAATTTTTCTATATTTTTATTTAATGACTCTATGTGTGTGATTTTTTTAGTTACATATAATTATCTAGACCATTTTTCATATTTTGTTCGGTTTTAGCTATTTCAAGCATAGTTTCTGTCCAATAATTTAAATATTCGTTATTTATCATATCTTAGTCTGTTTCGGGTCCTGAATCCCATGTATTAGTATAGTCATAATTATATACTTCTTCTAGTTCTTCACTCCATTCTTGGTTTATTATTTCTGTTAAAACTAGATTTTCGTATTCTTGAATCTGATTCCATATATTTTTTCTTATTTCAGGTTCGGTTATCCTTCTAAGTACGTAAAAGATTAATATCTTATAATTATCTGCCATCTCATCTAGTAGGTATGTTATCATTATTTCATGTGTTGCTATTGTTCTTAATATATTCCTTCTAATCTTCTTACTTTACTATCATATTCATCATATAATAATAGGATTTAAAGAACAATTTTTCTGGTCACTACCATGGCCCTTTGCTCTAATCATTTACTCTAGCAATGTCCTCAACTTTGTGTAACGACCCGGCCCGTCGTTACGCTAATTTCTACCCCGTTACCTTACATTTATATATCTTATGCTTTCATATCAGTATTAGAGTATATCGGGTGAGTTAGGGGTGATTCGGGTTGAAAATGAAGCAAATAGCATGTTTGAAGGAAGCTTGAATATGGAAAGTCAACCTAGAGTTGTGTAACGACCCGGCCCGTCATTACGGGAATTACCACCCCGTTACGTTGCATTTACATATCTTATGCTTTCATATTAGTATTAGAGTATATCGGGTGAGTTAGGGGTGATTCGGGTTGAAAATGAAGTAAATAGCATGTTTGAAGGAATCTTGAATATAGAAAGTCAACCTAGAGTTGACTATCGAGTTAGAGTGCTCGGAATCGGATTCTGATGATTCAACTAGTTTCGGGGGATCATTTATGACTTAGGAGAGCAATCGGAATTGAATTCGGAGGTCCGGTGTAGTTTTAGGCTTGAATTGGCAAAGATTGAATTTTGGCGAAAACCGGATGGTAGGTGAGATTTTGATCCGGGGGTCGGAATGGAATTCCGACAATTTCTGTAGCTTCGCTATGTGATTTTGGATATGTCTGCAAATGTTCAGGTCATTCGGACGTCGTTTGATCGGGTTTTGGATGAATGTTAGTTTTGAAAGTTTTGAAGAAACTTAGGCTTGAATCTGTGTGTAAATGGTGATTTTGATGTTTAGGATGGTGTTTTTGTGATTGGAACAAGTCCGTATCATGTTTTGGAGTATGTTGGTGGTTTTCGTTGGGATCCCGGGGGCCTCAGGATGATTCAGACCATCAACCGGGCATATTGGACTTGGCAAAATCTGCAGAAAACTGCAGGTTACTGTGCAGGCAATTAGACCTTCGCGTTCGTGTGACATGGATCGCGTTCGCGAAAGCCAGGTGGGCTAAAGAATTGCATTCGCGAACAGGGCATCGCGTTCGCATAGGACATATGGAGTGAAGCTTCGCGTTCGCGTGACTGGGAGTCGCGATCGCGTAGAAGGAAAAGGGAGAGCTTCGCGTTCGCGTGGGGGTATACACGTTCGCGTAGAAGTGAGATCAGGTGGCTGGGGAAATGAACATCGCGGACGCGTGAAGGGACGTCGCGTTCGCGATGAAGCAACAGAACTGGGCATCGCGTTCGCGCAAGGAGCATCGCGAATGCGTAGGTATAAATTTTCTGGCAGTGAATTAAATCACAGAACAGAGGGCTCACGGGTTCATTCACCCAAAACCCAATTTTGAGCCCTAGAGAGAAGAAAAACACGAGGAATCACTGAGATATCATCGGGTATTCATCGTAGGTAAGATTATTGACTCAAAAATATAATTTTATGGTAGAATTAACATCAATCTTCATGAATTTGGGTAGAAATTGTGATGAATCGTGGCCTAAGTATTAAAAACGGGATTTTGAGTTTTGAAAGGCCATTTGAACTCCGATTTCGATAAATTTATATACACCGACTCGTGGGGAGACGAGGATCGCGTTGGTACTAATTTCAGAATTTTCCGAGCAGTGGGCCCGGGGTCTAGTTTTTACCAACTTAGAGTATTATTGCGGACTTCATGTAAATTGAAATGGGTTATGATTCTTTGACCCATATTTGATATAATTATTGTAATTTGACTAGATTCTATGCACGAGGCAAACTATTTCAAAGGAAAAGGCATCGCGGACGAGTCTACGGCCGGCTAGAGGTGAGTAGTTTGTGTATATGGTAGCCTGAGGGTTCGAAACCCCGGCTTAGCACATTGTGATGCTAGTAGGGCGTGGCTCGCACCCCGTGGCAAGTGCGGGGATTGATTGTGACTGAGGATTGAGACTTGGTCCATCCCGGATAAGAAGAATATGCTATTAGTGATGGAAAATACTGTGTGTGACATATTTGTGGGCTGTAAACCTTGTTTGGGGCCTTGTGCCGACCTGTAGTATCCCTAAGGGATAGTATATATGTGATAGCTATACTTGGTTAATCACTAATCTCAGTCCTGGAAATTGAAATCACAGAATTGATATGCTAAGTCACAGGTTTTGCAGAAATGCAATAAAATTTAAAGTATTTCCATAAATTAGGAGCTGGCATCTGGAAATAAGTAAATTGAGCTCTTTGTGACTTATCTGATTATTTGTGGACTGAGGATGGATCGGGCTGCACGCCGCAGCGGTTATTATGATATGAGGATCGGGCTGCACGCCGCAGCGGTATTTGCGCTTGGGCTGTAGGAGCCCCTCCGTAGTGTGTACACACCCCCAGTGAGCGCCGTCGACGTTAAATGGATCAGGCTACACGCCGTAGCAGTTATGTGCATTGCATTGCATCTTTATCTGTTGAATTATTTCGTGGTAGCCGTATTGTACCGTCGATGCTAGTTCGCAGGAGATTCGGACCGTAGTTTATCTTCATATTGTGGTATTCTGTAGATTTGCACGCCGACCGCTTATATATATATTTATTACTCACTGAGTACTTAGTAATCACCCCTACTCCCTGCACCTTTGTGTGCAGATTCAGGTACTCAGAGGAAGTAGACGATCACTCCGGCTTTTACACAGCCACATCGAGTTGCTGAGGTAGCTGCCGGCGTTCGCAGAACCTAGCTTCTCCTTTATTTTTAGTTGTTATTGTATATTCAGACTTGAGTACTTCCATACAATATTCTCTACTTTTGTTGGGTTTTGTTAGAGGCTCTAGACTTGTGACTCCAGATCTTTGGGAGTGTCAGTTATTTTTCGCACTTCTCAGTATTTTATTCGTATTATTATTATTGGAGTTTCTATGACTCATATATTCTTCTTGAGTTGTCCATTTGGGACTGATATTATTGGTGAAAAACATTTGTTGGTCTGGCTGGCCTAGCTTGATTGTTGGGCGCCATCACGACCGGATTTGGGGTCGTGACAAATTGGTATCAGAGCCTAGGTTACTAGGACTCGCGAGTCATAAGCCGATTTAGTTGGCTTTCGCGGATTGGTACGTAGACGTCCGTATCTATCCTCGGAAGGCTACAAAAACTTTAGGAAAACCCTCATTTTTCTTGGATTCATATCGTGCGGTTTGTGTTTTCGTGAAACTAAATTTTTCCCATACTTTATTCTCTCGCAGATGGCGAGAACACGTGCTAGCGGACGTGGTGGACGTGGCGGACGTGGCGGACGACCACCATTGGTACCCAGAGGTGGTGGTCGTGGTAGAGGTAGGGCAGCAATACCAGCACCTACTGACCCACCAGTTGACCAGGTTCAGGGTCAGACTCCAGTTGCAGATGCTCCGGCATCTCAGGTTCAGGCACCAGCCGTTCCTATTGTGATACCGGGTCTTCAAGAGACCTTGGCTCAGATCTTATCAGTATGCACAGGCTTGGCTCAGGTCGTTGCAGCCTCTACTGCAGCGTCTTCTTCACAGGCAGGGGGAGGGAATCAGACCCCCGTGGCTCGCACACCCGAGCCGGTGATACAGGGTATTCAGGCACCTGGGGCAGCTCCAGTTCAGCCAGTTGCACCCGTTGCACCAGCTCCTGCTCATGTAGTTCCAGTTATGCCTGACGATGAGCAGCGTCGTCTGGAGAGATTTGAGAGGCTACAGCCTCCGGCATTTAGTCGTACTGAGGGTGAGGACACCCAGGGTTTTCTTGACAAATGTCAGCGTATGCTTCGCACCTTAGGCATTCTGGAGTCCAGCGGTGTAGCTTTCACCACTTTTCAGTTCTCAGGCCCAGCCTTTCAGTGGTGGGAGGATTTTGAAAGGCGTAGGCCCGCTAGGGAGGCGCCCCTCACTTGGAAGCAGTTTTTGGAGAAGTATGTACCTCAGTCCCAGAGAGAGGAGCTACGATGCCAGTTTGAATGGCTGAAACAGGAAGATATGACGGTTACTCAGTATGAGATGAGATTCACCCAGTTAGCTCGTCATGCTATGTGGATGGTTCCTACGGACAGAGAGAGGATCCGGAGATTTATTGATGGCCTTATTTATCCCATCCGTATATTGATGACCAGAGAGAGAGCTTCGGCAGTTACCTTCAAGGAGGTGGTTGATGCTGCCCGTCATATTGAGACCGATCGCCGCAAAGAGCGGGAGGAGAGAAAGGCTAAGAGGCCTCGTGGTACTGGCAGTTACAATGGTGCTCCGTCGAGGGGCCAACCACGTCATAGCAGGTGTCGTTCTTTCAGGTCTCATCAGTCTGGACGTGCCGAGTCCAGTGGGGTTTCATCAGATCGTGGTCGTCAGGGCCATTAGGGTTATCAGGGTCAGCAGGGCCGTCAGCAGGGTCATCCTGCATTGAGTGTTCTTCCAGCTCAGAGCTCTTCTCCTGCTTCTTCAGCTCAGGATTCATCTGTAGCGAGGGGTCCTCAGCAGTCCCTCCTTCCATTTTCAGGCCGTTGCTTTGAGTGTGGCAAGATTGGCCATATCAAGAAAGAGTGTCCTTAGTGGCTTCGTAGGCGGTCTCAGCAGAGGGATCAACCCTCGTTTTCTACTCCTGTTTCTTCAGCACCAGCACAGTCGGCTAGGACTGGTGGCCAGGTATCCAGAGGTCGCCCTAGGGGTGAGGATCGTACTGGTGGAGGCCGTGCTCGTTTCTATGCTCTTCCGGATAGGAAGGATGCTAGTGCTTCAGATGCGGTCATTTCAGGTATTATCGCAGTCTGTCACAGGGATGCTTCTGTCTTATTTGATCCAGGATCTACATATTCCTATATTTCTTCTTATTTTGCACACCATTTGGGTATGACCCGTGGTATTCTTGCTTTGCACGTACATGTGTCTACCCCGGTGGGGGATACTGTTGTTGTGGATCAGGTATATCGATCCTGTCTTATTACTATTGGGGGTATGGAGACCCGGGTTGATTTATTGCTACCGGGCATAGTAGATTTTGATGTGATTCTAGGCATGGATTGGCTATCTCCTTACCATGCGATTCTGGACTGTCATGCCAAGACAGTCACACTAGCTATTCCAGGTAATTCGAGGATCGAATGGCGTGGCTTGACTGATTATGTATCCAATCGGGTAATTTCTTATATAAAAGCCCAACGAATGATTGCGAAGGGTTGTTTATCTTATTTGGCCTTCATTAGAGATGTCGAGGGTGAGACACCCAGTCTTGATTCGGTCCCTATTGTGAGGGAGTTTCCAGATGTGTTTCCAGCAGACCTGCCGGGCATGCCGCCTGACAGGGATATTGATTTTGGTATTGACTTGGTGCCGGGCACTCAGCCCATTTCTATTCCTCCCTATCGCATGGCACTAGCGGAGTTAAAAGAATTGAAAGCATAGCTTCGGGAACTCTTAGATAATGGTTTCATTCGCCCGAGTGTGTCACCTTGGGGTGCACCGGTAAAGAAGAAAGATGGCACAATGAGAATGTGCATTGATTACAGGCAGCTGAACAAGGTAACAGTGAAGAATAAGTACCCATTGCCTCGTATTGAGGACCTATTTGATCAGCTCCAGGGAGCTAGTGTATTTTCTAAGGTCGATCTTTGATCGGGCTATCATAAGTTGAAGATTAGGGATTTGGATATTATGAATACGACGTTCAGAACACGATATGGGCACTATGAGTTTCTGGTGATGTCTTTCGGGCTGACTAATGCCCCAGCTGCATTCATGCACCTGATGAACAGTGTATTTCGGCCATACCTTGATTCTTTCGTGATCGTGTTTATTGATGATATCCTGGTGTATTCAGGCAGCTAGGAGGAGCATGCACATCACTTGAGGGTGGTATTGCAGAGGTTGAGAGAAGAAAGCTTTATGCAAAATTCTCTAAGTGTGAATTCTGGCTTGATACTCTGACTTTATGGGACATGTAGTGTCCAGTGATGGTATTCGGGTTGACCCACAGAAGGTCGAGGCGGTGCAGAATTGGCCCAGACCTTCCTCAGCTACTGAGATTCGGAGTTTCCTTGGCTTGGCAGGCTATTACCGCCGGTTTGTTCAGGGTTTCTCATCTATAGCTTCACCTTTGACGAAGCTGACATAGAAGAATGCTCCATTTGTGTGGTCTGATGAATGTGAGGAAAGCTTTTAGAAGCTCAAGGCGGCTTTGACCACAGCTTTGGTACTTGTGTTACCATCATCTTCAGGGTCTTATACGGTATATTGTGATGCTTCGAAAGTTGGAATCGGTTGTGTGTTGATGCAGGAGGGCAGAGTTATTGCATATGCTTCTCGCCAGCTAAAGCCTACGAGAAGAACTACCCCTGTTCATGATTTAGAGTTAGCTGCTATTGTTCATGCCTTGAAAATTTGGAGGCATTACTTGTATGGTGTATCTTGTGATGTGTATATAGACCACCGCAACCTCCAGCATTTGTTTAAGCAGAAGGATCTCAATTTGAGGCAGCGGAGATGGCTTGAATTGCTTAAAGACTATGATATTACTATCCTGTACCATTCCGAGAAAGCCAATGTAGTGGCTGACTGTGACGACCCAGCCCGTCGTCACAGGAATTACCACCCCGTTACCATGCATTTACGTGTTGTATGCTTTTATATCAGTGTTAGAGTCTATCGGGCGAGTTAGGAGTGAATTGGATCGAAAATGAGGCATTCAACATTTTTGAAGGAAACTTGAATATGGAAAGTCAACCTGGAGTTGACTATTTAGTTAGAGGGCTCGGAATTGGATTATGTTGATGTGGTTAGTTTCGGGAGGTGATTTGTGACTTAGGGGAGCGATCGGAATTGAATTTGGAGGTCCGGTGTAGAAATAGGCTTGAATTGGCTAAGGTTGAATTTTGGCGAAATCCGAACGGTAGGCGAGATTTTGACCCGGGGGTCGGAATGGAATTCTGACAATTTCTGTAGCTTCGTCATGTGATTTTTGATATGTCCGCAAATTTTCAGGTCATTCGGACAGTGTTTGGTTGGGTTTTTGATCGAATGTGTAATTCGGAAAGTTTTAAGAAAACTTAGGCTTGAATCCGTGTGTAATTGGTGATTTTGATGTTTAGGATGGTGTTTTTATGATTGGAACAAGTTCGTATCATGTTTTTGAGTATGTTGGTGGTTTTCGTTGGGGTCCCGGGGGCCTCGGGGTGAATCCGGACCATCATCCGGCATATTGAAACAATGAAAAGTCTGCTATAAATTGCAGATCACTGTGCATAAGGCTAAGCCTTCGCATTCGCGAGGGAAATGCCGCGTTCGCGTAGGCTGGGGTCAGTTGGTCATCGCGTTCGCGAGGGGTGGTGCCGCGTTCGCGTAAGAGGAAGCTGGGAAGCATCGCGTTCGCGATGGTTTGGGTCGCGTTCACGTAAGTGGAAAAGGCGAAGCATCGCGTTCGCGTGGATTGGGGATGTGTTCGCGTAGAAGGAATCCCGGCTGGCTGCGGAGTTGTGCAGCACGAACGCGTGAGGCATGTCGCGTTCGCGAAGGGTATTTTGGTCAGAGCATGGCGAACGCGTGACAGGCAACGCGAATGCGATGAAGGAATTGGCGAGGCAGTGAGTTTAATTACAGAATAGAACCAGATGCGGGTTTCACACCCCAAAACACAAAAATTGAGTTCTAGAGAGAGAGACTCACGGAAGATTGCTGGGAAATCATGGGGGTTTCGTCGGAGGTAAGTTTTGTGGCTTAATTACATCATTTTATCATGAAATCCTTGGTTAATTCCCCGTAAATGGAAGATTTAAGGTGGGTTTGAGCCCTAGGCCTAAATTGAAGAAACACACTAATTTGAGTGGGCAAATGGAGTCCGATTTTGGTAAATTTTATATTCCTAGACTCGTATTGAGATAAGGGTTCCAAATATGTAACTTTCGTAATTTTTCGAGAAGTGTACCGAAAGTCGGGTTTTGACAACTTTGGGAATTTTGATGTAAATTGAGTTGTTTTGATTTGGTGTTGTCCCATTGGTCTAAATTGATGTGTATTTACTATATTTGATCAGATTCTACGCTTGCGGAGCTTGATTCTCGTGGCAAGGGCATCGCGGACAAGTCGTCGAGCTGTATTGAGGTGAGTAATAGATGTGGGTGATGACCAGCGGGTTTGAAACCCCGGTATACCACTTTGTGACGCTGTATAGCGGCGAGACACGTACTCTCTTGGGAGTGCGGGGTTAATTATGATTTGAGGACTATGGCTTAGTCCGACATGTTGATACTGTGATATGATATTGGCTATTCTTGAGCCGTCGAACCTCCTTCTCGGATGGTTACATATTATATAGTGATATTGGCTACTCTTGAGCCGTCGAACCTCCTTCTTGGATGGTTGAGTATACTTATGGGCTGTGAGACAGTTATTGGGATCCTGCGAGGATCGTTAGCATTGTGCTGTGATATTGACATGCTTGTTTTACTACTAGTCTGAAGATATAACTGTTATTACGATTTTCCAATCTCTAGAACTTTGATATACTGTTTTCAACTAAAACAAAATGATAAAAGAGTTTTCAAAACTACTTTTGAGCCCGTGAGGCTGTATTTGCATATTAGCTAACTGGAAGTGGCTCGGGCTGCGCGCCGCAGCGTATCTTCTGGAAGTGGATCAGGCTGCGCGCCGCAGCGGATATTCATGATATTGTGCTTGGTCTGTAGGAGCCCCTCTGGAGTCTGAACCCCCACAGTGAGCACGGGTACCCAAATTGGATCGGGCTGCGTGCTGTAGCGGTCATTTCATGCATTGCATTGCATTTTAGCTACATCTGCTAGCTGTTATATACTTGTTGTTGATACGTGTTGGTATATTTCTGATGATATTGAACTGTTACAGGGTATTGATTACAGCTTCACATATTGTTTTATTGTGGATTTCTTATCTATGTTGTCTTAACCATGTTTATTACCACTGATTCTGGCAGTACTCACTTTACTCCCTGCACCTTGTGTGCAGATCTAGGTACCTCTCAGCAGACCTGATCCGGTAGCTGCTCAGAGGAATCGTGCAGGATAGTCGAGGTAGCTGCAGCGTCCGCAGGACCTGACTCCCCTTCTAGTTGTCTTTTCATTTCCTGTTGTCATTTCTTTCCGCACTAAGTTTTGTTGTAAACCTTATTACACTTATGCTCTTTAGAGGCTCATGAATCTTGACCCTTCGGTCTATGGGAGTTAGTATGTGTTGGGATTTGGTTCCCTATTTTGATATATCTATCACTGTTGTCTAATAACTTGTTATGCTTAAATGGGATAATGCGAGCTCATAGCTCCGTAAATCGATGTTGATAGGTCGGGCTGGCCTAGCAGTGTGCTGGGTGCCATCACGACTGGATTTGGTGTCGCGACAAGTTGGTATCAGAGCCTAGGTTTACTAGGCCTCATGAGTCTTGAGCTGGTTAGTAGAGTCTTGTGGATCGGTACGGGGACGCCTGTACTTATCCTCGGGAGGCTGCGAACCTTTAGGAAATACTTCACACTTCTTGGAATTCTTATCGCGCGTACGTGATCCAGCTTGAGATATACTTTTGAAAATTCCTTCCGCACGTCTGTGTACGCATCGAGCGCTCAGTAATATAATTGACTTATGGCTTGCGATTCCCCGGTCGAGGGGCGAGATATAATCTTTGTGAGTTCATGTTGGGCCAGTCAGGATGACTTGAGGCTGGACCTTGTTTATGACTTGAGCATCGAGGTGCTAATTTTGTGAGTGGTGGAAATAAATAATGTATTGAGGGTTTGAAACCCCATATTTGCACTATACAGTGCTACACTGAGATGATATGCGCATCATGTGACGAGTGTGGTGGTATTGTGACTGGGGATTTGTACTTGATCCTTCCCAATTGATAAATTACTGTGTAAAGTGACTGAGACCGGGCTTATATCTATGTACTTGGGCTAGTAGCCATGTTTGGGGCCTTGCGCCGATCTGTAGAGTATTAGGGAGGCTTACTAATGGATGAGCTGTAAATTGTTCGACTCTTATCTAAACTGTTGTGTAGCCCCGAGCTATGGGCGTGGTGAATATTTACCATATCTCTTAATTGGAAGGTAAAGTGCCTTATGTGTAGTGGAACGAGTTCAAACTCAGGAAGACTAAAGTGATTATGCTATGTGTATCCCGGTGGAAGGTATTGTGCTGAAATGCTAAATTGAGGCGAGGTAGGTGGGTTGATTCTCGTGTGTAATTGAAAGGTATTTGATATGTGTTATGATTCGAGCAGGTACAACGCATGTTCATGTAACAATTATGATGATATGATTTGTGTAGTATTGAGATTTAATGTTGTCGATATGCATTGTGATGTCTTGTCGAGTTGTGAATGTATTGCTAGGATGGTTTTGGTGATTCTCTGGCAGGTGGATAGGCCAAATTACAAAGGAAACTCTGCCAAAATTTTTGGAAAATTTGGGACTTAGAAAAGATTTTTGTCACCTAAAGAGTGGGCTTAACTGTTGCGTGTGAATGAATACAAGAATTGCAAAAGAGTTAATATTTCTGATGATTCGAATCTCCGCCGAAGCTTACAAATGACTTGAGTTTAATCTAACTAGAACATTGTGGCATCATTTGAGTAAGAATGTTATGAGTGACTAAAAGTGCTTAGATGTATGGCTCCAAGCCAAGTTGGGGAGGTTGTTATTGATTAACTGATGGCATTATTGTGTGCTATGTTGGTTCTGTCTCTAGGTATGATGGGAAATTTTGATAAAGGTTATGGTGCTTCGTAGATGTGAATGTGACGACCCGGCCCGTCATCACGGGAATTACCACCCCGTTAAGTTGTAAATACATGTTTTATGCTTTTATATCAGTGTTAGTGTCTATCGGGTAAGTTGGGAGTGAATTGGATTGAAAATGAGGCATATAGCCTTATTGAAGGAAACTTGAATAAGGAAAGTCAACCCGGAGTTGACTATTTGGTTAGAGGGCTCGGAATCGGATTCTGATGATTCGGTTAGTTCCGGGAGGTGATTTGTGACTTAGGGGAGCGATCGGAATTGAATTTGGAGATCCGGTGTAGAAATAGGCTTGAATTGGCGAAAACCGGATGGTAGGTGATATTTTGATCCGGGGGTCAGAATGGAATTCCGACAATTTCTTTAGCTTCGTTATGGGATTTTGGATATGTCCGCAAATTTTCAGGTTATTCGGACATCGTTTGATCGGGTTTTGGATTGAATGTTAGTTTTGGAAGTTTTGAAGAAACTTAGGCTTGAATCCGTGTGTAATTAGTGATTTTGATGTTTAGGATGGAGTTTTTATGATTGGAACAAGTCCGTATCATGTTTTGGAGTATGTTGGTGATTTTCGTTGGGGTCCCGGGGGTCTCGGGATGAATCCGGGGGTCCAAACGGACCATTTTTGGAAAAAATGAGAAGGCTGGTTGCCGTCATAAATGCAGCAGGTTTTTGCTCTCCGCGATCGCGGGGAGGGGGACGCGATCGCGTAGGGTTAGGGGCTTGACCAATGCGCTCGCAGGAGAACTAGTCGCGATCGCGTAGAGTTATCCGGGTGGCCATCGCGATCGCATGAGCATCTACGCGATCGCGTAGAAGAGAAATGGGGTCCAGGGAAATTTGTGCTACGCGATCGCAGGAAGAGAGACGCGATCGCGTGAAGCCGGATGTTTGAACATCGCGATCGCAGGAAGAGAGACGCGATCGGGTGAGGACGGATTTTTGAACATTGCGATCGCGTGAGGCGAGTCGCGATCGCGTAGAGCAAACTGCTCTGGCAGTGAATTAAATCACAGAACAGAGGGGTTACGGGTTCATTAACCCAAAATGCCATTTTTGAGTTCTAGAGAGAGAAACTCACGGGAATTGCTGGGAATTCATCGGGGATTCGTCGGAGGTAAGTTTTGTGGCTTAATTACATCATTTTAGCATGAAATCCTTGGTTAAATTTCTGTAAATGGAAGATTAAAGGTGGGTTTGAGCCCTAGGCCTAAATTGAAGAAAAACACTGATTTGAGTGGGCAAATGGAGTTCGAATTTGGTAAATTTGATATGCCTAGACTCGTATTGAGACGAGGGTTCCGAATATATATAACTTTTATAATTTTTCGAGAAGCGCACCAAAGGTCGGGTTTTGACAACTTGTAGGTTTTGATATAATTTGGGTTATTTCGAATGAATTGCGTGAAATTAGCATATATTAATGCATTCTTTATGATTTTGAGCAGATTTGGCACCCGAGGAGATTGATTTGCGTGGCAAGCCCAAAGCGGATTGAAGCTTCTACCGGTTCGAGGTGAGTGGTAGTAGTAAACAATGTACCGAGGGTTTGAAACCCCGTACTAGCACTTCACAATGCTATATTAAGACGAGTGTGGTGACATTGTGATTGGGGACTTGGACTCGGTCCTTCCCGACTAATAGAATACCTGTGTTGTATGACTGCTAATGAGATTATAACCGTACAATTGGGCTAATAGCCATGTTTGGGGCCTCGTGCCGATCCGTAGAGCATTAGGGAACCTATAGTGCAGGTGACCCGTATATCGTGTCGGAAACATTCACTCACCCGTAGCTCTAGCCGTATAGCATAATATGAGCCGCACTAGATGTGTACATTGAGAGAGATTATCTAAGGTGGAATTTCCCGTTCTAGCCGAGTGGGCCCGAAAAGCCAAGTCTATATTGACCGAGACATGGTCAAGGGACCCACCGTGATATATTATATCGGGCCCGAGAGGCCAAGCACATATCGACCGGGATAGGGTCGAGGACCCATTATGGGGTATGATATATATATATACCTATATTGATCGGGCCGCACGCCGCAGCAGATAAATATATATATTGGATCGGACCGCACGCCGCAAGTAATATACATGTAATATACATGCGGGACGGATTGCACGCCGCAAGTATTATTGCGCTCGGGCTGTAGGAGCCCCTTCGGAGTCTCGGTCTGCACAATTCTCAGCGAGCACCGGTGTATATTATGGGATCGGGCCGCACGCCGAAGCAGTATAGAGATATATACATATATATATTGGATCGGACTACACGCCGTAGTAATATTTGTGTGGATCGTGCTGTGTGCCGCAGTATTATAGTGCTTGGGCCTAGGGAGCCCCTCCGAAGTTTGTATACACCCCCAGTGAGCGACGTCGACGTTAAATGGAGCAGGCTGCGCGTCGCAGCGGTATATGTATTGGAGCAGGCTGCACGCCGCAGCATTATACTTAATCATATCCTAATATCTGCTTAAATACTTATAAATTATAGACATAGGTATGTGTCCTTATATATTGAGATGGCCGTACACCGTAGGGGTACGAGTGATGGTTGGATCGGTGTAGAATCTTGTAGAGATAAATGTGGATTGGAGGTTAGAGTACTACTATAGTGATGACGTACCTGTGAGGGTTGCCTTAGAACTGCTAAGTGATAGCACAGGAGTTCTTACCTTCAGCTATTATTTATTATTGTTACTCACTGAGTTGAAATATACTCACCCCACTCCCCTGCACTTTCTGTGCAGATCCACAGGTGCCCGAGAGCAGTTGAGACATTGTAGCTGCTGATCCTTGTCTACTTTTGCGGAGATTACGAGGTAGCTGCCAGCGTCCGCAGAGCTTATTTTCTCCTTCTTTATCATCTTGTTGATTTCCTATTTGCCTAGACTTGGTTGTATTAAGATACTATTCTGTAGAGGCTCAGTCTCGTGACACCACGATATGGTTGGGACCGTAATTTGTATATTTTACATTTCGCTTATCACCTGATATGGTCATTTACTGTTTAAGTTTAATTTGATTAACAACTAGTTGGTTTAAGGGATAATATGGTCGGGCTTGCCTAGCATTGTGTTGGGCGCCATCACGACCAGGGTTTGGGTCGTGACAAGTTGGTATCAGAGCCTAGGTTAACAAGTCTCGCGAGTCGTGAGCCGGTTGGTAGAGTCTCGTGGATCGGTGCGGGGACGCCTGTACTTATCCTCGGGAGGCTGCAAACCTTTTTAGGAAAAGTTTCAATTCTTGGAATTCTTATCGTGCGATTACTTTGACTTGATCTGAACTTTGACATTCTATTCTCTCGCAGATGGTGAGAACTCGATCATCCGGACGTGGAGGATGACCACCACTACCACCTGCTAGAGGCCGTGAACGTGGCCGTGGTCGTGGCGGATTTAGGCCAGCTGAGGCAGTGCCAGCTGACCCACAGCCCCCAGTTGCAAAGGTGCCAGCAGCACCAGATCAGGCACCAGCTGTGCCCATTGTCATTCCGGGTCAACAGGAGACCCTGGCTCAGATACTAGCAGTCTGCACTGGCCTAGCGCAGGCGGTTTCAGTTACTACTGCAGCAGCTGCATCAGGGATCCCGGGGGTGGTCATCAGACCCCCACAGCACGCACTCCAGAGCCAGAAGTGTAGGGCCTGCAGACAACAGAGGCTCCTCTAGTTCAGCCTGTGGTTCCGGTTTAGCTAGCAGATCAGATTTAGAGGGACAGGGTCCCAGCTATGACGGACGATGATCAGCATCGTCTCGAGAGGTTCACCAGTTTATCTCCTCCAGTGTTCACCGGTGCTCCGGGCGAGGACGCCCAAGGTTGGCTGGATAAGTGCCGTCGGATGCTTCGTACGGCAGGGATATTGGAGTCCAGTGGGGTATCTTTCACTACCTTTCAGTTTCAGGGACCAGCCTTCGCTTGGTGGGAGGCTTATGAGCGCCGCAGGCCAGCCGGGGCAGCACCACTATCATGGCCGGAGTTCTCCACTATGTTCTTGGAGAAATGGGTGCCTCGATCTCAGAGAGAGGAGATGCGTAGGCAGTTTGAGGGTCTCCGTCAGGGGGACATGTCAGTGTCAGAGTATGAGATCAGGTTTACAGAGTTGTCCATATATGCACCGTGGTTGGTTCATTCCGACAGAGAGAGGATTGGGCGCTTCGTGGACGGCCTCATTTATCCCATTCGTATTCTGATGACCCGAGAGAGGGTTTTGAGCCACACATTTGAGGATGCTGTGGATATTGCTCGTGACATAGAGACAGATCGTCGCAGGAGCGGGATGAGAGGGAGGCCAAGAGGCCTCGAGGAGCAGCCAGTTCCAGTGGCACTCAGACCAGAGGCCAGAGTCAGCAGAGCCGAGGTCGCTCTTTCGGGTCTTCGCAGTCGGGTCGCTCAGATCGTCGCATATGGTCTCCTAGACAGGGTTATCGTGGTTCGCACCGCAGCCAGCCCATCTCTCGTGCCATGCCAGCCTCGTAGTTCTTCGCTGTGCCCCATCCGCTCGTGTTCATCTCGGCCTAGTTCATCAGCCTGGCCACCCCGCCGCGAGGTCCTTATCGGTCCCGGTCCCCAAAGACCGGGGAGTCAGCTACGAGTGCGGAGAGTTTGGGCACCACCGTAGGGAGTGTCCCCGTCTTGTTTCCGGATCTTATCAGCAGAGGGGGTAGCCCTCGTCATCCGGTCCTTCTACTTCAAGCACCGCCCCGCCAGCCCAGGGCGAGGGTCGACAAGCTAGGGGTCGCTCTCGACGGGGAGGCCGATCGGAAAAGCTAGATGCTATGCTTTTCAGGGGCCGATCCGAGGCCGTTGCTTCGATGCCGTCATTACGGTATTATTTCAGCATGCCACAGCAGATGCCTCAGCATTGTTTGATCCCGGCTTCTACTTATTCTTATGTGTCTACATATTTTGCTCCTCATTCGGGCACGACCCGAGGGAGTCTTGAGCTGCCAGTGCATGTATCTACCCCGGTAGGGGATACTATTGTTGTGGACCACGTATACCGGTCCTGTTTGGTCACTATTAGAGGTCTGGAGACCCGAGTAGACATGTTGCTTCTCAGCATGATTGATTTTGATGTTATATTGGGCATGGACTGGCTATCTCTATGTCATGATATTCTGGACTGTCATGCTAAGACAGTCACTTTGGCTATGCCGGGTATTCAGAGGATCGAGTGGCGAGGCACGACTGAGTATGTACCTAGCAGGGTAATATCTTTCCTCAAGGCCCAACGAATGGTTGGGAAGGGATATCTCTCTTATTTAGCATTTGTGCGGGAGGTCGAGGCCCAGACTCCCAGTATTGATTCTGTTCCCATTGTGCGAGACTTTCCTGATGTGTTTCCCTCAGACCTGCCCGGGCATGCCGCCGGACAGGGATATTGATTTTGGTATCGATTTGGTGCCAGGCACTCAGCCTATTTCTATTCCTCCATATCGGATGGCACCAACTGAGTTGAAGGAATTGAAGGAGCAGCTCCAGGAACTCCTAGATAAGGGGTTCATTCGGCCGAGTGTGTCGCCGTGGGGTGCACCGGTCTTGTTTGTTAAGAAGAAGGATGGATCCATGAGGATGTGTATTGACTACAGGCAGCTGAACAAAGTAACAATGAAGAATAAGTATCCTCTGCCTCGTATTGATGATTTATTTGATCAGCTCCAGGGAGCTAGGGTGTTCTCGAAGATTGATCTTCGTTCAGGCTACCATCAGCTGAAGATTAGAGAGTCTGACATTATGAAGACTGCATTCCGGACCAGATATGGTCACTATGAGTTCCTTGTGATGTCTTTTGGCCTGACCAACGCCCCAGCAGCATTTATGCATCTGATGAACAGTGTGTTCATGCCGTATCTTGATTCATTTGTGATTGTGTTCATTGACGACATTCTAGTCTACTCTCGTAGCCAGGAGGAGCATGCTCGGCACTTGAGTATTGTGTTGCAGAGGTTGAGAGAGGAGAAGCTGTATGCCAAGTTCTCCAAATGTGAGTTCTGGCTTGAGTCCGTGGCATTCTTAGGGCACGTGGTGTCCCGTGATGGTATTCAAGTAGATCCGAGGAAGGTCGAGGCAGTGCAGAGTTGGCCCAGACCGACCTCAGTTACTGAGATCCGTAGCATTCTGGGATTGGCGGGGTATTATCACCGATTCATTTATGGATTCTCTTCTATTGCTTCACCCTTGACTAGATTGACTTAGAAGGGTGTTCCTTTCTTACAGCACTGACCACAGCACCAGTCTTGATTCTGCCGATAGCTTCAGATCCATATACTGTATATTATGATGCCTCAGGAGTTGGCATTGGTTGTGTGTTGATGCAGGAGGGTAGGGTCATTGCTTATGCTTCTCGTCAGTTGAAGCCCCACGAGAAGAACTACCCTGTTCATGATTTGGAGCTAGCAGCCATAGTTCATGCTTTGAAGATTTGGAGGCATTACCTGTATGGTGTCTCCTGTGAGGTGTTCACGGATCATCGCAGCCTTCAGCACTTATTCAGACTGAAGGACCTTAATTTGAGACAGCGGAGGTGGTTGGAGTTGCTTAAGGATTATGACATCACTATTTTGTATCATCCGGGAAGGCAAATGTTGTGGCCGATGCTTTGAGTCGGAAGGCAGTTAGTATGGGCAGCCTAGCTTTCATCCCAGTTGGGGAGAGGCCATTTGCTTATGATGTTCAGGCCCTAGCCAATCGGCTAGTGAGATTAGATATTTCGGAGCCGAGTCGAGTGTTGGCTTGTGTTGTTTCTCGATCTTCCTTATATGATCGCATCAGGGAGCGACAGTATGATGACCCACATTTACTTGTCCTTAAGGACATGGTGCAGCATAATGATGCTAGAAATGTGACTATCGACAGTGATGGTGTTCTGAGGATGCAGGGCCGTATATGCGTGCCCAATGTTGATGGTTTGCGGGAGTTGATTCTTGAGGAGGCACACAGTTCGCGGTACTCTATTCACCCAGGTGCCGCAAAGATGTACCAAGACTTGAGACAGCACTACTGGTGGAGGAGAATGAAGATGGATATTGTTAGGCATGTAGCTAAGTGCCTCAATTGCCAGCAGGTCAAATATGAGCATCAGAGACCGGGCGGTGTTCTTCACCGTATGGTTATTCCCGAGTGGAAATGGGAGAGGATCACCATGGATTTTGTTACTGGGCTCCCTCGGACAGCGAGAAAGTTTGATTCTGTATGGGTGATTGTTGATCGGCTGACTAAGTCCGCACATTTCATCCCAGTTAGTACTACTTACTCATCGGAGCGGTTGGCAGCGATCTTTATTCGGGAGATTGTTAGGTTGCATGGGGTCCCAGTGTCTATTATATCTGACAGAGGCACTCAGTTCACTTCTCAGTTCTGGAGAGCATTTCAGCGAGAGATGGGTACGCGGGTTGAGTTGAGCACCGCATTTCACCCCCAGACAGACGGACAGTCTGAGCGCACTATTCAGATCTTAGAGGATATGTTGCGAGCATGTGTGATCGACTTTGGTGGTTTGTGGGATGAGTTCTTTCCACTTGCTGAGTTTGCCTACAACAACAGCTATCAGTCGAGTATTCAGATGGCACCGTACGAGGCATTGTATGGCAGACGATGTAGAGCCTGGTGAGGATAGGTTGATAGGGACCGAGTTAGTTCAGGATGCTCTGGGTAGAGCAAAGTTGATCCAGGAGAGGCTTCGCATGGCACAGTCTCACCAGAAGAGTTATGCAGACCGTAGAGTTTGAGAGTTGTCTTTCATGGTTGGTGACAGAGTATTGTTAAAGGTTTCATCCATGAAGGGTGTCACGAGGTTCGGGAAGAAAGGGAAGTTGAGTCCCATGTACATTGGTCCTTTTGAGATACTCAGGAGAGTTGGAGAGGTGGCATATGAGTTGGCCTTGCCACCCAGCTTATCCAGCGTTCATCCAGTATTCCACGTGTCTATGCTCCGAAAGTACATCGGGGATCCGTCTCATGTATTAGACTTCAGTGCCATTCAGCTTGATGGTGATCTATCTTATGATGTGGAGCCAGTGGCTGTTCTGGGTAGACAGGTTCGAAAGTTGAGGTCCAAGGAGATTGCAGCAGTTAAGGTGCAGTGGAGAGGTCGGCCCGTGGAGGAGGCTACTTGGGAGGTCGAGCAGGAGATGCGGAGCAGATACCCTCAGCTATTTGAGACTTCAGGTATGTTTCTCGACCCGCTCGAGGACGAGCGTTTGCTTAAGAGGGGGAGAATGTGACGACCCGGCCCGTTGTCACGGGAATTACCAACCCGTTATGTTGTAAATACATGTTTTATGCTTTTATATTAGTGTTAGAGTCTATCGGGTAAGTTGGGAGTGAATTGGATTGAAAATGAGGCATATAGCCTTATTGAAGGAAACTTGAATAAGGAAAGTCAACCCAGAGTTGACTATTTGGTTAGAGGGCTCGAAATCGGATTCTGATGATTCGGTTAGTTCCGGGAGGTGATTTGTGAGCTAGGAGAGTGATCGGAATTGAATTTGGAGATCCGGTGTAGAAATAGGCTTGAATTGACGAAGGTTGAATTTTGGCGAAAACCAGATGGTAGGTGATATTTTGATCCGGGGGTCGGAATGAAATTCCGACAATTTTCGTAGCTTCGTTATGTGATTTTGGATATGTCCGCAAATTTTCAGGTCATTCGGACATCGTTTGATCGGGTTTTGGATTGAATGTTAGTTTTGGAAGTTTTGAAGAAACTTAGGCTTGAATCCGTGTGTAATTAGTGATTTTGATGTTTAGGATGGTGTTTTTATGATTGGAACAAGTCCGTATCATGTTTTGGAGTATGTTGGTGGTTTTCGTTGGGGTCCCGGGGTCCCCGGGATGAATTCGGACCATCAACCGGGCATTTAAACTTGGCAAAATCTTCAGAAAACAGGTTGCTGTCATAAAAGCAGCAGGATTTTGCTCTCCGCGATCGCGGGGAGGGGGACGCGATCGCGTAGGGTTAGGGGCTAGACCAATGCGATCGTAGGAGCACTAGTCGCGATCGCGTAGAGTTATCCGGGTGGCCATCGCGATCGCATGAGCATCTACGCGATCGCGTAGAAGAGAAATGGGGTCCAGGAAAATTTGTGCTACGCGATCGCAGGAAGAGAGACGCAATCGCGTGAAGCCGGATGTTTGAACATCGCGATCGCAGGAAGAGAGATGCGATCGCGTGAGGACGGATTTTTGAACATCGCGATCGCGTGAGGCGAGTCGCGATCGCGTAGAGCAAACTGCTCTGGCAGTGAATTAAATCACAGAACAGAGGGGTTACGGGTTCATTAACCCAAAACGCCATTTTTGAGTTCTAGAGAGAGAAACTCACGGGAATTGCTGGGAATTCATCGGGGATTCATCGGGGGTAAGTTTTGTGGCTTAATTACATCATTTTAGGATGAAATCCTTGGTTAAATTTCTGTAAATGGAAGATTAAAGGTGGGTTTGAGCCCTAGGCCTAAATTAAAGAAAAACACTTATTTGAGTGGGCAAATGGAGTCCGAATTTGGTAAATTTGATATGCCTAGACTCGTATTGAGACGAGGGTTCCGAATATATATAACTTTTATTATTTTACGAGAAGCGCACCAAAAGTCGTGTTTTGACAACTTGTGGGTTTTGATATAATTTGGGTTATTTCGAATGAATTGCGTGAAATTAGCATATATTGATGCATTCTCTATGATTTTGAGCAGATTTGGCACCCGAGGAGATTGATTTTCTACCGGTTCAAGGTGAGTGGTAGTAGTAAACAATGTACTGAGGGTTTGAAACCCCGTACTAGCACTTCATAGTGCTATGTTGAGATGAGACACACGTCTTGAGACGAGCGTGGTGACATTGTGATTGGGGACTTGGACTTGGTCCTTCCCAACTAATAGAATACTGTGTTTTATGACTGTTAATGAGATTATAACTGTACAATTGGGGCTAATAGCCATGTTTGGGGCCTTGTGCCGATCTGTAGAGCATTAGGGAACCTATAGAGCTAGGTGACTCATATACTGTGTTGGAAACATTCACTCAGCCGTAGCTCTAGCTGTATAGCATAATATGAGCCAGTACTAGATGTGTACATCGAGAGAGATTATCTAGGGTGGGATTCCCTGTTCTAGCTGAGTGGGCCTGAAAGGCCAAGTCTATATTGACTGAGACAGGGTCCAGGACCCACTTGTGATATATTATATTGGGCCCGAGAGGCCAAGTACATACTGACTGGGATAGGGTCGAGGACCCATTATGGGGTATGATATATATATATACCTATATTGGATCGGGCTGCACGCCGCAGCAGTATAAATATATATATTGGATCGGACTGCACGCCGCAGTAATATACATGTAATATACATGTGGGACGGACTGCACGCCGCAGTATTATTGCGCTTGGGCTGTAGGAGCCCCTTCGGAGTCTCAGTCTGCACACATTCTCAGTTAGCACTGGTGTATATTATGGGATCGGGCTGCACGCCGCAGCAGTATAGAGATATATATGTATATATATATTGGATCGGACCGCACGCCGCAGTAATATTTGTGTGGATCGTGCTGCACGCCGCAGTATTATAGTGCTTGGGCCCAGGGAGCCCCTCCGAAGTCTGTATACACCCTCAGTGAGCGCCGTCGACGTTAAATAGAGCGGGCTGCGCGCCGCAGCGGTATATGTCTTGGAGCGGGCTGCACGCCGCAATATTATACTTAATCATATCCTACTATCTGCTTAAATACTTATACACTATAGACATAGGTATGTGTCCTTATATGTTGAGATGGCCGTACACCGTAGGGGTACGAGTGAGGGTTGGATCAGTGTAGAATCTTGTAGGCACCCAGGTCCGCTTGACTGGGGCAACCCGGTCAGGCGCCGGTCATGTCCCTCGATTTGGGGCGTGACAACAAGAGTTCTTACTTTCAGTTATTATTTATTATTGTTACTCACCGAGTTGAAATATACTCACCCCACTCCCCTGCACTTTTTTGGTGCAGATCCACAGGTGCCCGAGAGCAGTTGAGACATTTTAGCTGCTGATCCTTGTCTACTTTTGCGGAGATTACGAGGTAGCTGCCAGCGTCCGCAGAGCTTGTTTTTTCCTTCTTTATCATCTTGTTGATTTCCTATTTGCCTAGACTTGTTTGTATTAGGATGCTATTCTGTAGAGGCTCAGTCTCGTGACACCACGATATGGTTGGGACCGTAATTTGTATGTTTTACATTTCGCTTATCACCTGATATGATCATTTACTGTTTAAGTTTAATTTGATTAACAACTGGTTGGTTTAAGGGATAATATGGTCGGGCTTGCCTAGCATTGTGTTGGGCGCCATCACGACCAGGGTTTGGGTCGTGACAGTGAAATGCTAGGATGTTTTGGACTGATGTTGGTAAAGAATGTTCGATGTATAGAAAAGGAAGATAGCTAATTGTATCTGTATGTAATCATGTTCTGCGATGTTAGAGTTTTAGCAAGGCACGAGTGGTCATGTTCAATAAGACAGTTGAATTACAGCTGAATAAGGGTGAATGGCACCGAGAATTATTGTACGATGTTCAAGATTTTGCTTGTAACAGTCAGGTGTCTTAAGATTGTGCATACGGCTAGAGACGGTGGTTTCGTTAGAAGAGATCAAGACTTGTGTTATATTATGTGAATGATGGGATACTATGTATCCGTATTGGAAGGTAATGATAACGAATTCAAAATCGCAGGAAGTTTTTCAAAATAAAGTATCATAGAATGTGGTACTTCTGGGAAGCATTGAGAGAGTATTAAGTGACCTATGGGTCTTAGATGGTGTGGTTTTATGTACGAATCTCGTGTGGTAACATGAATTGATGTATTATGGTGCTACAGTAATGGCTAATATTAAATTAAAGATGAATTAGAAAGGAAACTAGGTAAATGGAACAACTTGTTAATAAATCGGAATGGTATGAAAAGGAATACGATTAATTCCTGGTATGTGGTTGAAGTAATGAGTCTTGCAGATATTGTGCAGCAAAGCTCTTGAGTGCTGGCAGTTGTGTAACTTGATATGGGTATAAGGACTCAGTCCTGGCAGTTTAACTTATGCAATGTAATTGGAAGAAAGAGTTTGTGATGTGTTTTACCGTGGTTTGAAAATGAATGTATTTCCTGTTGGTATGCAAGGCTTGGAATATGTAATGAGTTTTCTCTATATGGGATCATGAAAGTCCTTGACTAGTTGAGTGCGCCGATGTTTGCGGCGGAGGAAAGGGGTATGAATTTCCATATTGTCTTAGTTGTGTATGGTATATGCGATGTGTTATGGAAAGTTGATAATGGCATATTCAAGGATTTGAGATCAGTTCATAATATATGGGAAGTCATTAAAATTATTGAGCAGCGCGGGCAGCTGCAGGTGATTTAAAGAATCGATCTTTCTGGCGATTAAGGAAAATGGTACTGCTATTCTAGTAATTTGGCAGGGTATATGGTCCAAAAGGACAAGGTAATGTAAACTGATAATATCTAGTGGTATGGTGGTATTCTCTTGTTGGATCGACTATAATAATTGAGTCGTTGATGGCATAGTGAAATTCCTGAATGACTTTCGTGGTATGAATGGGCGCTTGATGTGCGTTATGTATTCGTACGGTGGAATACAGAATCAGGCATAGTGATTTATGTGTTATATATGTGTTGGAGACTTGAAGTTCTCGTTAGCCCACCTATGCATTGGTTGTATATCGTGTGTATCGGCACCGTGTAGTGATGATTGGAAATCGGAAGCCCTAGTGGCTCTCTCTTAACTTGATATGACGAATTCGAATTATGATACTTGATTGCTGACTGGTTGTCATGGGTCAGGTTGTCTGGACTAATGTGATATGGACTATGATGGAATGGCACAAATTGCGTAGCAAAGTGCATCAGAGTACGCTCCAGCGGGGTAGTTGTACCTCAGGACCAGTGGACAGCTGGTGGGTATTGCTTTGTCAGTTGGGCCTTCGTGGCGGATATCAATGCAGAGGTTTCTACCATTGATATAGTTCTGGTATTGAGGAACTTTGTCGGATGCGTTTCTTGTGGACGAGCTTGAGGTTGTATATGTTTACTGTAATGAGCAATTCGACTCGATATGCATTTGCTTTTGCGAGATTTATGCGTGGATCGGGTGGCACGCCGCCACAGGTACGGTATCTGGATCGGGTGGCACGCCGCCATGGGTATGTCATTGGAGCGGGTTGCACGCCGCAACAGTGTAATGAAAAAATAGAGTTGGTTATATGTTACCTGGTATACAATACTTCCTGGCTTCTGAGGAATAGTCCGTATTGAGCATCGCTCGGCGAATGGCACATCGGTTGTGTCCTTTTAGGATTTGATAGCATACATTAATTGTTTCACCGTGGGTGAGGTCGATTGCTTGAGTTCAGACCTAAATATGTGCGTGGCTGACCGTTTGAGCTTGGTAACTTGAGGTGCTCCATGAGCAATGGTGTTTGCATAGAATCATGAATCGTGGCAAGGCCACGTGATGTTATGACCTCTCGAGGAGGATTCAGGTACTCTATTTCTATAATGCGAGATGCGATCTCAGTTCTATGTTATGATGGCACAGAGGAATTGAATTGCAGCTCTATTTGCTGGAGACAGTTGTCATGAATTGAGCTGTCATGATTCGAGTGTGTGCATACGTTTCTATTGGAGCCTATGTTGTGCTCGTCGTGGCTTAGGCCGGTGTTGAGGTGTCTTATCACCAGTGCGGTGTGTTATAATCGAAATGATCATTGGAGTCATTATGGAGAGCGAGCATATGTGATTTCAGTGGGTTAGAAAGGTAATATCGAGGTTCGGCTCCGAAATCTATTATGGTATCAGTTAAAAGGGAAATGGATTCATGAATGGGTGACATGAGAGATGGATTCGATATATCGTGTGTTCGGTTGCCGTGGGCAGTATATGAAGGTGTTGGACTAAGACTTTAGCTAATGAGAAAGGTTCTTTCTGCTAGTATTTGGTTATTGTGGCCAGTTGTTGTGATTAGAGACTATCGTCTCGAGTGATTGGGTTGTTGATACATCATATGATCTCACCCGGAGTGGTGAGTATGGGTTATTGCAGTGGATTCGAGTGCACCCTGAGTATAGGCATGGGATTAGCATTTGGTATATGATTTCAAAATGTGCACTATGGTTTAAGGTTCAGATGGACTGTGGAAATTCATCTATATGGTATTATCGGACTTATGTGAGATAAGGTGACGTGTGATCGCCCCGAATATATGCTTGGTAAGGTCATTCAGCTATTGGGTTGCTTCTAGTACCATCTAGTACGCTCGAGGACGAGCGTTTGTTTAAGTTGGGGAGAATGTGACGACCCGGCTCATCGTCACAGGAATTACCACCCTGTTACCTTGCATTTAGGTGTTGTATGCTTTTATATCAGTGTTAGAGTCTATCGGGCAAGTTAAGAGTGAATTGGATTGAAAATGAGGCATTCAGCCTTTTTGAAGGAAACTTGAATATAAAAAGTCAACCTGGAGTTGACTATTTAGTTAGAGGGCTCGGAATCGGATCATGTTGATGTGGTTAGTTCCGGGAGGTGATTTGTGACTCAGGGGAGCGATCGAAATTGAATTTGGAGGTCCGGTGTAGAAATAGGCTTGAATTGGCTAAGGTTGAATTTTGGCGAAATCCGAACGGTAGGCGAGATTTTGATCTAGGGGTCGGAATGGAACTCCGACAATTTCTATAACTTTGTCATGTAATTTTTGATATGTCCGCAAATTTTCAGGTCATTCGGACGTCGTTTGGTCAGGTTTTTGATCGAATGTGTAATTCGGAAAGTTTTAAGAAAACTTAGGCTTGAATCCGTGTGTAATTGGTGATTTTGATGTTTAGGATGGTGTTTTTATGATTGGACCAAGTTCGTAACGTGTTTTGGAGTATGTTGGTGGTTTTCGTTGGGGTGCCGGGGGCCTCGGGGTGAATCCGGACCATCATCCGGCATTTTGAAATAATGAAAAGTCTGTTGTAAATTGCAGATCACTGTGCAGAAGGCTAAGCCTTCGCGTTCGCGAGGGCAATGCCGCGTTCGAGTAGGCTGGGGTCAGTTGGTCATCGCGTTCGCGAGGGGTGGTGCCGCGTTCGCGTAAGAGGAAGCTGGGAAGCATCGCGTTTGCGATTGTTTGGGTCGCATTCGCGTAAGTGGAAAAGGTGAAGCATCGCGTTTGCGTGGATTGGGGACGCGTTCGCGTAGAAGGAATCCCGGCCGCTGCGGAGTTGTGCATCGCGAACGCATGAGGCATGTCGCGTTCGCGAAGGGTATTTTGGTCAGAGCATCGCGAACGCGTGACAGGCAATGGGAACGCGATGAAGGAATTGGCCAGGCAGTGAGTTTAATTACAGAACAGAACCAGAAGCGGGTTTCACTCCCCAAAACACAAATATTGAGATCTAGAGAGAGAGACTCACGGGAGATTGCTGGGAAATCATCGGGTGTTCGTCGGAGGTAAGTTTTGTGGCTTAATTACAACATTTTATCATGAAATCCTTGGTTAATTCCCTGTAAATGGAAGATTTAAGGTGGGTTTTAGCCCTAGGCCTAAAATTGAAGAAAAACACTAATTTGAGTGGGCAAATGGAGTCCGATTTTGTTAAATTTTATATTCCTAGACTGGTATTGAGATGAGGGATCTGAATATGTAACTTTCGTAATTTTTCGAGAAGTGTACCGAGAGTCGGGTTTTGACAACTTTGGGAATTTTGACGTAAATTGAGTTGTTTTGATTGGGTGTCGTCCCATTGGTCTAAATTGATGTGTATTTACTATATTTGATCAGATTCTACGCGTGCGGAGCTTGATTCTCGTGGCAAGGGCATTGCGGAGTAGTCGTCGCGCCGTATTGAGGTGAGTAATAGATGTGGGTGATGACCAGCGGGTTCGAAACCCCGGTATACCACTTTGTGATGATGTATAGCGGCGAGACACGTACTCTCTTGGGAGTACGGGGTCAATTATGATTTGAGGACTATGGCTTAGTCCGACATGTTGATACTGTTATATGATATTAGCTATTCTTGAGCCGTCGAACCTCCTTCTCGGATGGTTACATATTATATAGTGATATTGGCTACTCTTGAGCCGTCGAACCTCCTTCTTGGATGGTTGAGTATACTTATGGGCTGTGAGACAGTTATTGGGATCCTGCGAGGATCGTTAGCATTATGCTGTGATATTGACATGCTAGTTTTACTACCAGTCTGAAGCTATAACTGTTATTGTGATTTTCCAATCTCTGGAACTTTGATATACTGTTTTCAACTAAAAAAATGATATAAGAGTTTTCAAAACTACTTTTGAGCTCGTGAGGCTGTATTTGCATATTAGCTAACTGGAAGTGGCTCGGGCTGCGCGTCGCAGCGTATCTTCAGGAAGTGGATCGGGCTGCGCGCCGCAGCGGATATTCATGATATTATGCTTGGGCTGTAGGAGTCCCTCCGGAGTCTGAACCCCCACAGTGAGCACGAGTACCCAAATTGGATCGGGCTACGCGCCGTAGCGGTCGTTTCATGCATTGCATTGCATTTTAGCTACACCTGCTAGCTCTTATATACTTATTGTTGATACTTGTTGGTATATTTCTGATGATATTGAACTGTTACAGGGTATTGATTACAACTTCACATAATGTTTTATTATGGATTTCTTATCTACGCTGTCTTACCAATGTTTATTACCACTGAGTCTAGCAGTACTCATTTTACTCCCTGCACCTTGTGTGCAGATCCAGGTACCTCTCAGTAGACCTGATCCGGTAGCCGCTCAGAGTCATTGTGCGGGATAGTCGAGGTAGCTGCAGCGTTCGCAGGACTCGATATTCCTTCCTACTGTCTTGATTTTGTATTTGCTATTTCTTTCCGCACTTGGTATCCTGTAAACCATTATTACACTCATGTTATCTGTAGAGGCTCATGACTCTTGACCCTTCGGTCTATGGGAGTTGGTATGTGTTTGGGCTTGGATCCCTGTTTTGATATATCTATCACCATTGTCTTTTAACTTGTTATGCTTAAATGGGATAATGCAAGCTCATAGCTCCATAAATTGTTGTTGATTGGTCGGGCTGGCCTAGCAGTGTGCCGGGCGCCATCACGACCGAATGTTGTGGCCGATGCATTGAGCCGGAAAGCTTTTAGTATGGGTAGCTTGGCGTATATTCCAGCTGGGGAGAGACCCATTGCAGTTGATGTTCAGGCGTTAGCTAATCAGATGGTGAGGCTGGATATTTCTGAGCCTAGTCGGGTTATGGCTTGTGTAGTAGCTCGTTCTTCGTTATATGATCGTATTCGAGATCGCCAGTATGATGATCCACACTTACTTGTCCTTAAGGACAGAGTTTAGCATGATGATGCCAGAGATGTCACTATTGATAGTGATGGTGTATTGCGGATGCAGGGCCGGATATGCGTGCCCAATGTTGATGGCCTTCGTGAGTTGATATTGGAAGAGGCCCACAGTTCGCGGTATTCTATTCATCCAGGAGCCGCAAAGATGTATCAGGACTTGAAGCAGCATTACTGGTGGAGAAAGATGAAGAAAGATATTGTGAGCCATGTGGCTCGGTGTCTAAACTGTCAGCAGGTCAAGTATGAGCATCAGAGACCTGGTGGTGTATTCCAGCGTATTGATATTCCTGAGTGGAAGTGGGAAAGGATTACTATGGACTTTGTTAGTGGACTCCCTTGGACAGCGAGGAAGTTTGATTCAGTTTGGGTGGTTGTGGATAGGCTGACCAAGTCAGCTCACTTCATCCCAATGTGTACTACATACTCCTTAGAGCGGTTGGCAGAGATATTCATCCGTGAGATTGTAGGATTGCATGGAGTTCCCATTTCTATTATATCAGACAGAGGTACCCAATTTACTTCTCAGTTATGGAGGACATTTCAGCGAGAGTTGGGTTTGCAGGTAGAGTTGAGCACAGCATTTCATCCACAGACGGATGGGCAGTCTGAG
Organism: Nicotiana noctiflora; assembly: GCA_032618575.1. Classification (NCBI taxonomy): domain Eukaryota; kingdom Viridiplantae; phylum Streptophyta; class Magnoliopsida; order Solanales; family Solanaceae; genus Nicotiana; species Nicotiana noctiflora. Next base: position 105,862 of record JASVEL010007395.1, read on the forward strand.
TGTACTATTCAGATATTGGAGGACATGTTACGCGCTTGCATCATTTATTTCGGTGGTTCATGGGCTGATTACTTGCCTCTTGCGGAGTTTGCTTATAATAATAGCTATCAGTCCAGCATTCAGATGGCACCATATGAAGCTTTATATGGGAGGCGGTGTAGGTCTCCAGTCGGTTGGTTTGAGCCCGGCGAGGCTAGATTGTTGGGGACAGAGTTAGTTCAGGATGCCTTAGACAAGGTAAAGGTGATTCAGGAGAGACTTCGCACAGCTCAGTCGCGTCAGAAGAGTTATGCGGACCGGAAGGTCCGAGATGTGTCTTATTCAGTGGGTGAGAAGGTGTTGCTGAAGGTTTCGCCTATGAAGGGCGTTATGAGGTTTGGAAAGAAAGGGAAGTTAAGCCCAAGGTTTATTAGACCTTTTGAGGTGCTTAGGAAAGTTGGGGAGGTGGCCTACATGCTTGCCTTGCCACCTAGTTTGTCGGGAGTTCACCCGGTGTTCCATGTATCCATGCTCCGAAAGTATGTCGGAGACCCGTCTCATGTGTTAGACTTCAACATGATACAGCTAAATGAGGACTTGACTTATGATGTGGAGCTAGTAGCCATTTTGGGTCGACAGGTTCATAAGCTGAGATCCAAGGACATAGCTTCAGTGAAAGTGCAGTGGAGAGGTCGTCCCGTGGAGGAAGCAATTTGGGAGACCGAGCAGGAGACGCGGAGCAAATATCCACACTTATTTGATACTTCAGGTATGTTTCTTAACCCGCTCGTGGACGAGCATCTGTTTAAGTTGGGGAGAATGTAACGACCCGGCCTGTCGTTACGGATATTACCACCTCGTTACCTTGCATTTACATATCTTATGCTTTCATATCAGTATTAGAGTATATCGGGTAAGTTAGGGGTGATTCAGGATGAAAATGAAGTAAATAGCATGTTTGAAGGAAGCTTGAATATGGAAAGTCAACCTAGAGTTGACTATCGAGTTAGAGTGCTCGGAATCGGATTCTGATGATTCGACTAGTTTCGGGGGATCATTTATGACTTAGGAGAGCAATCAGAATTGAATTCGGAGGTCCGGTGTAGTTTTAGGCTTGAATTGGCGAAGATTGAATTTTGGCGAAAACTGGATGGTAGGTGAGATTTTGATCCGGGGGTCGGAATGGAATTCCGACAATTTCTGTAGATTCGTTATGTGATTTTGGATATGTCTGCAAATTTTCAGGTCATTCGGACGTCGTTTGATCGGGTTTTGGATTGAATGTTAGTTTTGAAAGTTTTGAAGAAACTTAGGCTTGAATCCGTGTGTAAATGGTGATTTTGATGTTTAGGATGGTGTTTTTGTGATTGGAACAAGTCCGTATCATGTTTTGGAGTATGTTGGTGGTTTTCGTTGGGGTCCCGGGGGCCTCGGGATGATTTCGGACCATCAACCGGGCATATTGGACTTGGCCCAATCTGCAGAAAACTGCAGGTTACTGTGCAGGCAACTAGACCTTCGTGTTCGCGTGACATGGGTCGCGTTCGCGAAGGCCAGGTGGGCTAAAGCATCGCGTTTGCGACCAGGGCATCGCGTTCGCGTAGGGCATATGGAGTGAAGCTTCACGTTCGCGTGACTGGGAGTCGCGATCGCGTAGAAGGAAAAGGGAGAGCTTCGCGTTCGCGTGGGGGTATACGCGTTCGCGTGGGGGTATACGCGTTCGCGTAGAAGTGAGATTAGGCGGCTGGGGAAATGAACATCGCGAACGCATGAAGGGACGTCGCGTTCGCGATGAAGCAACAGAACTAGGCATCGCGTTCGCGTAAGAAGCATCGCGAACGCGTAGGTATAAATTTTCTGGCAGTGAATTAAATCACAGAACAGAGGGCTCACGGGTTCATTCAACCAAAACCCAATTTTGAGCCCTAGAGAGAAGAAAAACATGAGGAATCACTGAGATATCATCGGGTATTCATCGGAGGTAAGATTCTTGACTCAAAAACATAATTTTATGGTAGAATTAAGATCAATCTTCATGAATTTGGGTAGAAATTGTGAAGACTTGTGGCCTAAGTATTAAAAATGGGATTTTGAGTTTTGAGAGGCCATTTGAACTCCGATTTCGATAAATTTTATATGCACGGACTCGTGGCGAGACGATGATCGTGTTGGTGCTAATTTCGGAATTTTCCGAGTAGTGGTCCCGGGGTCGTGTTTTTACCAACTTAGAGTATTATTGCGAATTTTATGTAAATTGAAATGGGTTATGATTCTTTGACCCGAATTTGATATAATTATTGTAATTTGACTAGATTCTACGCACGAGGCAGCAAATTTCAAAGGAAAAGGCATCGCGGACGAGTCTACGGCCGGCTAGAGGTGAGTAGTTTGTGTATATGGCAGCATGAGGGTTCAATACCCCGGCTTAGCACATTGTGATGCTAGTAGGGCGTGGCTCGCACCCCGTGGCAGGTGCGAGGACTGATTGTGACTTGGGGATTGAGACTTGGTCCATCCCGGATATGAAGAATATGCTATTAGTGATGGAAAATATTGTGTGTGACATATTTGTGGGCTGTAAGCCTTGTTTGGGGCCTTGTGCCGACCTGTAGTATCCCCAGGGGATAGTATATATGTTATAGGTATACTTGCTTAATCACTGATCTCAGTCCTGGAAATTGAAATCACATAATTGATATGCTAAGTCACATGTTTTGCAAAAATGGAATAAAATTTAAAGTATTTTCATAAATTATGAGCTGGCATATGGAAATAAGTAAATTGACCTGTTTGTGACTTATCTGATTATTTGTGGACTGAGGATGGATCGGGTTGCATGCCGCATCGGTTATTATGATATGAGGATCGGGCTGCACGCCGCAGCGGTATTTGCGCTTGGGCTGTCGGAGCCCCTCCGGAGTCTGTACACACCCCCAATGAGCGCCGTCGACGTTAAATGGATCGGGCTACACACCGTAGCGGTTATGTGCATTGCATTGCATCTTTATCTGTTAAATTATTTCTGTGGTAGCTGTATTGTATTGTTGATGCTAGTTCGCAGGGGATTCGGCACTGTAGTTTAGCTTTGCTCTGTGGTATTCTGTGGATTTCCTGCTTTCATCTATTATTATATACTCTTTACTGACTGAGTACTTAGTACTCACCCCTACTCCCAACACCTTTGTGTGCAGATTCGGGTACATAAGAGGGTTAGACGAGCACTCCAGCTTTCACACAGCCACATCGAGTTGCTGAGGTAGCTACCGGCGTTCGCAGAACCTAGCTTCTCCTTTCTTTTCAGTTGTTATTGTATATTCAGACTTGAGTACTTCCATACAGTATTCTCTACTTTTGTTGGGTTTTGTTAGAGGCTCTAGACTTGTGACTCCAGATCTTTGGGAGTGTCAGTTATTTTTCGCACTTCTCAGTATTTTATTCGTATTATTATTATTGGAGTTTCTATGACTCATATATTCTTCTTGAGTTGTCCATTTGGGATTGATATTATAGGTGATAAACATTTGTTGGTCTGGCTGGCCTAACTTGATTGTTGGGCGCCATCACGACCGGATTTGGGGTCGTGACAAGTTGACTATCGAGTTAGATTGCTCGGAATCAGATTCTGATGATTCGACTAGTTTCGGGGGATCATTTATGACTTAGGAGAGCAATCGGAATTGAATTCGGAGGTCCGGTATAGTTTTAGGCTTGAATTGGCGAAGGTTGAATTTTGGCGAAAATCGGATGGTAGGTGAGATTTTGATCCGGGGGTCAGAATGAAATTCTGACAATTTCTGTAGCTTCGTTATGTGATTTTGGATTTGTCTGCAAATTTTCAGGTCATTTGGACATCGTTTGTTTGGATTTTGGATTGAATGTTAGTTTTGAAAGTTTTGAAGAAACTTAGGCATGTATCCATGTGTAAATGGTGATTTTGATGTTTAGGGTAGTGTTTTTATGATTGGAACAAGTCCGTATCATGTTTTGGAGTATGTTGGTGGTTTTCGTTGTGGTCTCGGGGGCCTCGGGATTAATTTAGACCATCAACCGGGCATTTTGAACTTGGCAAAATCTGCAGAAAACTGCAGGTTACTGTGCAGGCATTTAAGCCTTCGAGTTTGCGTGGCATTCGCCGCGTTCGCGAAGACCTGGTGGGCTAAATCATCACGTTCGCAACCAGGGCATCGCGTTCGCGTAGGACAGGTGGGATGAAGCTTCGCGTTCGCGTGACTGGGAGTCGCGATCGCGTAGAAGGAAAGGGGAGAGCTTCGCGTTTGCGTGGGAGTGTATGCGTTCGCATAGAAGAAGAACCCGGCGGCTGGGAGATTGTGCATCGTGAACGCGTTGTGCATCGTCGCGTTCGCGAAGGGTAAACTGGAGCTGAACATCGCGAACGCGCGATGACCATCGCGAACTCGTAGGGTTAAATGTTCTGGCAGTGAATTAAACTGCAGAACAGAGGGCTCGCGGGTTCATTCACCCAAAACACCATTTTGAGCCCTAGAGAGAAGAAAACACGAAGAAAACACTGAGATATCATCGAGTATTCATCGGAGGTAAGATTCTTGACTCAAAAACATAATTTTATGGTAGAATTAACATCAATCTTCATGAATTTGGGTAGAAATTGTGGAGAATTGTGGCCTAGGTATTGAAAACGGGATTTTGAGTTTTGGAAGGCCATTTGAACTCCGATTTCGATAACTTTTATATGCACAGACTCGTGGCGAGACAAGGATCGCGTTGGTACTAATTTCAGAATTTTCCAAGCAGTGGGCGCGGGGTCGGGTTTTACCAACTTAGTGTATTTATGCGAATTTCATGTAAATTGAAATGGGTTATGATTATAATTATTGTGGTTTGACTAGATTCTACGCACGAGGCAGCAAATTTCAAAGGAAAAGGCATCGCGGACGAGTCTACGGCCGGCTAGAGGTGAGTAGTTTGTGTATATGGTAGCCTGAGGGTTTGAAACCCCGGCTTAGCACATTGTGACGCTAGTAGGGCGTGGCTCGCACCCCGTGGCAGGTGCGAGGATTGATTGTGACTGGAGATTAAGACTTGGTCCATCCCGGATATGAAGAATATGCTATTAGTGATGGATAAATACTGTGTTTGACATAATTGTGGGCTGAAGGCCTTGTTTGGGGCCTTGTGCCGACCTATAGTATCCCTAGGGGATAATATATATGTGATAGCTATACTTGCTTAATCACTGGTCTCAGTCCTGGAAATTGAAATCACAGTATTGATATGCTAAGTCACAGGTTTTGCAAAAATGGAATAATACTTAAAGTATTTTCATAAATTATGAACTGGCATCTGGAAATAAGTAATTTGAGTTGTTTGTGACTTATCTGATTTTTTGTGGACTGAGGATGGATCGGGCTGCACGCCGCAGCGGTTATTATGATATGAGTATCGGGCTGCACGCCGCAGCGGTATTTGTGTTTGGGCTATAGGAGCCCCTCCGGAGTCTGTACACACCCTCAGTGAGCGCCGTCGACGTTAAATGGATCGGGCTACACGCCGTAGCGGTTATGTGCATTGCATTGCATCTTTATCTGTTGAATTATTCTGTGGTAGCTGTTTTGTACTGTTGATGCTAGTTCGCAGGAAATTCGGACTGTAGTTTAGCTTTATATTGTGGTATTCTGTGGATTTCCTACTTTCAGCTGCTTTTATATATTTATTACTCACTGAGTACTTAGTACTCACCCCTACTCCCTGCACCTTTTGTGTGCAGACTCAGGTACTGTAAGGCCCCGTAAACTTTTTGTCATAAAACCTAGTAGTTGTGGTGTCATGGTCCGAATAATGTGTTAGGAATGTAGATGGGGTTCATGTAGATGTGTTTTCAGACCACAAGAGCCTCCAGTATTTGTTAAAGCAGAAAGAGCTGAATCTGAGACAACGACGGTGGTTAGAATTGCTCAAGGACTATGATATGAACATATTGTACCATCCAGGGAAGGCAAATGTGGTAGCCGACGCTCTTAGTCGAAAATCCATGGGTAGATTGGCTCATTTGGGTGTGGATCAGAGACCCCTGGCTCGAGAATTTACCAATTAGCCAGTTTGGGTATTCGTATGGTCGCGGAAATCAAGGAAAAGCAGTTCATGGATCCAGCATTGGTTCGGGTGAAAGAAGCAGTTATAAATGGCAAAACCTCAGCATTTGTACTCAGCAGCGAGGATGGTGTATTGCGGTGTCAAGGTAGACTATGTGTTCCGGACATAGACGAGCTTCAGGAAAGGGTAATGGCAGAGGCACATATTTCCAGATATTCTGTACACCCAGGTTCCCCGAAAATGTATCATGATCTTAAGGAGATTTATTGGTGGAACGGAATGAAAAGGGATGTGGCAAGCTTTGTAGCTAAATGCCCGAACTGTCAGCAAGTGAAGGCCGAGCATCAACGACCTGGTGGATTAACTCGACTTATAGAAATACCAAGGTGGAAATGGGAGATAATCAATATGGATTTCGTAGTGGGGTTACCTCTCACTCAGCATAAGTTTGACTCGATATGGGTGATAGTGGATCGACTCACCAAATCAGGTCACTTCCTGCCAGTCAAGTCCACTGATGCTGCAGAGCAATATGCAAGGTTGTACATCAAGGAGATAGTGAGGCTTCATGGCACTCCACTTTCTAGTATTTCGGATCGCGGGGCTCAATTCACAGCTAATTTTTGGAAGAAGTTTCAGCAAGGTTTGGGAACTCAGGTAAATCTCAGCACAACCTTCCATCTCAGACTGACGGTCAGGCCGAACGGACTATTCAAACGCTTGAAGATATGTTGCGGGCTTGTATCTTAGACTTCAAAGGTAATTGGGATGAACACTTGCCACTGATAGAATTTGCTTATAATAACAGCTATCATGCTAGCATTCACATGGCCCCATTTGAGGCATTGTACGGGAGAAGGTATAGGTTGCAGATCGGGTGGTTTGAGGTAGGTGAAGCGGAATTGCTAGGGCCAGATATGGTGTACGAGGCTATGGAAAAAGTTAAGGTTATTCAGGAAAGGATGAAAACCGCACAGAGTCGCCAGAAATCCTATGCAGACGTTCGTCGAAGGGATTTGGAGTTTCAAGTCGATGATTGGGTGTTCTTGAGGGTATCTCCTATGAAGGGAGTCATGCGATTCGTAAAGAAAGGAAAATTGAGTCCTAGGTATGTCGGGCCATATCGGATCGTTCAAAGGATTGGTCAAGTTGCTTATAGGCTGGAGTTGCCTCCTGAGATGTCATCGGTGCACCCGGTATTCCATGCGTCCATGCTGAAGAAGGTGATTGGAGATCCATCCACCATCATGCCAGTCGAGGCTATTGAGGTTAATGAAGATTTGTCATATGAAGAAGTTCCAGTTGCCATTCTTGATAGGCAAGTCCGTAAGTTGAGGAATAAGGAAGTTGCATCCGCTAAAGTATTGTGGCGAAGTCAACAAGTTGAGGAAGCCACGTGGGAAGCAGAGAAAGTGATGAAGGAAAAGTACCTCCATTTGTTTGATCAAGCTTAGAAGAAATTAGGTGACCCTTCTACTCCTAGTAACTGTCACCTTGTCCAAGTTGTTTCCCTTTTAGTATTAGTAAAGTCTCCTTCATTTTGTAATGAGTTAAATGTGTTGTTACCTTGGGTCACTTGAACCTTTCTTGATAAATGAAAGCCTTATAAAGATTTACGTGTTAAATAAATGACTAACAGTTAATGTAAATTGGAAATTTGTGTGTTTATGTGTATGAGGTGTATTGAAATGGTTAAATAAGGAAAGGACTCATTGAAGTGACTAGTTTATGTGCAGTTGTAACAATGTGATGGAATATGTGCAATCGTCGAGGTAAGAAAGTGCATACAAGATGTGGAAAGTGTTGTATTTGTGTATTGTTGTTTGGTAATGTGTTTCGGGGGCCCTCTGGCAGGTGGATATGTCAATAATACAAAGGAAACTCTGGCGAAATTTTTCTAAAATATAAGAGTTAGTTAAAATTTTGATAGTTTGCATATCATGTCTTTCAAAATCAACTCATTTTCAAATTCCTCATTCGATGACGAATGATCTTGGGGGGGGGGGGGTGAGGATGTAAAGCCCCGTAAAATTTTTGTGCATAAAACCTAGTAACTGTGGTGTCAAGGTCCGAATAATGTGTTAGGAATGCGTAGAATTCTTCTAGAAAAGTGATTTAAGTTTCAAAAATGTAGAGAATCAATTTTTCCAGAAAAGTGTCAATTCTGCGGTCAAGAATGTGACCGCAGATCTGCTATGCGGACCGCATTCTTGCCGCCGAACTTAACAGAAGGTTCCCAAAATTATGTTGAAAATGCGGTCGATATGTGATCGCATAATGGATCTGCGGACCGTAGATCTACCGCATAATCTCTCGTCAGTTTGGAGTGTCAAATCTGCGGTGCACTTTGCGACCGTAGATCAAGAATGCGGACTGCATTTTGGTCGCATTCCGTAACAGAACTTGTGTAAATTTTGAGGCAATTCCGTGGTCACTATGCGGACCGCATGTTAATTCTATGATCGCAGATGCGACCGCAGAATTGACCCGGCCCAAAAATTTTATAAAATTTGACCCGATCTCTTCTTTAATATAACGCCTTTCTCCTTCATTTTATCATATCATCTCACCAAAATTAGAGTGAGAAGAGAGGGGTTTTAGAGCGAGAAGTCCTTCATCTTCAAAGATTGTTCCAACCATTTAGTCCAAAGGATTCTAGGGCAAAGATTCAACTTCCCCAAATCATTTCAAGGTAAAAACCCTAGCTATTTTCTTTAATTTTCAGTTTTAAAATGGGTAAAGGTAGGTTTGCATATAATAGCTTTTGAAAATGGAATTTTACACTCATGCATGATTATTGAACTTGATTTTTAGTAAAAAGAAGTGAGTAGATGTAAGAGTCTTCAAGAACAAGGTCGGCAAAGATAGGATAGCTTGGGTAAGCATAAAGTAGGAAGTTAAAGGAAGGAAACTCGATACCAGGTATGTATGGCTAATTTTGATTCTTGTGAAATTGCCCATATGTATGAAAATTGTTTGGTTCGTGTTAATTTGACAAATTGTGTGAAATTCTTGATGTTGTTGTTGGATATTCAAAGTTGTTGTTGAACTATGAGTGATGTATTATGAAATATGAACCGAAAGATAAATGAGAGTTGAATTGTGTAAAGAATTGGGAATAATGGTTATGATGGCATATATGGCACCTTGTGGAAAAGAAATGAAACACTTGAGGATTGGTAAGTTGTTGAACAATTCGGTATGAATATTCTCGATTTTGGAAACATTGTAACTTGGTTGTGATATTGGTTTGAGAAGTAATTGAGAACATGAACCAACTTGTAAGTCGCTTATTTGAATTTGTTGTAATTGCGTGTAGTACCTTATCTGCTGTTTGTAATTGTTGTGTTTTAAACTGTAAGGTGGGATCGGGTTGCACGCCACAACATGGGGAAATAAGGTGTGGGTTGGGGTGATAAGGGTGGCCGAGGTAATAAGGATGGAAAGTGATCGAAATCGCTATTGAAAATTGATATAAAAATCAATAATGTGATATTGTGAAAGGAGACAGCAGGAGAGTTTGCAACCTGTGGGACACTGATTGCCCCTTTGTTTGACTACTTGTGCTTTACGTGATTGATTGGTTATTGATAAATTTGTTGATCTTAGAAAGTGCATTGTGTTGAGAATTATCTGAAATGAGGAAAATGTGGAAAACATGGTTGGTTGGCTTAATTAATTCTTGATGTAATTCAATGGCTTGAGTTTACTTGGGACAAAGTTTGTCCATACATACCAGTACAATTCTAGTGTACTGACGTCCCTTTTGTCGGAGGTGCTACATTCGTGTTATGATTGTAAGTGGATCAGTAGCAGGCACCTCTACTTCAGCTCATCGGTAGTAGTATCCTTCATCTTCCACTGCCTGTTTTGGTGAGCCCCTTTCTTCCTCGGGGCCCTGTGTGGCTCATGCCACTTTTATTTCAGACTTTATTCTGGATTTTGTAAGGTATAGCCGGAGCCTTGTTACCGGCAAGTATTGTATTCCCTTTTGTATCCTAAAGGCTCTGTAGACATGTAAACTGTGGGATTCTAGTCTTATGTATATATTATGTCGGGTGATGTAAAAATTGTAAACTTGTTAATGAATCACTCGTATGGTTATGTTTGTATATTGTGAAATCTGTTATAATTGGTAAGATATTTGGTTAATGAGAAACAGTTAACACAAGGGTAACGCGTGGGAGTGAAAGGCACCCAGGTCCGCTTGACTGGGGCTACCCGGTCAGGCGCCGGTCATGTCCCTCGATTTGGGGCGTGACAAACTTGGAATCATAGTCTAAGGTTTTTAAAGTGTCCTAGGATGTCTCGGAGCTGTGTCTAGTAGTGCCCTTCTTATAGGTGTGTTGTCGACCACATCATATAAGTAGGGGGCTGCACGGACATTTAGGAATTTACCTACTTCCTTGTTAATCTATATCGTGCGGTAAAGTGCAATGTGGAAATAATTGTGTCTAATTCGCGTCTTGTTCCGAAAATATTCAGAATATGGCACCTAAGAAGAAGGCTAGACTCGACCTTGGGGCCAATGCCGGCCCAATGCGGCTGCTAATCATGTGCCCGATGTCGTGGGCGAGAATGACCCACCAGTCATAAACTTGCCTGGCCCATATATTCAAAACCCAAGTGTCCCTATTCCAGCTGCGGCAGAGGATGCCACCATCCCTCCTGCCAGTGTTCCTGACTCAGATACAGTTCCAGTTTTTGGTTCTGGTATCTCTAATGAGGATCTTAGGAGAGCCATTCATATGTTAACACAGTTAGTGGCTGCCCAGGCCTAGAGATCCCATGATGCCCCTGCATCCTCCAACGGACAGGGAGATTCCTCTAGCTCCAGAGTCCACCAGTTCTTGCGGTTGGCCCCTCCAGAATTCTCAGGTACCGATCCTGAGGCTGACCCACATGATTTCCTTGATGAGATATACAATACCCTTAGAGTGATGAAGGCTACAGATATAGAGGGGGTAGAGTTGGCCTCTTACAGGCTGAAGGGAGCGGCACGTTCATGGTTCGAAATGTGGGAGGATTCCCGTGAGGAAGGGAGCCCTCCGGCCGGATGGGATGAGTTCGTGGATGCATTTATGGACCACTTCTTACCTGCTGAGGCAATGGCAGCCCGTGCCACTGAGTTCGAGGTTCTCAAACAAGGCAGTATGAGTGTATGGGAGTATCATATGGAGTTCGTAAGGTTGTCCAAGTACGCTCCTCATTTAGTGTCGACTACGGATGCCCGGGTTCGACGGTTTGTTCAGGGCCTTAGCCCTTTGGTGGTGAATGAGGCCGCCACAGTAGCTTTGCACTCAAATATGAACTATGGGAGTATCGCGGGGTTTGCTCAGGCCACAGAGGCCAGGAAATTGAAGATTCGTGCAGATAGAGAAAGTAGCAGCAGGGCCCGGTCAATGGGTCATTCGGGGAGATCACTTCCAGGGAGAGGGTCATCAGGGCCATCCCAGTCATATGCTCAGTCCTCCGCAAGTGCACTGCCATCCGTGCACAGTCATCAGCAGGGTAGTTACTCGAGACCCGGCTCAGACAGCAGGAGGTCTCGTCAGTCTGGTCGTCCTGGGGTGAGGTCCCAGCAGCAGGGGAGACCTACATGCCCCAAGTGTGGGAGATATCATACAGAGACTTGCTACCTTGGCATCTCGGTGTGCTTCGGGTGCGGGGTGAGAGGTCATATTCAGCGGGATTGCCGTGCACCCCGTTAGGGCATAGGTAGGGGATCTGCTCAATCATCCGGTTCTTCGGCTGCTACATCATCAGCGCGTACTCCAGCATCAGCAGGGCGTGGTGCACCTAGGGGTGGAGCTCATGGTAGGGGTGGACCTAGCCGATTCTATGCATTGAGTGGCCGCCAGAATGCCGAGGCTGCTCCAGATGTTGCCACAGGTATCTTGTCTGTACAGAATATTGATTGTTATGCCCTCATTGATCCGGGGTCTTCCTTGTCTTATGTCACCCCGTTCATTGCTTCGAGTTTTGGGGTAGAACTCGAACAGCTTCATGAGCCATTCTCTGTGTCGACTCTGGTTGGTGATTCTATTACAGCCTCACGAGTCTATAGGAATTGTATTGTTACGGTGGGTGGTCGTGATACCATAGCCGATCTTATTGAGCTTGGGATGGTAGATTTTTATGTAATTATGGGGATGGATTGGCTTTGTTCGTGCTTTGCCAAGCTCGACTGTCGGACGAGAGTCATGAGACTCGAGTTCCCTAACGAGCCAGTTATTGAATGGAGAGGAAATGGTGTGGTGCCAAGGGGTAGGTTTATTTCCTACCTTAAGGCTTCAAAGATGATTAAGAAGGGGTGTATCTATCACCTGGTTCAGGTAACGGACACCACCTCAGAGGTGCCTACCCTTGAGTCCGTGCCAATTGTGAATGAATTTCCTGAAGTGTTTCCGGATGAGCTTCCAAGCATCCCGCCGGAGAGGGATATTGATTTTGGGATCGATGTATTGCCAAATACTCAGCCAATATCCATTCCACCATATAGAATGGCGCCAGCAGAGTTAAGGGAGTTAAAGGAGCAGCTGAGGGATTTATTAGAGAAAGGGTTCATACGACCGAGTGTGTCACCGTGGGGTGCTCCGGTTCTTTTTGTTAGAAAGAAGGATGGGTCACTTCGAATGTGTATTGATTATCGGCAGCTCAACAAAGTCACCATCAAGAATAAATATCCTTTGCCTCGAGTGGATGATTTGTTTGACCAATTGCAAGGAGGAAAGTTCTTCTCTAAAATTGATTTACGATCTGGGTACCACAAGTTGAAGATCAGGGAGCAGGATATTCCTAAGACCGCTTTTAGAACTCGTTATGGTCACTTCGAGTTTTTGGTCATGTCTTTTGGGTTAACCAATGCCCCAGCAGCTTTCATGGACCTTATGAATCGGGTTTTCAAGCCATTCCTAGATTCCTTTGTGATTGTATTCATTGACGACATCCTCATCTACTCTCGGAGCAGGGAAGATCATGCCATTCACCTCATAGCAGCATTGCAGACCCTTCTCCAGCATCAATTGTATGCCAAGTTCTCAAAATGTGAGTTTTGGTTGGAGTCCGTAGCCTTTCTATGGCATGTTATTTCCAGTGAGGGGATTCAGGTGGATCCTTGAAAGACTGCGGCAGTGAAAGATTGGCCTAGACCCACCACCCCGACAGAGATTCGTAGCTTCTTGGGTTTGGCAGGGTACTATCGGAGGTTTGTGGAGGGATTTTCAACCCTCGCTTCCCCATTGACAAAACTGACGTAGAAGGCAGTTAAGTTCCAGTGGTCCGAAGCATGTGAGAAACGTTTCCAAGAATTGAAGTCAAGATTGACCTCGGTACCAGTATTGGCCTTGCCAGAAGGCACAAAGGGATTTGTGATTTATTGTGATGCCTGCAGAGTCGGTTTGGGATGTGTATTGATGCAGCGCGGAAAGGTCATAGCTTATGCTTCCAGGCAACTCAAGAACCATGAGAAGAATTATCCGACGCATGATTTGGAGCTTGCAGCTATTGTGTTTTCCTTGAAAATATGGCGACACAATCTTTATAGGGTTCATGTAGATGTGTTTTCAGACCACAAGAGCCTCCAGTAGTTGTTCAAGCAGAAAGAGATGAATCTTAGACAGCGACGGTGGTTAGAATTGCTCAAGGACTATGATATGAACATATTGTACCATCCAGGGAAGGCAAATGTGGTAGCCGACGCTCTTAGTCGAAAATCCATGGATAGTTTGGCTCATTTGGGTGTGGATCAGAGACCCCTGGCTCGAGAGGTTTACTAATTAGCCAGTTTGGGTATTCATATCTCGGCGTCAGACGAGGGGAATGTTTTGGTGCATAATGGAGCAGAATCATCATTGGTCGCGGAAATCAATGAAAAGCAGTTCATGGATCCAGCATTGGTTCAGGTGAAAGAAGCAGTTATAAATGGCAAAACCTCAGCATTTGTACTCAGCAGCGAGGATGGTGTATTGCGGTGTCAAGGTAGACTATGTGTTCCGGACATAGACGAGCTTCGGGAAAGGGTAATGGCAGAGGCACATATTTCCAGATATTCTGTACACCCAGGTTCCACAAAAATGTATCACGATCATAAGGAGATTTATTGGTGGAACGGAATAAAAAGGGATGTGGCAAGCTTTGTAGCTAAATGCCCGAACTGCCAGCAAGTGAAGGCCGAGCATCAACGGCCTGGTGGATTAACTCAGCTTATAGAAATACCAAGGTGGAAATGGGAGATGATCAATATGGATTTCGTGGTGGGGTTACCTCGCACTCGGCGTAAGTTCGACTCAATATGGGTGATAGTGGATCGACTCACCAAATCAGCTCACTTCCTGCCAGTCAAGTCCACTGATACCGCGGAGCAATATGCAAGGTTGTACATCAAGGAGATAGTAAGGCTTCATGGCACTCCACTTTCTATTATCTCGGATCGCGGAGCTCAGTTCATAGCTAATTTTTGGAAGAAGTTTCAGCAAGGTTTGGGAACTCAGGTAAATCTCAGCACAGACTTCCATCCACAGACCGACAGTCAGGCCGAATGGACTATTCAAACGCTTGAAGATATGTTGCGGGCTTGTATCTTAGACTTCAAAGGTAATTGGGATGAACACTTGCCACTGATAGAATTTGCTTATAATAATAGCTATCATGCTAGCATTCAGATGGCCCCGTTTGAGGCATTGTACGAGAGAAGGTGTAGGTCACCAATCGGGTGGTTTGAGGTAGGTGAAGCGGAATTGCTAGGGCCAGATATGGTGTACGAGGCTATGGAAAAAGTTAAGGTTATTCAGGAAAGGATGAAAACTGCACAGAGTCGCCAGAAATCCTATGCAGACGTTCGCCGAAGGGATTTGGAGTTTCAAGTCGATGATTGGGTGTTCTTGAGGGTATCTCCTATGAAGGGAGTCATGCGATTCGTAAAGAAAGGGAAATTGAGTCCTAGGTATGTCGGGCCATATCGGATCGTTCAAAGGATTGGTCAAGTTGCTTATAGGCTAGAGTTGCCTCCTGAGATGTCATCGGTGCACCCAGTATTCCATGTGTCCATGTTGAAGAATATGATTGGAGATCCATCCACAATCATGGCAGTCGAGGCTATTGAGGTTAATGAAGATTTGTCATATGAAGAAGTTCCAGTTGCCATTCTTGATAGGCAAGTCCGTAAGTTGAGGAATAAGGAAGTTGCATCCGTTAAAGTATTGTGGCAAAGTCAACAAGTTGAGGAAGCCACGTGGGAAGCAGAGAAAGAGATGAAGGAAAAGTACCCCCATTTGTTTGATTAAGCTTAGAAGAAATTAGGTGACCCTTTTACTTCTAGTAACTGTCACCTTGTCCAAGTTGTTTCCCTCTTAGTATTAGTAAAGGTTCCTTCATTTTGTAATGAGTTAAATGTGTTGTTACCTTGGGTCACTTGAACCTTTCTTGATAAATGAAAGCTTTATAAAGATTTACGTGTTAAATAAATGACTAACAGTAAGTGTAAATTGGAAATTTGTGTGTTTATGTGTATGAGGTGTATTGAAATGGTTAAATAAGGAAAGGACTCATTGAAGTGACTAGTTTATGTGCAATTGTAACAATGTGATGGAATATGTGCAGTCCTCGAGGTAAGAAAGTGCATACAAGTTGTGGAAAGTGTTGTATTTGTGTATTGTTGTTTGGTAATGTGTTTCGGGGGCCATCTGGCAGGTGGATATGTCCATAATACAAAGGAAACTCTGGCAAAAGTTTTCTAAAATATAAGAATTAGTTAAAATTTTGATAGTTTGCATATCATGTCTTTCAAAACCAACTCATTTTCAAATTCCTCATTCGAGGACGAATGATCTTAAGGGGGGGGGGGAGGATGTAAGGCCCCGTAAAATTTTTGTGCATAAAACCTAGTAGCTATGGTGTCATGGTCCGAATAATGTGCCACGGTTCGGACCCTTTGTAGTGATTTAAGTTTCAAAATTTTAAAGAATTAATTTTTTTCCAGAAAGTGTCAATTCTGCGGTCAGGAATGCGACCGCAGATCTGCTATGCGGACCGCATTCCTACCGCAGAGCTTAACAGAAGGTTTCCCAAAATCATGTTGAAAATGCGGTCGATATGCGATCGCATAATGGATCTGCGGACCGCAGATCTACCGCATAATTTCTCATCAATTTGGAGTGTCAAATCTGCGGTGCACTTTGCGACCGTAGATCAAGAATGCGGACCGCATTTTGGTCGCATTCCGTAACAGAACTTGTGTAAATTTTGAGGCAATTCCGCGGTAACTATGCGGACCGCATGTTGATTCTGCGATCGCAGATGCGACCGCAGAATTGACCCGGCCCAGAAATTTTATGAAATTTGACCCGATCTCTTCTTTAATATAACGCCTTTCTCCTTCATTTTATCATATCATCTTACCGAAATTAGAGTGAAAAGAGAGGGGTTTTAGAGAGAGAAGTCCTTCATCTTCAATGATTGTTCCAACTATTTAGTCCAAAGGATTCTAGGGCAAAGATTCAACTTCCCCAAATCATTTCAAGGTAAAAACCCTAGCTATTTTCTCTCATTTTCAGTTTTAAAATGGGTAAAGGAAGGTTTGGATATAATAGCTTTTGAAAATGGAATTTTACACTCATGGATGATTATTGAACTTGATTTTTAGTAAAAAGAAGTGAGTAGAAGTAAGAGTCTTCAAGAACAAGGTCGGCAAAGATAGGATAGCTTGGGTAAGCATAAAGTAGGAAGCTAAAGCAAGGAAACTCGATATGAGGTATGTACGTCTAATTTTGATTCTTGTGAAATCGCCCAATGTGTGAAAATTGTTTGGTTCGTGTTAATTTGACAAATTGTGTGAAATTCTTGATGTTGTTGTTGGATATTCAAAGTTGTTGTTGAACTATGAGTGATGTAGTATGGAATATGAACCGAAAAATAAATGAGAGTTGAATTGTATAAAGAATTGTTAATAATGGTTATGATGGCATATATGGCACCTTGTGGAAAAGAAATGAAACACTTGAGGATTGGTAAGTTGTTCAACAATTCGGTATGAATATTCTCGATTTTGGAAACATTGTAACTTGGTTGTGATATTGGTTCGAGAAGTAATTGAGAACATGAACTTGTTGTAATTGCGTGTAGTACCTTATCTGTTGTTTGTAATTGTTGTGTTTTAAACTGTAAGGTGGATCGGGTTGCACGCCTCAACATGAGGAAATAAGGTGTTGGTTGGGGTGATAAAGGTGGGTGGGGTAATAAGGATGGAAAGCGATCGAAATCGCTATTGAAAATTGATATAAAAATCAATAATGTGAAATTGTGAAAGGAGACAACAGGAGAGTTTGCAACCTGTGGGGCACTGATTGCCCCTTTGTTTGACTACTTGTGCTTTACGTGATTGATTGGTTATTGATAAATTTGTTGATCTTAGAAAGTGCTTTGTGTTGAGAATTATCTAAAATGAGGAAAATGTGGAAAACATGGTTGGCTGGCTTAATTAATTCTTGATGTAATTCAATGGCTTGAGTTTACTTAGGACAAAGTTTGTCCATACATACCAGTACAATTCTAGTGTACTGACGTCCCTTTTGCCGGGGGCGCTACATTCGTGTTATGATTGTAGGTGGATCAGTAGCAGGCACCTCTACTTCAGCTCATCGGCAGTTGTATCCTTCATCTTCCACTGCCTGTTTTGGTGAGCCCCTTTCTTCCTCGGGGCCTTGTGTGGCTCATGCCACTTTAATTTCAGACTTTATTCTCGATTTTGTAAGGTATAGCCGGAGCCTTGTTACCGGCAAGTATTGTATTCCCTTTTGTATCCTAGAGGCTCTGTAGACATGTAAACTATGGGATTCCAGTCTTATGTATGTATTATGTCGGGCGATGTAAAAACTGTAAACTTGTTAATGAATCACTCGTATGGTTATGTTTGTACATTATGAAATCTGTTATAATTGGTAAGATATTTGGTTTATGAGAAACAGTTAACACAGGGGTAACGCGTGGGAGTGAAAGGCACCCATGTCCGCTTGACTGGGGCTACCCGGTCAGGCGCCGGTCATGTCCTAGGATGTCTCGGAGCCGTGTCTAGTAGTGCCCTTCTTATAGGTGTGTTGTCTACCACATCATATAAGAAGGGGGCTGCACAAACATTTAGGAATTTTCCTACTTCCTTGTTAATCTATATCGTGCGGTAAAGTGCAATGTGGAAATAACTGTGTCTAATTCGCGTCTTGTTCCAAAAATTATCAGAATATGGCACCTAAGAAGAAGGCTAGAGTCAGCCTTGGGGCCAATGCCGGCCCGAGTGCGGCTCCTAGTCATGTGCTCGATGCCGTGGGCGAGAATGACCCACCAGTCCTAAACTTGCCTGGACCATCTGTTCAAAACCCAAGTGTCCCTATTCCAGCTGCGGCAGAGGATGCCACCATCCCTCCTGCCAGTGTTCCTGACTCAGATATAGTTCCAGCTTCTGGTTCTCGTATCTCTAATGAGGATCTTAGGGGAGCCATTCATATGTTAACACAGTTAGTGGCTGCCCAGGCCCAGAGATCCCATGATGACCCTGCATCCTCCGACGGACAGGGGGATTCCTCTAGCTCCAGAGTCCACCAGTTCTTGCGGTTGGCCCCTCCAGAATTCTCAGGTACCGATCCGGAGGCTGACCCACAGGATTTCCTTGATGAGATATACAAGACCCTCAGAGTGATGAAGGCTACAGATATAGAGGGGGTAGAGTTGGCCTCTTACAGGCTTAAGGGAGCGGCACGTTCATGGTTCGAAATGTGAGAGGATTCCCGTGAGGAAAGGAGCCCTCCGGCCAGATGGGATGAGTTCGTGGATGCATTCAAGGACCACTTCTTGCCTGCTGAGGCAATGGCAGCCCATACCACTGAGTTCGAGGTTCTCAAACATGGCAGTATTAGTGTTTGGGAGTATCATATGGAGTTCGTAAGGTTGTCCAAGTACGCTCCTCATTTAGTGTCAACTACGGATGCCCGGGTTCGACGGTTTGTTCAGGGCCATAGCCCTTTGGTGGTGAATGAGGCCGCCACAGCAGCTTTGCACTCAGATATGAACTATGGGAGGATCGTGGGGTTTGCTCAGGCCACAGAGGCCAGGAAATTGAAGATTCGTGCAGAAAGAGAGAGTAGCAGCAGGGCCCGGTCAACGGGTCATTCAGTGAGATCACTTCCAGGGAGAGGGTCATCAGGGCCATCCCAGTCATATGTTCAGTCCTCCGCGAGTGCACCGCTATTTGTGCACAGTCATCAGTAGGGCAGTCATTCGAGACCCGGTTCAGACAGCAGGAGGTCTCGTCAGTCTGGTCGTCCTGGGGTGAGGTCCCAGCAGCAGGGGAGACCTACATGCCCCAAGTGTGGGAGATTTCATATAGAGACCTGCTACCTTGACATCCCGGTATGCTTCAGGTGCGGGGTGAGAGGTCATATTCAACGAGACTGCCGTGCACCCATCAGGGTATGGGTAGGGGATCTGCTCAGTCATCCGGTTCTTCGGCCGCTACATCATCGGCGCGTCCTCCAGCATCAGCAGGGCGTGGTGCAGCTAGGGGTGGAGCTCATGGTAGGGGTGGACCTAGCCGATTCTATGCATTGAGTGGCCGCCAAAATGCTGAGGCTTCTCCAGATGTTGCCACAGGTATCTTGTCTGTACAGAATATTGATTGTTATGCCCTCATTGATCCGGGGTCTTCCTTGTCTTATGTCACCCCGTTCATTGCTTTGAGTTTTGGGGTAGAACCCGAACGGCTTCATGAGCCGTTCTCTGTGTCGACTCCAGTTGGTGATTCTATTACAGCCTCACGAGTCTATAGGAATTGTGTGGTTATGGTGGGTGGTCGTGATACCACAACCGATCTTATTGAGCTTGGGATGGTAGATTTTTATGTAATTATGGGGATGGATTGGCTTTATTCGTGCTTTGCCAAGCTCGACTGTCGGACGAGAGTCATGAGACTCGAGTTCCCTAACGAGCCAGTTATTGAATGGAGAGGAAATGGTGTGGTACCAAGGGATAGGTTTATTTCCTACCTTAAGGCTTCGAAGATAATTAAGAAGGGGTGTATCTATCACTTGGTTCGGGTGACGGACACCACCTTAGAGGTGACTACCCTCGAGTCCGTGCCAATTGTGAATGAATTTCCTGAAGTGTTTCCGGATGAGCTTCCGGGCATTCCGCCGGATAGGGAGATTGATTTTGGGATCGATGTATTGCCAGATACTCAGCCAATATCCATTCCACCATATAGAATGTCGCCAGCAGAGTTAAGGGAGTTAAAGGAGCAGCTGCGGGATTTATTAGAGAAAGGGTTCATACGACCGAGTGTGTCGCCGTGGGGTGCTCCGGTTCTCTTTGTTAGAAAGAAGGATGGGTCACTTCGAATGTGTATTGATTATCGGCATCTCAACAAAGTCACCATAGGGAATAAATATCCTTTGCCTCGAGTGGATGATTTGTTTGACCAATTGCAAGGAGCAAAGTTCTTCTCTAAAATTGATTTACGATCCGGGTACCACCAGTTGAAGATCAGGGAGCAGGATATTCCTAAGACCGCTTTCAGAACTCGTTATGGTCACTTCGAGTTTTTGGTCATGTCTTTTGGGCTAACCAATGCCCCAACAGCTTTCATGGACCTCATGAATCGGGTTTTCAAGCCATTCCTAGATTCCTTTGTGATAGTATTCATTAACGACATCCTCATCTACTCTCGGAGCAGGGAAGATCATGCCATTCACCTCAGAGCAGCATTGCAGACCCTTCTCCAGCATCAATTGTATGCCAAGTTATGAAAATGTGAGTTTTGGTTGGAGTCCGTAGCCTTTCTAGGGCATGTTATTTCCAGTGAGTGGATTCAGGTGGATCATCAGAATATTGCGGCAGTGAAAGATTGGCCTAGACCCACGACCCCGACAGAGATACGTAGCTTCTTGGGTTTGGCAGGGTACTATCGGAGGTTTGTAGAGGGATTCTCAACCCTCGCTTCCCCATTGACAAAACTGACGCAGAAGGCAGTTAAGTTCCAGTGGTCCGAAGCATGTGAGAAAAGTTTCCAAGAATTGAAGTCAAGATTGACCTCGGCACCAGTATTGGCCTTGCCAGAAGGCACAGAGGGATTTGTAGTCTATTGTGATGCCTCCAGAGTCGGTTTGGGATGTGTATTGATGCAGCGCGGAAAGGTCATAGCTTATGCTTCCAGGCAACTCAAGAACCATGCGAAGAACTATCCGACGCATGATTTGGAGCTTGCAGCTGTTGTGTTTGCCTTGAAAATATGGCGACACTATCTTTATGGGGTTCTTGTAGATGTGTTTTCAGACCACAAGAGCCTCCGGTATTTGTTCAAGCAGAAAGAGCTGAATCTGTGACAGCGACGGTGGTTAGAATTGCTCAAGGACTATGATATGAACATATTGTACCATCCAGGGAAGGCAAATGTGGTAGCCGACGCTCTTAGTCGAAAATCCATGGGTAGTTTGGCTCATTTGGGTGTGGATCGGAGACCCCTGGCTCGAGAGGTTTACCAATTAGCCAGTTTGGGGGTTCGTATCTCGGCGTCAGCCGAGGGGGATATCTTGGTGCATAATAGAGCAGAATCATCATTGGTCGCGGAAATCAAGGAAAACCAGTTCATGGATCCAGCATTGGTTCAGGTGAAAGAAGCAGTTATAAATGGCAAAACCTCAGCATTTGTACTCAGCAGCGAGGATGGTGTATTGCGGTGTCAAGGTAGACTATGTGTTCCGGACATAGACGAGCTTCGGGAAAGGGTAATGGCAGAGGCACATATTTCCAGATATTCTGTACACCCAGGTTCCACGAAAATGTATCATGATCTTAAGGAGATTTATTGGTGGAACGGAATGAAAAGGGATGTGGCAAGCTTTGTAGCTAAATGCCCGAACTGCCAGCAAGTGAAGGCCGAGCATCAACGACCTGGTGGATTAACTCAGCTTATAGAAATACCAAGGTGGAAATGGGAGATGATCAATATGGATTTCGTGGTGGGGTTACCTCGCACTCAGCGTAAGTTCGACTCAATATGGGTGATAGTGGATCGACTCACCATATCAGCTCACTTCCTGCCAGTCAAGTCCACTGATACTGCGGAGCAATATGCAAAGTTGTACATCAAGGAGATAGTAAGGCTTTATGGCACTCCACTTTTCATTATCTCGGATCGCGGGGCTCAGTTCACAGCTAATTTTTGGAATCAGTTTCAGCAAGGTTTGGGAACTCAGGTAAATCTCAGCACAGCCTTCCATCCGCAGACCGACGGTCAGGCCGAACGGACTATTCAAACGCTTGAAGTTATGTTGCAGGCTTGTATCTTAGACTTCAAAGGTAATTGGGATGAACACTTGCCACTGATAGAATTTTTTTATAATAACAACTATCATGCTAGCATTCAGATGGCCCCGTTTGAGGCATTGTACGGGAGAAGGTGTAGGTCGCCAATCGGGTGGTTTGAGGTAGGTGAAGCGGAATTTCTAGGGCCAGATATGGTGTACGAGGCTATGGAAAAAGTTAAGGTGATTCAGGAAAGGATGAAAACTGCACATAGTCGCCAGAAATCCTATGCAGACGTTCGCCGAAGGGATTTGGAGTTTCAAGTCGATGATTGGGTGTTCTTGAGGGTATCTCCTATGAAGGGAGTCATGCGATTCGGAAAGAAAGGGAAATTGAGTCCTAGGTATGTTGGGCCATATCGGATCGTTCAAAGGATTGGTCAAGTTGCTTATAGGCTGGAGTTGCCTCCCGAGATGTCATCAGTGCACCCGGTATTCCATGTGTCCATGTTGAAGAAAGTGATTGGAGATCCATCCACCATCATGCCAGCCGAGGCTATTGAGGTTAATGAAGATTTGTCATATGAAGAAGTTCCAGTCGCCATACTTGATAGGCAAGTCCGTAAGTTTAGGAATAACTAAGTTGCATCCGTTAAAGTATTATGGCGAAGTCAACACGTTGAGGAAGCCACATGGGAAGCAGAGAAAGAGATGAAGGAAAAGTACCCCCATTTGTTTGATCAAGCTTAGAAGAAATTAGGTGACCCTTCTACTCCTAGTAACTGTCACCTTGTCCAAGTTGTTTCCCTCTTAGTATTAGTAAAGTCTCCTTCATTTTGTAATGAGTTAAATGTGTTGTTACCTTGGGTCACTTGAACCTTTCTTGATAAATGAAAGCCTTATAAAGATTTATGTATTAAATAAACGACTAACAGTAAAGTGTAAATTGGAAATTTGTGTGTTTATGTGTATGAGGTGTATTGAAATGGTTAAATAAGGAAATGACTCATTGAAGTGACTAGTTTATGTGCAATTGTAACAATGTGATGGAATATGTGTAGTCATCGAGGTACGAAAGTGCATACAAGTTGTGGAAAGTGTTGTATTTGTGTATTGTTGTTTGGTAATGTGTTTCGGGGGCCCTCTGGCAGGTGGATATGTCCATAATACAAAGGAAATTCTGGCGAAATTATTCTAAAATGTAAGAGTTAGTTAAAATTTTGATAGTTTGCATATCATGTCTTTCAAATCCAACTCATTTTCAAATTCCTCATTCGAGGACTAATGATCTTAAGGGGGGGAGGATGTAAGGCCCCGTAAAATTTTTGTGCATAAAACCTAGTAGCTATGGTGTCATGGTCCGAATAATGTGTTAGGAATGCGTAGAATTCTTCTAGAAAAGTGATTTAAGTTTCAAAAATCTAGAGAATCAATTTTTCCAGAAAAGTGTCAATTTTGCGGTCAAGAATGCGACCGCAGATCTGCTATGCGGACCGCATTCTTGCCGCAGAACTTAACAGAAGGTTCCCAAAATCATGTTGAAAATGCGGTCGATATGCGATCGCATAATGGATCTGCGGACCGCAGATCTACCGCATAATTTCTCATCAATTTGGAGTGTCAAATCTGCGGTGCACTTTGCGACCGTAGATCAAGAATGCGGACCGCATTTTGGTCGCATTCCGTAATAGAACTTGTGTAAATTTTGAGGCAATTCCGCGGTCACTATGCGGACCGCATGTTGATTCTGCGATCGCAGATGCGACCACAGAATTGACCCAGCCCAGAAATTTTATAAAATTTGACCCGATCTCTTCTTTCTCCTTCATTTTATCATATCATCTTACCAAAATTAGAGTGAGAAGAGAGGGGTTTTAGAGAGAGAAGTCCTTCATCTTCAAAGATTGTTCCAACCATTTAGTCCAAAGGATTCTAGGGCAAAGATTCAACTTCCCCAAATCATTTCAAGGTCAAAACCCTAGCTATTTTCTCTAATTTTCAGTTTTAAAATGGGTAAAGGAAGGTTTGGATATAATAGCTTTTGAAAATGGAATTTTACACTCATGCATGATTATTGAACTTGATTTTTAGTAAAAAGAAGTGAGTAGAAGTAAGAGTATTCAAGAACAAGGTTGACAAAGATAGGATAGCTTAGGTAAGCATAAAGTAGGAAGTTAAAGGAAGGAAACTCGATACCAGGTATGTATGGCTAATTTTGATTCTTGTGAAATCGCCCATATGTGTGAAAATTGTTTGGTTCGTGTTAATTTGACAAATTGTGTGAAATTCTTGATGTTGTTGTTGGATATTCAAAGTTGTTGTTGAACTATGAGTGATGTAGTATGGAATATGAACCGAAAGATAAATGAGAGTTGAATTGTGTAAAGAATTGTGAATAATGGTTATGATGGCATATATGGCACCTTGTGGAAAAGAAATGAAATACTTGAGGATTGGTAAGTTGTTGAACAATGCGGTATGAATATTCTCGATTTTGGAAACATTGTAACTTGGTTGTGATATTGGTTTGAGAAGTAATTGAGAACATGAACCAACTTGCAAGTTGGTTATTTGAACTTGTTGTAACTGTGTGTAGTACCTTATCTGCTGTTTGTAATTGTTGTGTTTTAAACTGTAAGGTGCGATCGGGTCGCGCGCCGCACCATGAGGAAATAAGGTGTGGGTTTAGGGTGATAAGGGTGGCCGAGGTAATAAGGGTGGACGAGGTAATAAGGATGGAAAGCGATCGAAATCGCTATTGAAAATTGATATAAAAATCAATAATGTGAAATTATGAAAGGAGACAGTAGGAGAGTTTGCAACCTGTGTTGAGAATTATCTAAAATGAGGAAAATGTGGAAAACATGGTTGGCTGGCTTAATTAATTCTTGATGTAATTCAATGGCTTGAGTTTACTTGGGGCAAAGTTTGTCCATACAAACCAGTACAATTATAGTGTACTGACGTCCCTTTTGCCGGGGGCGCTACATTCGTGTTATGATTGTAGGTGGATCAGTAGCATGCACCTCTACTTCAGCTCATCGGCAGTAGTATCCTTCATCTTCCACTGCCTGTTTTGGTGAGCCCATTTCTTTCTCGGGGCCTTGTGTGGCTCATGCCACTTTAATTTCAGACTTTATTCTGAATTTTGTAAGGTATAGTCGGAGCCTTGTTACCGGCAATTATTGTATTCCCTTTTGTATCCTAGAGGCTCTGTAGACATGTAAACTGTGAGATTCCAGACTTATGTATGTATTATGTCGGGCGATGTAAAAACTGTAAACTCGTTAATGAATCACTCGTATGGTTATGTTTGTACATTGTGAAATCTGTTATAATTGGTAAGATATTTGGTTAATGAGAAATAGTTAACACAGGGGTAACGCGTGGGAGTGAAAGGCACCCAGGTCTGCTTGACTGGGGCAACCCGGTCAGGCGCCGGTCATGTCCCTCGATTTGGGGCGTGACAGTACTCCTATAAATAGGGTGTTCTTCTCCTTCATAAGACAGATTATTATTGATTGAGTATATCATACTTTGAGAGTTCTTTTGAACCTTTGTTACTTCTCCTCATTCCAGTTGTTATTTGATATTCAGACTTGAGTATTTCCATACATTATTCTCTATTTCTGCTGGGTTTTGTTAGAGGCTCTAGACTTGTGACTCCAGATCTTTGGGAGTGTCTGTTATTTTGGCACTTCTCAGTATTTTATTTGTATTATTATTATTGGAGTTTCTATGACTCATATATTCTTCTTGAGTTCTCCATTTGGGACGGATATTATTGGTGATAATCATTTGTTGGTCTGGCTGGCCTAGCTAGATTGTTGTGCGCCATCACGACTAGATTTGGGGTCGTGACAAGTTGGTATCAGAGCCTAGGTTGTTTAGGACTCGCGAGTCATGAGCCAGTTTAGTAGGCTTTCGCGGATTGGTACGTATACGTCCGTATCTATCCTCGGAAGGCTACAGAAACTTTAGGAAAACCCTCATTTTTCTTGGATTCATATCGTGTGGTTTGTGTTATCGTGAAACTAAATTTTTCCCATATTCTATTCTCTCGTAGATGGCGAGACCACGTGCTAGCAGACGTGGCGGACGTGGCGGACGACCACTATTGGCACCTAGAGGCCGTGGTTGTGGTAGAGGTAGGGCAGCAGTACCAGCACCTGCTGACCCACCAGTTGACCAGATTCAGGGTTAGACTCCAGTTGCAGATGCTCCGGCAACTCAGGTTCAGGCGCCGGCAGTTCCTATTGTGATACGAGGTCTTCAAGAGACTTTGGCTCAGATTCTATCGGTATGCACCGGTTTGGCTCAGGTAGTTGCAGCCTCTACTGTAGCGGCTTCTTCACAGGCTGGGGGAGGGAATCAGACCCTCGTAGCTCACACACCCAAGCCGGTAGTTCAGGGTATCCAGGCACCTAGGGCAGCTCCAATTCAGCCATTTGCACCCGTTGCACCAGCTCCTGCTCATGTGGTTCCAGTTATGCCTGACGATGAGAAGCGTCGTCTGGAGAGATTTGAGAGACCACAGCCTCCAGCATTCAGTGGTACTGAGGGCGAGGACGCCCAGGGTTTTCTTGATAAATGTCAGTGTATGCTTCGCACCGCGGGTATTCTGGAGTCCAGCGGTGTAGCTTTCACCACTTTTCAGTTCTCAGGCCCAGCCTTTTAGTGGTGGGAGGATTTTGAGAGGCGTAGGCCCGCTGGGGCGGCGCCCCTCACTTGGCAGCAGTTCTCCACGGTATTTTTGGAGAAGTATGTGCCTCAGTCCCAGAGAGAGGAGCTACAACGCCAGTTTGAATGGCTGAAATAGGAAGATATGACGGTTACTCAGTATGAGATGAGATTCACACAGTTAGCTCGTCATGCCATGTGGATGGTTCCTACGGACAGAGAGAGGATCCAAAGATTTATTGATGGCCTTATTTATCCCATCCGTATATTGATGACCAAAGAGAGAGCTTCGGCAGTTACCTTCGAGGAGGTGGTTGATGCTGCCCGTCATATTGAGACCGATCGCCGCAGAGAGCGGGAGGAGAGAGAGGCTAAGAGGCCTCGTGGTTCTGGCAGTTACAGTGGTGCTCCATCGAGGGGCCAACCACAGCATAGCAGGGGTCGTTCTTTCAGGTCTCATCAGTCTGGACGTGCCGAGTCTAGTGGGGTTTCATCAGATCGTGGTCGTCAGGGCCATCAGGGTTATCAGGGTCAGCAGAGTCAGCCTGCACTGAGTGCTCTTCCAGCTCACAGCTCTGCTCCTGCTTCCTCAGCACAGGGTTCATCGATAGCGAGGGGTCCTCAGCAGCCCCTTCTTCCATCTTCAGGCCGTTGTTTTGAGTGCGGCGACTTGGGCCATATTAAGAGAGATTGCCCTCAATGGATTCGTAGGTGGTCTCAGCAGAGGGATCAACCCTCGTCTTCTACTCCCGTTTCTTCAGCACCAGCACAGTCAGCTAGGAGTGGTGGCTAGGTGGCCAGGGGTCGACCTAGGGGCGAGGATCATACTGGCGGAGGTCAGGCTCATTTCTATGCTCTTCCGGATAAGAAGGATGCTTGTGCTTCAGATGATGTCATTTCGGGTATTATCTCAGTCTGCCACAGGGATGCTTCTGTCTTATTTGATCCCGGATCCACCTATTCCTATGTTTCTTCTTATTTTGCACACCATTTGGGTATGACCCGTGGTATTCTTGCTTTGCCCGTACATGTGTCTACCCCGGTGGGGGATACTGTTGTTGTGGATCAGGTATATCGAAACTGTCTTATTACTATTGGGGGTCTGGAGACCCAGGTTGATTTATTGCTACTGGGCATGGTATTTTTTGATGTGATTCTTGGCATGGATTGGCTATCTCTTTACCATGCGATTTTGGACTGTCATGCCAAGACAGTCACACTAGCTATTCCAGGTAATCCGAGGATCGAGTGGAGTGGCTTGACTGATTATATATCCGATCGGGTAATTTTTTATATAAAAGCCCAACGAATGATTGCGAAGGGTTGTATATCTTATTTGGCCTTCATTAGAAATGTCGAGGGTAAGACACCCATTCTTGATTCGGTCCCTATTGTGAGGGAGTTTTTGGATGTATTTCCAGCAGACCTACCGGGCATGCCGCCTGACAGGGATATTGGTTTTGGTATTGACTTGGTGCCGGGCACCCAGCCCATTTCTATTCCTCCCTATCACATGGCACCAACTGAGTTAAAGGAGTTGAAAGAACAGCTTCAGGAATTCTTAGATAAGGGTTTCATTTGCCCGAGTGTGTCACCTTGGGGTGCACCGGTATTGTTCGTAAAGAAGAAAGATGGCGAAATGAGAATGTGCATTGATTACAGGCAGCTGAAAAAGGTGACAGTGAAGAATAAGTACCTATTGCCTCGTATTGAGGACCTATTTGATCAGCTCCATGGAGCAAGTGTATTTTCTAAGATCGATCTTCGATCGGGCTATCATCAGTTGAAGATTAGGGATTCGGATATTATGAAGACGGTGTTCAGAACACGATATGGGCACTATGAGTTTCTGGTGATGTCTTTCGGGCTGACTAATGCCCAAGTTGCATTCATGCACTTGATGAACAGTGTATTTCGGCCATACCTTGATTCTTTTGTGATTGTGTTTATTGATGATATTCTGGTCTATTCTCGCAGCCAGGAGGAGCATGCACAACACTTGAGGGTGGTATTGCAGAGGTTGAGAGAAGAAAAGTTGTATGCAAAATTCTCTAAGTGTGAATTCTGGCTTGATACTATGATTTTTCTGGGACATGTAGTGTCCAGTGATGGTATTCGAGTTGACCCACGGAAGGTTGAGGCGGTGCAAAATTGGCCCAGGCCTTCCTCAGCTACGGAGATTCGAAGTTTTCTCGGCTTGGCAGGATATTACCGCCGGTTTGTTCAGGGTTTCTCATCTGTTTCTTCATCTCTAACGAAGCTGACACAAAAGAATGCTCCATTTGTGTGGTCTGATGAATGTGAGGAGAGCTTTCAGAAGCTCAAGGCGGCTTTGACCACAGCCCCAGTACTTGTGTTACCAACAGTTTCAGGGTCTTACACGGTGTATTGTGATGCATCTAGAGTTGGGATCGGTAGTGTATTGATGCAGGAGGGTAGAGTTATTGCATATGCTTCTCGACAGCTAAAGCCCCACGAGAAGAAATACCCTATTCATGATTTAGAGTTAGCTGCTATTATTCATGCCTTGAAAATTTGGAGGCATTACTTGTATGGTGTATCTTGTGATGTGTATACAGACCACCGCAGCCTCCAGCATTTGTTTAAGCAGAAGGATCTCAATTTGAGGCAGCGGAGATGGCTTGAATTGCTTAAGGACTATGATATTACTATTTTGTACCATCCCGGGAAAGCCAATGTAGTGGCCGATGCATTGAGCCGGAAGGCTATTAGTATGGGTATCTTGGCGTATATTCCAGTTGGGGAGAGACCCCATGCAGTTGATGTTCAGGCGTTAGCTAATCAGATGGTAAGGCTTGATATTTCTAAGCCTAGCCGGGTTATGGCTTGTGTAGTAGCTTGTTCTTCTTTATATGATCGTATTCGAGAGCGCCAGTATGATGATCCACACTTACTTGTCCTTAGGACAGAGTTCAGCATGATGATGCCAGAGATGTCACTATTGATAGTGATGGTGTATTGCGGATGCAAGGCCGGATATGCGTGCCCAATGTTGATGGCCTTCGTGAGTTGATATTGGAGGAGGCCCACAGTTCGCGGTATTCTATTCATCCAGGAGCCACGAAGATGTATCAGGATTTGAAGCAGCATTACTGGTGGAGAAAGATGAAGAAAGACATTGTGAACCATGTGGCACGGTGTCTAAACTATCAGCAGGTCAAGTATGAGCATCAAAGACCTGGTGGTGTATTCCAGCGTATTGATATTCCTGAGTGGAAGTGGGAAAGAATTACAATGGACTTTGTTAGTGGACTCCCTCGGACAGCGAGGAAGTTTGATTTAGTTTGGGTGGTTGTGGATAGGCTGACAAAGTCAGCTCACTTCATCCCAGTGTGTACTACATACTCCTCATAGCGGTTGGTAGAGATATTCATCCGTGAGATTGTGAGATTGCATGAAGTTCCCATTTTTATTATATCAGACAGAGGTACCCAGTTCACTTTTCAGTTCTGGAGGACATTTCAGCGAGAGTTGGGTTCACAGGTAGAGCTGAGCACAGAATTTCATCCACAGACGGATGGGCAGTCTGAGCGTACTATTCAGATATTGGAGGACATGTTGCGTGCTTGCGTCATTGATTTCGCTGGTTCATGGGCTGATTACTTGCCTCTTGCAGAGTTTGCTTATAATAATAGCTATCAGTCCAGCATTCAGATGGCACCGTATGAAGCTTTATATGGGAGGCGGTGTAGGTCTCCAGTCGATTGGTTTGAGCCCGGCGAGGCTAGATTGTTGGGGACAGAGTTAGACCAAGATGCCTTAGACAAGGTAAAGGTGATTCAGGAGAGACTTCGCACAGCTCAGTCGCGTCAGAAGAGTTATGCGGACCGGAAGGTCCGAGATGTGTCTTATTCAGTGGGTGAAAAGGTGTTGCTGAAGGTTTCGCCTATAAAGGGCGTTATGAGGTTTGGAAAGAAAGGGAAGTTAAGCCCAAGGTTTATTGGACCTTTTGAGGTGCTTAGGAAAGTTGGGGAGGTGGCCTACATGCTTGCTTTGCCACCCAGTTTGTCGGGAGTTCACCCGGTGTTCCATGTATCCATGCTCCGGAAGTATGTCGGAGACCCGTCTCATGTGTTAGACTTCAAAACAATACAGCTAGATGAGGACTTAACTTATGATGTGGAGCCAGTAGCCATTTTGGGTCGACAGGTTCGTAAGCTGAGATCCAAGTACATAGCTTCGGTGAAAATGCAGTGGAGAGGTCGTCCCGTGGAGGAAGCGACTTGGGAGACCGAGCAGAGATGCGGAGCAGATATCCACACTTATTTGATTCTCCAGGTATGTTTCTTAACCCGCTCGCGGACGAGCGTTTGTTTAAGTTGGGGAGAATGTAACGACCCAGCCTGTAGTTACGGGAATTTCCACCACGTTACCTTACATTTACATATCTTATGCTTTCATATCAGTATTAGAGTATATCGGGTGAGTTAGGGGTGATTCGGGTTGAAAATGAAGCAAATAGCATGTTTGAAGGAAGCTTGAATATGGAAAGTCAACCTAGAGTTGACTATCTAATTAGAGTGCTCGAAATTAGATTCTGATGATTCGACTAGTTTCGGGGGATCATTTATGACTTAGGAGAGCAATCGGAATTGAATTCGGAGGTCCGGTATAGTTTTAGGCTTGAATTGGCGAAGGTTGAATTTTGGCGAAAACCGGATGGTAGGTGAGATTTTGATCCGGGTTTCGGAATGGAATTCCAAAAATTTCTGTAGCTTTGTTATGTGATTCTGGATATGTCTGCAAATTTTCAGGTCATTCCGACGTTGTTTGATCGGGTTTTGGATTGAATGTTAGTTTTGAAAGTTTTGAAGAAACTTAGGCTTGAATCCGCGTGTAAATGGTGATTTTGATGTTTAGGATAATGTTTTTATGATTGGAACAAGTCCGTATCATGTTTTGGAGTATGTTGTTGGTTTTCGTTGGGGTCCCGGGGGCCTCGGGATGAATTCGGACCATCAACCGGGCATTTTGAACTTGGCAAGATCTGCAGAAAACTGCAGGTTACTGTGCAGGCATTTAAGCCTTCGCGTTCGCGTGGCATTGGCCGCGTTCGCAAAGGCCAGGTGGGCTAAAGCATCGCGTTAGCGACCAGGGCATCGCGTTCGCGTAGGACAGGTGGGGTGAAGCTTTGCGTTCGCGTGACTGGGAGTCGCGATCGCGTAGAAGGAAAGGGGAGAGCTTCGCATTCGCGTGGGAGTGTACGCGTTCGCGTAGAAGAAGAACCCGGCGGCTGGGAGATTGTGCATCGTGAACGCATTGTGCATCGTCGCGTTCACGAAGGGTAAACTGGAGCTGAGCATCGCGAACGCGTGAAGACCATCGCGAACGCGTAGGGTTAAATGTTCTGGCAGTGAATTAAATTGCAGAACAGAGGGCTCGCGGGTTCATTCACCCGAAACACAATTTTGAGCCCTAGAGAGAAGAAAACACGAAGAAAACACTGAGATATCATCGGGTATTTATCGGAGGTAAGATTCTTGACTCAAAAATATAATTTTATGGTAGAATTAACATCAATCTTCATGAATTTGGGTAGAAATTGTGAAGAATTGTGGCCTAGGTATTGAAAACGGGATTTTGAGTTTTGGAAGGCCATTTGAACTATGATTTCGATAAATTTTATATGCACAAACTTGTGGCGAGACGAGGATCGCGTTGGTACTAATTTCAGAATTTTCCGAGCAGTGGGCCCGGGGTCGGGTTTTACCAACTTAGTGTATTTATGCGAATTTCATGTAAATTGAAATGGGTTATGATTCTTTGACCCGTATTTGATATAATTATTGTGGTTTGACTAGATTCTACGCACGAGGCAGCAAATTTCAAAGGAAAAGGCATCGCGAACGAGTCTACGACCGGCTAGAGGTGAGTAGTTGTGATGACCCGGCCCGTCATCATGTGAGTTATCACCTCGTCATCCCCGTTATATGCTTGTTAATGTTTCAATATGCATGTTGGGTAAGTTTGAGTCAATCCGGGTTGAGTTTGGTTGAAATTGAGACAAATAGTCTCTTAGAAGAAGAATAGTTGAGAAAAGTTAACCGGATGTTGACTTGTGAGTTAGAGAGCTCGGAATGGAATTTTGATGATTCGGTCAGCTCCGGGAGGTCATTTGTGAGCTAGGAGAGCGATCCGAAGTGAATTTGGAAGTCCGGTGTAGTTTTAGGCTTGATTTGGCTAAAGTTCAATTTTGGCGATATCTGATCAATAGGTGAGATTTTGATCCGAGAGTCGGAATGGAATTACGACAGTTGCACTAGCTCCGTTAGG
Source organism: Nicotiana noctiflora (assembly GCA_032618575.1). Taxonomy (NCBI): domain Eukaryota; kingdom Viridiplantae; phylum Streptophyta; class Magnoliopsida; order Solanales; family Solanaceae; genus Nicotiana; species Nicotiana noctiflora. Next base: position 139,173 of record JASVEL010007395.1, read on the forward strand.
TGATTTTGGAGGTTCCTGCAAAATTTCAGGTCATTCGGACGTCGTTTGGTCGGGTTTTTGATCGAATGTTAGTTTCGGAAGTTTGAATGAAAACTTAGGCTTGAATTTGCTTGGATATGGTGTTTTCCGTGTTTGAGGGCGTGTTTTTATGATTGGAACAAGTTTGCATCGTGTTATGGAGTATGTTGGTGGTTTTCGTTGGGGTCCCGGGGGCCTCGGGATGAATTCGGGGGTCCAAACGGACCATTTATGGCCTTAGGCAGCAGCTGAATTGCTGCAATATCTGCAGCAGAGTTTTCTTCATCGCGTTCGCATGGGAGGTCACGCATCTGCGAAGGGTATCAAGATTTGTTCATCGCGTTCGCGATAGGCGGAATGCGAACGCGAAGGTGCCGGAAATTTGATCATCGCGTTTGCGATGGGTTGGACGCGAACGCGTTGGGTCAAGATTTGGAGGCATCGCGTTCGCGAGGGTTCTGGACGCGTTCACATAGGCTTGGGGAGGTTGAGCATCGCGAACGCGGCAGGGAGCACGCCGTCGCGTAGAGTAATCCTGGAGGCTGCAAAAAATTTGTTCATCGCGAACACGTGGGCAGTGTCGCGTTCGCAAAGGGTTAGACGTCTGGGCAGATTCTTTAATTACAGAACATCTCACATACGGGTTTTCACTCTTAGAAACCCCATTGTTGAGCTCTAGAGAGAGAAAGTGACGGGAATTGCCGGGAGATCATCGGGATATTGTCTGAGGTAAGTTTTGTGGTTTAATTACACGTTTTTATAATGAGATCCTCCTATATTTCTATGAAAATGGAAGATTAAAGGTGGGTTTTAGCCCTAGGCCTAAAATTGTAGAAAAACACCGATTTGAGTGGGCAAATGGAGTCCGACTTTGGTAAATTTTATATGCATAGACTCGTACTGAGACGAGGGTTCCGAATATGTAACTTTTGTAATTTTTCGAGAAGCGCACCAAAAGTCGGGTTTTGTCAACTTTTGTGGGTTTTGATGCAATTTGGGTTATTTCGAATGGGTTGCGTGAATTTGGCATATATTGATGTATTATCATTGATTTTGAGCAGATTTCGCATTCGAGGTGATTGATTTGCGAGGCAAGTGCAATGCGGACTGAGGCTTCTACCAGTTTGAGGTGAGTGGCGGTAGTAAATAATGTACTGAGGGTTTGAAACCCCGTACTTGCACTTTACAGTGCTATGTTGAGAGGAGGCACGCGTCATGTGACGGGCGTGGTGACATTGTGATTGGGGGATTGGGCATGGTCCTTCCCGACTGATAGCGTATTATGTATTATGACTGTGAATGAGAGTATAACTGTGTAATTGGGCTAGTAGCCATGTTTGGGGCCTTGTGCCGACCTGTAGAGTATTAGGGTAGCCAATAGAGCTAAGAGACCCTTATATCATGCTGGATACATTCACCCAGCCGTAGAATATGATGCTGGATACATACACCCAGCCGTAGTATATCATGCTGGATAAATACACCCAGCCATAGTATATCATGCTGGATACATACACTCAGTCATAGTTATAGCTGTATAGCATATCATGGGTCGTACTAGATGTGTACCTTGAGAGAGACTATCTAGGGTGGAATTCCCAGTTCTAGCTGAGTGGGCCTGCGAGGCCAAGTCTATACTTATTGAGATAGGGTCGAGGACCCACTATGAGATATTATATTGGTCCTGAGAGACCAAGTCTATATTGACTGAGATAGGGTCGAGGACCCACTGTGAGATATTATATTGGGCCTGAGAGGCCAAGTCTATACTGACTGGGATAGGGTCGAGGACCTATTATGAGGTATTATATATATACCTATATTGGATCGGGCTGCACGCCGCAACAGTATATATATTGGATCGGACTGCACGCCGCAGTAATATACATGTAATATACATGTGGGACGGATTGCACGCCGCAGTATTATTGCGCTTGGGTTATAGGAGCCCCTTCGGAGTCTGAGTCTGCACACATTCTCAGTGAGCGTTGGTGTATATTATGGGATCGGGCTGCGCACCACAGCAGTATAGATATATATACATATATATATTAGATCGGACTGCACGCCGCAGTAATATTTGTGTGGATCGTGCTGCACTCCGCAGTATCATAGCGTTTGGGCCTAGGGAGCCCCTCCGAAGTCTGTATATACCGCCAGTGAGCGCCGTCGATGTTAAATGGAGCGGGATGCGTGCCACAGTGGTATATGTATTGGATCGGGCTGCACGCCGCAACATTATACTTATTCGTATCCTTATACATACTTAAATACTTATACATTACAGACATATGTATATATATATATATATATCTCCATATATTGAGATGGCTGTACACCGTAGGGGTACGAGTGAGGATTAGGTCAGTGTGGGACCCTGTTGAGATAGATGTGGATTGGAGATCAGAGTACTCACTGTAGCGATGACTTACCCGCGGGGGTTTGCCTTAGAACTGTTTAGTGATAGTACAGGAGTTCTTATTTTCAGTTATTATTTATTATTATTACTCACTGATTTGAAATATACTCACCCCACTCCCCTGCACTTTTTGTGCAGATTCACTGGTGCCAGAGAGCAGTTGAGCTGTCGCAGTTGCTTACCCATTTCCATTCTGTGGAGACTATGAGGTAGCTGCCGACATCCGCAGAACCTGTTTTCTCCTTCTTTATCATTTGTTGTTTCCATTCTGCTTAGTCTGGATTTCGTAGTGGATCTCATTTATAGAGGCTCAGACTTGTGACACCACGATTTGGTTGGGACTGTATTCATGTATTTCATGTCTACACTTCTTGATTTGTTATAAAGACAAGATAATTATGCCGATTAATCAGTATTGATTCATAACTGGCTGGTTTAAATGGATAAGGTGGTCGGGCTTGCCTAGCAATATGTTAGGCACCATCACGACCGGGGATTGGGTCGTGACAAGTTGGTATCAGAGCCTAGGTTAACAGGTCTCGCGAGTCATGAGCCGGTTGGTAGAGTCTCGTGAATCGGTACGGGGACGCCTGTATTTATCCTCGGGAGGCTGCAAACCTTTTAGAAATGTTTCAAATTCTTGGAATTCTTATCGCGCGTACTTGATTTAGCTTGAGATGTAATTCTTGAAATTCTTTCTACACGTCTGTAAGTGCACTCGAGTGCTTAGTGATAAATTTGCCTTGACGGCTTATGATTCCCCAATCGAGGGACGAGGTATAATCTCTGCGAGTTCGTGTTGGGCCAGTCTGGAGGACTTGAGGCCGGATCCTTTTCTATGGCTTGAGCACCGAGGTGCTAACTTCGCGAGCCGGTATTATGAAATTCATGCGATCAGTATTGATCTTAATTGTGGAAATGGCAGTTTGATAAGGGGTGAGCTTCAAGGTATTCAATCCTTATTGTGATCTATTACGTAGCCCTAGCTATGATCGTGGTGAGTATGTTCATGTTCCTTAGTGGAAAGGTAAAGTGCATTACGTGTGGTAGTATGAGTTCGAACTCAGGAAGACCAAATTGGTTGTGCTAGGTGTATCATGGTGAAAGGTATATGTGTTATGATTTGAGTAGGTGCAGCGCATGTTCATGTATTAATGCTGATGATATGCATTGTGATGTCTTGTCGAGTTGCGGATGTATTGTTAGGATGATTTTGGTGATTCGCTGGCAGGTAGATAGGCCAAATTACAAAGGAAGCTCTGTCGAAATTTCTGGAAAATTTGGGACTTGGAAAAGATTTTGTCATCTAAAGAATGGGCTTAGCTGTTTTATGTGAATGAATACAAGAATTGCAAAAGAGTTAAGATTTCTGATGATTCGAGTCTCCGCCGAAGCTTGTAAATGACTTGAGTTTAATCTCACTGTAATATTGGGGCATCATTTGAGTAATAATGCTATGAGTGGCTAAAAGTGCCTTGACGGATATGGCTTCGAGCTAAGTTGGGGAGGTTGCTATTGACTAGTTTATTGCACAGTTGTGCGTTATGTTGATCTTGTCTCTAAGTACGTCGGAAATTTTGGTAAAGGTTATGGTGCTTCGTAGATCTGAGGAAATACTAGGGTGTTTTGAACTGATGCTGGTAAAGAATGTTCGGTGTATAGAAAAGAAAGATAGCTAAGTGTATCTATATGTAATCATGTTCTGCGGTGTCAGAGATCTAGCAAGGCACGAGTGGTTCTGTTGAATAAGATAGTTGAATTACATTTGAGTAAGGGTGAATGATGCCCGAGTATTGTTTTACGGTGTTCAAGATTTTACTTGTAATAGTCTTGCGGTGCTCAGGATTGTGCATTTGGCTAAAGACAGGTGGTTTCGTTAGAGGAGATCAAGACTGGTGTTATATTAAGTGAATGATGGGGTTCTATGTAACCGTATTGGAAGGTAATGATAACGAATTCAAATCGCAAGAAGTTCTTCGAAATAAAGTATTGTAGAATATGGCCCTTCTGGGAAACATTGAGAGGGTATTCAGTGGCCTATGGGTCTTAGACGGTGTGGTTTTATGTACTAATCTCATGTGGTAACATGAGTTGATGTATTATGGTGCTACAGTAAAGGCTAATATTAAATTAAGGATGAATCAGAAAGGAAACTGGGTAAATGGAACAACTTGTTAATAAACCGAAATGGTATGATAAGGAATACAATTAATTCTTGGTATGTGGTAGAAGTAATGAGCCTTGCAGTTATGGTACAACAAAGCTCTTGATGAGCTGGCAGTTACGTAGCTCGATGTGGGTAAAAGGACTCAGTCCTGACAGTTAAGCTTATGCAATGTAATTGGGAGAAAGAGTTTATGATGTGTTTTAACGTGGTTAAAAAAATGAGTGTATTTCCTGTTGGTATGTAAAGCTTGGAATGAGTAATGAGTTTTCTCTATATGGGATCATGAAAGTCCTTGACTACTGAGTGCGCCGATGTTTGCGGCGTAGTAAAGGAATATGAATTTCCATGCTATCTTAGTGTGGTGTGGCATATGCGATGTGTGATGGAAAGTTTATAATGGCATATTCAAGGTTTTGAGATCAGTTCATAATATATGGGGAGTCATTAAAATTATTGAGCAGCGCGGGCAGCTGCAAGTGATTTAAAGAATCGATCTTTCTGGCGATTAAGGAAAATGGTACTGCTATTCTAGTAACTTGGCAGGGAATATGATCCAAAAGGACAAGGTAATGTAAACTGATAATATCTAGTGGTATGGCGGTATTCTCTTGTTGGATTGACGGTGATGCTTGAGTTGTTGATGGCATATGGAAATTTCTGACTGGCTATCGTGGTATGAATGGATGCTTGATGTGTGTTATGCATTCGTGCGGTGGAGTGTGGAATCAGGCATAGTGATTCATGTGTTATGTATGTGTTGGAGACTAGAAGTTCTCGTAATCCGCCTACGCAGTGGCGGTGTATCGTGTGTATCGGCACCGTTTAGCGATTATTGGAAACTGGAAGCCCTAGTGGTTATCGCGTTACTTGAGATGATGAACTGGAATAATGATATATGATTGCAGACTCGTTGCCATAAGTCAGGTTGTCTAGACTAATGTGATATGGACTATGTCAGGAAAATGTCACAACTGCGTGGCAGAGTGCAGCAGATCATGCTCCAGCATGGTAGGTGTACCCTAGGGCCAGCGGACGACTGGTAGGTATTGATTTGTCAGTTGGGCCTTCGTGGCGGATGTCAATGTAGAGGTATCTACCATTGATTCAACCCCAGTATTGAGGAACTTTGTCGAATGCGTTTCATGTGGCCAAGCTTGAGGCTATATATATATATATGTTTGTTACAATGAGCAACTTGACTCGATGTGCATTTCCCTTAGTAGATGTATTCGTGGATCGGGTGGCACGCCGCCACAGGTATAGTATTTGGATTGGGTGGCACGCCGCCACATGTATGGTATTAGGATCTGGTGGCACGCCGCCACGGGTATGTTATTGGGACGGGTTGCGCGCCGCAACAGTGTGATGTGGAAAATATAGCTTTCTATAGGTTACTTTGTATACAATACTTCCTAGCTTCTGAGGAATAGTCCGTATTGGGTATCACTCGGGGAATAGCACATCAGTTGTGTCCTTTCAGGATTTGACAGCGTATATCAATTGTATCACCGTAGGCGTGATTGATTTTGTTGAGTTCAGATCTAGATATGTGTGTGGCTGACCTTTTTGAGCTTGGTAACTTGAGGTGCCTCAGGAGTAATAGTGTTGGGATAGAATCACGAATCGTGGCAAGGCCACGTGATGTTATGACCTCTCGAGGAGGATTCCATTCCTATGATGTGAGATGGGATATCAGTTATATGTTATGATGGTACAAAGGAATTGAATTACAACCCGTTTGTTGGAGTCAGTTGTCATAATTTGAGTATGTTTAGATGTTTCTTATGGAGCCTGTGTTTTGCTCGTCATGGCTTAAGCCGGTGTTGAGGTGTCATATCACCAGTGCGGTGTGTTATAATTGAAATATTCGTTGGAGCCAATAATGAGTGCGAGTATATGTGATTTCAGCTGGTTAGAAAGGTAATATCGAGGTTCGGCTCCGAAATCTTGTGTGATATCAGTTAAAAAGGGAAATGGATTCAGGAATGGATGACCCGAGAGATGGGTTCGGTATATCGCATGTTTCAGCTGCCGTGGGCAGGATATGGAGGTGTTGGAATAAGACTCTATCTAATGAAAGAGGTTTTCAACTAGTATTTGGTTATTGTGGCCAGTTGTTGTGATTAGAGACTATCGTCCCGAGCGCTTCGGTTGTTTGATACATCATGTGATCTCACCCGGAATGGCGAATATGGATTGTTATAGATGGATCGTGTGCATTCTGAGAATAGGCATGAGATTCGAATCTGGTATATGATTTCGGAAAGTGCAATGTGGTCTACGGTGCGGATGGGCTGTGAGATTTCCAGCTATGGTGTGCACCGGACTTGTATGAGATTGGGTGACGTGGGATCACCCCGAATATATGTTTGGTAAGGTCATTCAGCTATTGGGTTGCTTCCAGTAAACCTCTTGGTCCGCTCGAGGACGAGCGTTTTCTTAAGTTGGGGAGAATGTGATGACCCGGCTCGTCATCATGTGAGCTTTCACCTTGTCATCCCCGTTATATTCTTGTTAATGTTGCAATATGCATGTTGGGTAAGTTTGAGTCAATCCGGATTGAGTTTGGTTGAAATTGAGACAAATAGTCTCTTAGAAGAAGGAATAGTTGAGAAAAGTTAGTTGGATGTTGACTTGTGAGTTAGAGAGATCGGAATGGATTTTTGATGATTCGGCCAGCTCCGGGAGGTCATTTGTGAGCTAGGAGAGCGATCGGAAGTGAATTTGGAGGTCCGGTGTAGTTTTAGGCTTGATTTGGCTAAAGTTGAATTTTGGCGATATCCGATCAATAGGTGAGATTTTGATCCGGGAATCGGAATGGAATTCCGACAGTTGCACTAGCTCCGTTAGGTGATTTTGGAGGTGCCTGCAAAATTTCAGGTCATTCGGACGTCGTTTGGTCGGGTTTTTGATCGAATGTTAGTTTCGGAAGTTTGAATGAAAACTTAGACTTGAATTTGCTTGGATTCGGTGTTTTCCGTGTATGAGGGCATGTTTTTATGATTGGAACAAGTTTTCATCGTGTTATGGAGTATGTTGGTGGTTTTCGTTGGAGTCCCGGGGGCCTCGGGATGAATTCGGGGGTCCAAACAGACCATTTTTTGCCTTAGGCAGCAGCTGAATTGCTGCAATATCTGCAGCAGAGTTTTCTTCATCGCGTTCGCGTGGGAGGTCACGCGTCCACGAAGGGTATCGAGATTTGTTCATCACGTTCGCGATAGGCGGAATGCGAACGCGAAGGTGCCGGAAATTTGTTCATCGCGTTCGCGATGGGTTGGACGCGAACGCGTAGGGTCAGGATTTTGAGGCATCGCGTTCGCGAAGGTTCTGGACGCGTTCGGGTAGGCTTGTGGAGGTTTAGCATCGCGAACGCGGCAGGGAGCACGCGTTCGCGTAGAGTAATCCTGGAGGCTGCAAAAAATTTGTTCATCGCGAACGCGTGGGCAGTGTCGCGTTCGCGAAGGGTTAGACGATTCTTTAATTACAGAACATTTCATATACGGGTTTCACTCCTAGAAACCCCCATTGTTGAGCTCTAGAGTGAGAAAGTGACGGGAATTGTTGGGAGATCATCGGGATATTGTCGGAGGTAAGTTTTGTGGTTTAATTACGCGCTTTTATCATGAAATCATGGATTATTTCTCTGAAAATGGAAGATTAAAGGTGGGTTTTAGCCCTAGGCCTAAAATTGTAGAAAAACACCGATTTGAGTGGGCAAATAGAGTTCGAATTTGGTAAATTTTATATGCCTAGACTCGTATTAGGACGAGGGTTCCGAATAGGTAACTTTTGTAATTTTTCGAGAAGCGCACCAAAAGTCGGGTTTTGTCAACTTTGTGGGTTTTGATGCAATTTGGGTTATTTCGAATGGGTTGCGTGAATTTGGCATATATTGATGTATTATCATTAATTTTGAGCAGATTTGGCATTCAAGGTGATTGATTTGCGAGGCAAGCGCAATGCGAACTAAGGCTTCTACCGGTTCGAGGTGAGTGGTTGTAGTAAATAATGTACTGAGGGTTTGAAATCCCGTACTTGCACTTTACAGTGCTATGTTGAGAGGAGGCACGCGTCATGTGACCGACGTGGTGACATTGTGATTGGGGGATTGGACTTGGTCCTTCCCGACTGATAGCGTATTATGTATTATGACTGTGAACGAGAGTATAACTGTGTAATTGGGCTACTAGCCATGTTTGGGGCCTTGTGCCGACCTGTAGAGTATTAGAGTAGCCAATAGAGCTAAGCGACCCTTATATCATGCTAGATACATACACCCAGCCGTAGAATATCATGCTGGATACATACACCCAACCGTAGTATATCATGCTGGATACATAAACCCAGCCGTAGTATATCTTGCTGGATACATACACTCAGCCGTAGTTATAGCTGTATAGTATATCATGGGCCGTACTAGATGTGTACCTTGAGAGAGACTATCAAGGGTGGAATTCCCTATTCTAGCTGAGTGGGCCTGCGAGGCCAAGTCTATACTTATTGAGATAGGGTTGAGGACCCACTATGAGATGTTATATTGGGCCTGAAAGACCAAGTCTATATTGATTGAGATAGGGTCAAGGACCCACTGTGATATATTATATAGGGCCTGAGAGGCCAAGTATATACTGACTGGGATATGGTCGAGGACCCATTATGAGGTATTATATATATACCTACATTGGATCGGCTGCACACCGCAGTAATATACATGTAATATACATATGGGACGGACTGCACGCCGCAGTAATATACATGTAATATACATGTGGGACAGACTGCACGCCGCAATATTATTGCGCTTGGGCTGTAGGAGCCCCTTCGGAGTCTGAGTCTGCACACATTCTCAGTGAGCACTGGTGTATATGATGGGATCGGGCTGCACGCCGCAGCAGTGTAGAAATATATACATATATATATTGGATCGGACTGCACGCCGCAGTAATATTTGTGTGGATCGTGCTGCACGCCGCAGTATTATAGTGCTTGGGCCTAGTGAGCCCCTCCGAAGTCTGTATACACCCCCAGTGAGAGCCGTCGACGTAAAAATGGAGCGGGCTGCGCGCCGCAGCGGTATATGTATTGGAGCGGGCTGCACGCCGCAGCATTATACTTATTCATATCCTTATACATACTTAAATACTTATACATTACAGACAAATGTATATATATATCTCCATATATTGAGATGGCTGTACACCGTAGTGGTACGAGTGAGGATGGGGTCAGTGTGGGACCTGGTTGAGATAGATGTGGACTGGAGATCAGAGTACTTATTTTAGTGATGAATTACCTGTGGGGGTTTGCCTTAGAACTGTTTAGTGACAGTACATGAGTTCTTATTTTAAGTTGTTGTTTATTATTATTACTCACCGAGTTGAAATATACGCACCCCACTCCCCAGCACTTTTTGTGCAGATACGCAGGTTCCAGAGAGTAGTTGAGCTGTCGCAGTTGCTTACCCATTTCCATTCCGCGGAGACTATGAGGTAGCTGCCGACGTCCGCAGAACCTGTTTTCTCCTTCTTTACCATTTGTTGTTTCCATGCTGCTTAGTCTGGATTTCGTAGTAGATCTCATTTTGTAGAGGCTCAGACTTGTGACACCACGATTTGGTTGGGACTGTATTCGTGTATTTCACGTCTACACTTCTTGATTTGTTATAAAGACAAGATAATTATGCGACTAATCAGTATTGATTCATAACTGGCTGGTTTAAATGGATAAGATGGTCGGGCTTGCCTAGAAATGTGTTAGGTGCCATCACGACCGGGGTTTGGGTCGTGACAGTAGTTTGTGTATATGGTAGCCTGAGGGTTCGAAACCCCGGCTTAGCATATTGTGACGCTAGTAGGGCGTGGCTCGCACCCCGTGGCAGGTGCGAGGATTGATTGTGACTGGGGATTGAGACTCGGTCCATCCCGGATATGAAGAAAATGCTATTAGTGATGGATAAATACTGTGTTTGACATAATTGTGGGATGAAAGCCTTGTTTGGGGCCTTGTGCCGACCTGTAGTATCCCTAAGGGATAATATATATGTGATAGCTATACTTGCTTAATCATTGGTCTCAGTCCTGGAAATTAAAATCACAGTATTGATATGCTAAGTCACAGGTTTTGCAAAAATGGAATAAAACTTAAAGTATTTTCATAAATTATGAACTGGCATCTGGAAATAAGTAATTTGAGTTGTTTGTGACTTATCCGATTTTTTGTGGACTGAGGATGGATCGGGCTGCACGCCGCAGCGGTTATTATGATATGAGTATCGGGCTGCACGCCGCAGCGGTATTTGTGTTTGGGCTATAGGAGCCCCTCCGGAGTCTGTACACACCCTCAGTGAGCGCCGTCGACGTTAAATGGATCGGGCTACACGCCGTAGCGGTTATGTGCATTGCATTGCATCTTTATCTATTGAATTATTATGTGGTAGCTGTATTGTACTGTTGATGCTAGTCGTAGGAGATTCAAACTGTAGTTTAGCTTCATATTATGGTATTCTGTGGATTTCTTACTTTCAGCTGCTTTTATATATTTATTACTCACTGAGTACTTAGTACTCACCCCTACTCCCTGCACCTTTTGTGTGCAGACTCAGGTACTTAGGAGCAGTAGACAGGCATTTCCAGCGTTTGTAGAGTCATACCGAGTTGCTGAGGTAGCTGCCGACGTTCGCAGAACCTAGCTTCTCCTCCTTATTCGAGTTGTTATTTTATATTCAGACTTGAGTATTTCCATACAGTATTCTCTATTTCTGTTGGGTTTTGTTAGAGGCTCTAGACTTGTGACTCCATATCTTTAGGAGTGTCTGTTATTTTACTTCTCAGTATTTTATTCGTATTATTATTATTGGAGTTTCTATGACTCATATATTCTTCTTGAGTTGTCCATTTGGGACGGATATTATTGGTGATAATCATTTGTTGGTCTGGCTGGCCTAGCTTGATTGTTGGGTGCCATCACGACTGGATTTGGGGTCGTGACACTTTGGTACTCCCCTAAACGGCATATTTCCCACTAGGATTGACTTAGCCTAGGTTTAATTTTAGCATACTTCCATGGCAAACTTGCTCAAATTATTCTTTATAACATTATTATAACATAATGAAAGTTATAGTATTATAAGATGATTATCCGGAATATAAGAGTTTAGCTATGCATAATCATAAATGATTTTACCTGTTCTTGTAGATTCATGTTACTAGCTTGTTGCTCCATAGATATTTCAAACTGAATATATTTTATTTGAAGGAATTTGGAAGTGTTTACAATGAAGCCTTGAAGGCTTTGCTTCTCTCGAAGTCTTACTTCTAAAATGTACATAACTATCCTATTTATAAAAAAAACTATGACTTTTACTATTTACAAACGACCTCTACTATTTGACCTTTACTATTTACATATGACCTCTACTATTTGACCTTTACTATTTACAAATGGCCTTTACTATTCATTTGGCCGGACATAATAATTTACAGAGATAATACACTATTTAAATTATGACTTTTTGCAAATGTCACTATCTTTATGACTTTATATCTCTTCTTTTGTCTTCTTTTCTTTTGTCTTCTCCTTCTTTATCCTTATGTCTTTTCTTTCTTTGTCAGTTGACGAACAAATCTCTTATATCTTCATCATATATTTGTCTTCTTTTCTTCTGTTGTTTTTCTCGAACTGTACCTCTGGGACTATGTTGTCATCACCGTTACATTTTGAACATATATGAACTGGATATTTGTGTCCTATTAATTTACAGTATCTTGTTAATAATCCTTGTGAAATAAATCTTTCTTTCAGAGCTCTTGCTGTAGGTTTTTCCTCTGGTTTGAGTAAGGATAAAATCCATTTCTGGACATCTTCCATATCTGCTTGTCTTAATTCTTTCGAATTTGAATAAATCATTAGTTGGTTTCTTGAATAATAACTCCATATGGGGTTACCATTTAGAAAATTGTTTCCTAGCTCTTGTATAATCGTAGATATTCCTATTATCTTTTTATTCGCATAAAAATCGGGTATCTCTTCTTTCCTTATCTCCTGTTGCTGACTTATTTCTTCTGGGATTAACATATCTCTTGTCAGTCCTATCTTTACCACTTGCATTATGGGTTTTATTTCATCATATAATGTCACGACCCCAGATCCGGTCGTGATGGCGCCCAGCACACTGCTAGGCCAGCCTGACCAATCAATAACAACAACGGAGCTAGGAGCTCGCCTTATCCCATTTATGAATATCAAATCATTAAACAACAGTGATATATATATATAAAAAATGGGGAACCAAGTCCCAACATATACCAACTCCCATAGACCGCAGGTTCAAGAGTCATGAGCCTCTATAGAGTATACAAAGTGTAAATAGCGAATATAATTGTGCACAAGTGTGGGATGGTCAGAACAAAAATATAGACAAACTGGAGAATCAGATCCTGCGAACCCTGGCAGCTACCTCGACTGTCCAAAGCACTCCCGAGCCGTAATAGAATCAGCTCTGCTGTGATGTACCTGGATCTGCACACAAGGTGTAGGGAGTCGGGTGTGAGTACTTCCAACTCAGCAGTAATAAAAGTAAATAATGCTGAAAGGAAGAAAACCACGCAAGGCACTATCTCATGCTACACAATACAGAACTATCTTTTTATTCCTTTCCAGCATATGTGAATAGATTATTAGAAATCTCAATTTTTAGCTTCTTTCTTTCATGATAACATACCAATACCTGATACAATCTCAAGCAGTGCAAGTCCGCACTCAAATCAGCCCCTCGGGCTCAGCACTCCTTAACAATTTCCACCAGGAGATCTGGTCAATAAGGCAACTAATGCATGTGTGCCAGTAATTTGTGAGTGCTAAATGTTATGCCACGAAGTACACGTAAACCAATGTATGTATGCCATACAATGCATATGACCGCTACGGCGTGTAGCCCGATCCAATTTAGGTACCCGTTCTCACTGTAGGGGTTCAGACTCCGGAGGGGCTCCTACAGCCCAAACACAATATTATTATCACACCTGCTGCGGCGCGCAGCCCGATCCATATACTACTGCGGCGTGCAGTCCGATCCATGCATGTGTATGCATATGCTCACATAAATCGTCATGCCCTAACATATGGCCCTCGGTCCCAATCAGTCTAACACATAATCAAGAAAAGCCCCTCGGCAACCGTATCATTTTAGCTCACAGCTAAAAATGTCCTTAAGACCTTGTGCAAGTTTTTCATAACCTTATAAAAATACTGAATAGCAAAATACCATTTAAAACCTTTAATTTAGATAAAAATATGCACAGTATTATCAAGACAATGAAACATAACCCAATCGACAGAACTCGAAAAATATCAGAAATCACGAAATTGGCAAAACCCGAGCCCCGGGCCCACATCTCGAAAAATTTCAAAACTCATATTTCCAGAATCCTCGTCTGATCGTCCGGATTCACCCCGAGGCCCCCGGGACCCCAACGAAACCACCAACATACTCCAAAACATGATACGAACTTGTTCCAATCATAAAAACACCATCCTAAACATCAAAATCACAAATTACACACGGATTCAAGCCTAAGTTTCTTCAAAACTTTCAAAACTAACATTCAATCCAAAACCCGATCAAACGACGTCCGAATGACCTGAAAATTTGCGGACATATCCAAAATTACATAACGAAGCTACAGAAATTGTCGGAATTCCATTCCGACCCCCGGATCGAAATCTCACCTCCCATCCGGTTTTGCCAAAATTCAACCTTCGCCAATTCAAGCCTAAAACTACACCGGACCTCCAAATTCAATTCTGATTGCTCTTCTAAGTCATAAATGATCCCCCGAAACTAGTCGAATCATCATAATCCAATTCCGAGCACTCTAACTCGATAGTCAACTCTAGGTTGACTTTCCATATTCAAACTTCCTTCAAACATGCTATTTGCTTCATTTTTCAATTCAATTCACTCCTAACTCACCCGATAGGTTGTAACACTGATATAAAAGCACAAGACACCTAAATGCAACATAACGGGGTGGTAATTCCCATAACGACGGGCCGGGTCGTTACATTCTCCCCAACTTAAACAAACGCTCGTCCTCGAGTGGACCCAGAGTTGTATATTTGGGCGATCATACGTCACCCTATCTCACATAAGTTCGAAAACACCATATAGCTAAAATTTCACAGACCATCTGAACCATAAATCACATTGCACTTTCTGAATCATATGCCAAATGCTAATCTCATGCCTATACTCAGGATACACTCGAATCCACTGCAATGACCCATACTCACTACTCTGGGTGAGATCATATGATGTATCAATAACCCAATCACTCGAGACGATAGTCTCAATCACAACAACTGGCACTTGTCACAATAACCAAATACTAGCAGAAAGAACCTTTCCCATTAGTCCAACACATTCATATACTGCCCACGGCAACCGAACACACGATATATCGAATCCATCTCTCAGGTCAACCATTCGTAAATCCATATCCCTTTTAAAACTGATACCACAATATGCTCCGGAGTCCAACCTCGATATTACCTTTCTAATAAGCTGAGATCAAATATACTCACACTCATTGTTGGCTTCAACGATCATTTCAATTATAACATACCGCACTGGTGACATGACATCTCAAACACCGGTCTCAGCCGCGACAAGCACAACGTAGGCTCCAATAGAAACGTCTGCACACACTCGAATCATGACAGCTCAAATCATGACAACTATCTCCAGCAAAAGAGCTGGAATTCAATCCATCTGTGACATCATAATATAGAACTGAGATCGCGTCTCGCATTATAGAAATAAAGTACCTGAATCATCCTCGAGAGATCATAACATCACGTGGCCTTGCCACGATTTGTGATTCTATCCCAACATTATTACTCATGAAGCACCTCAAGCCACTAAGCTCAAAATGGTTAACCACACACAGATCTAGGTCTGAACCCAGCAATCAACCTCACCCACGGTGATACAATGATATACGCTATCAAATCCTGAAATGACACAACCGATGTGCCATTCGCCAAGCGATACTCAAAACGGACTTTTCCTCAGAAGCGAGGAAGTATTGTATACCAGGTAGCATATAACTAACTATATTCTCACAATATTCTGTTGCGGCGTGCCACCCGATCCAGATACCATACCTGTGGCAGCGTGCCACCCGATCCAAATAACCCGTGGCGGCGTGCCACCCGATCCACGCATAAATCTCGCAAAAAGGAAATGCATATCGAGTCGAATTTCTCATTACAGTAAACATATACAGCCTCAAGCTCGGCCACAAGAAACGTATCTGACAACGTTTCTCAATACTGGAGCTGAATTAATGGTAGATACCTCTACACTAACATCCGCCCCTAAGGTCCAATCGACAAAGCAATGCCTACCAGCCGTCCGCTGGTCCTGGGTACAACTACTCTGTTGGAGCATACTCTGATGTTCTCTGCTACGCAATTTGTGCCATTTTCCGACATAGTCCATATCACATTAGTCTAGACGACCTGACTTATGTCAACCAGTCTGCAATCATATTCCATTATTCAATTTTCCATAACACATCGTGTATACCATATCCCACTAAGACAACATGGAAATTCATATCCCTTTCCTCCGCCTCAAACATCGGCGCACTCAACTAATCAAGGACTTTAGTGATCCCATATAGAGAAAACTCATTACCCATTCCAAGCCTTGCATATCAACAGGAAATATACTCATTTTCCAACCATGGTAAAACACATCACAAAATCTTTCTTCCCATTCGTTGCATAAGTTTAACTGCCAGGACTGAGTCCTTATACCCATATCAAGTTACACAACTGCCAGCACTCAAGAGCTTTGCTGCACAATATCTGCAAGACTCATTACTTCAACCACATACCAGGAATTAATCATATTCCTTTTCATACCATTATGGTTTATTAACAAGTTGTTCCATTTACCTAGTTTCCTTTCTACTTCATCTTTAATTTCATATCAGTCTTTACTGTAGTACGACAATGCCTCAACCCTTTTTACTATAGTACGACAATTAGCTACTCAACGCAGTCTCCCCAACTTGGCTCGAAGCCATACATCAAAGCACTTTTAGCTGCTCATATCATTCTTTACTCAAATGATGCCACAATGTTATAGTGAGATTAACCTCAAGTCATTTACAAGCCTTGACAGAGACTCGAATCATCAGAGACCTTAGCTCTTCTGCAATTCTTGTATTCATTCACACACAACAGTTAAGCCTACTCTTTAGGTGACAAAAACCTTTTCTAAGTCCCAAATTTTCCAAAAAGTTTGACAGAGTTTCCTTTGTAACTTGGCGTATCCACCTGCCAGAGAATCACCAAAACCATCCTAGCAATACATTCACAACTCGACAGGACATCATAATGCATATCAACATCATTAGTCTCAATACTACACAAATCATATTATCATAATTGTTACATGAACATTCGTTGTACCTGCTTGAATCATAACACATATCAAATACCTTTCAATTACACATGAGGATCAACACACCTACTTCTTCTCAATTTAGCATTTCATCACAACACCTTCCACCAGGATACGCATAGCATAATCACTTTAGTCTTCCTGAGTTTAAACTCTTTCCACTACACATAAGGAACTTTACCTTTCAAATTAAGAGATATGATAAATATTCTCCACGCCCATAGCTCGGGGCTACATAATAGATTAGATAAGAGTCGAACAATTAATAGCTCATCCATTAGTAAGCCTCCCCAATACTCTACAGGTCGGCACAAGGCCCCAAACATGGCTACTAGCCCAAGTACATAGATATAAGCCCAGTATCAGTCATTTTACATAGTAACCTATCAATCAGGAAGGATCAATTCCAAATCCCCAGACATAATACCACCACGCTCGATACTCAAGTCATATACGAGGTCCAGCCTCAAGTCATCCCGACTGGCCCAACATGAACTCACAGAGATTATATCTCGCCCCTCGTTTGAGGAAATCACAAGCCATAAGGAAATTATATTACTGAGCGCTCGATGCATACACAGACGTGCGGAAGGAATTTCAAAATTATATCTCAAGCTGAATCAAGAGCGCACGATAAGAATTCCAAGAAATGTGAAGTGTTTCCTAAAGGTTCGCAGCCTCCCGAGGATAAGTACAAGCGTCCCCGTACCGATCCACAAGACTCTACTAACTGGCTCAAGACTTATGAGGCCTAGTAACCTAGGCTCTGATACCAACTTGTCATGATCCCAAACCCGGTCGTGATGGTGCCCAGCACACTGCTAGGCCAGCCTGACCAATCAATAACAACAACGGAGCTAGGAGCTCGCCTTATCCCATTTAAGAATATCAAATCATTAAACAACAGTGATATATATATATATATATATATATAGAAAATAGGGAACCAAGTCCCAACATATACCAACTCCCATAGACCGCAAGGTCAAGAGTCATGAGCCTCTACAGAGTATACAAAGTGTAAATAGCGAATATAACTGTGCACAAGTGTGGGATGGTCAGAACAAAAATATAGACAAACTGGATAATCAGGTACTGCGAACGCTAGCAGCTACCTCGACTGTCCAAAAGCACTCCCGAGCCGTAATAGAATCAGCTCTGCTGTGATGTACCTGGATCTGCACACAAGGTGTAGGGAGTCGGGTGTGAGTACTTCCAACTCAGCAGTAATAAAAGTAAATAATGCTGAAAGGAAGAAAACCACGCAAGGCACTATCTCATGCTACACAATACAGAACTATCTTTTTATTCCTTTCCAGCATATGTGAATAGATTATTAGAAATCTCAATTTTTAGCTTCTTTCTTTCATGATAACATATCAATACCTGATACAATCTCAAGCAGTGCAAGTCCGCACTCAAATCATCCCCTCGGGCTCAGCACTCCTTATCAATTTGCACCAGGAGATCTGGTCAATAAGGCAACTAATGCATGTGTGCCAGTAATGTATGAGTGCTAAATGTTATGCCACGTAGTACACGTAAACCAATGTATGTATGCCATGCAATGCATATGACCGCTACGGCGTGTAGCCCGATCCAATATAACGACCCGGCCCGTTGTTATGGGAATTGCCACCCCGTTACCTTGCATTTACATATCTTATGCTTTTATATCGGTATTAGAGTATATCGGATGAGTTAGGAGTGATTTGGATTGAAAATGAAGCAAATAGTATGTTTGAAGAAAGCTTGAATATGGGAAGTCAACCAAGAGTTGACTATTGAGTTAGAGTGCTCGGAACCGGATTCCGATGATTCAACTAGTTTTGGGGGATCATTTATGACTTAGGAGAGCAATCAGAATTTAATTCGGAGGTCCGGTGTAGTTTTAGGCTTGAATTGGCGAAGGTTGAATTATGGTGAAAACCGGATGGTTGGTGATATTTTGATCCAGGGGTCGGAATGGAATTCCGACAATTTTTGTAGCTTCGTTATGTGATTTTGGATATGTCTCCGCAAATTTTCAGGTCATTCGGACATCGTTTGATCGGGTTTTGGATTGAATGTTAGTTTTGAAAGTTTTGAAGAAACTTAGGCTTGAATTCGTGTGTAAATGGTGATTTTGATGTTTAGGATGGTGTTTTTGTGATTGGAACAAGTCCGTATCATGTTTTGGAGTACGTTGGTGGTTTTCGTTGGGGTCCCGGGGGCCTCGGGATGGATTCGGACTATCAACCGGGCATTAAGAACTTGGAAAAATTCTGCAAAAAATTGCAGACAGCAGTTGCTCTATGCGATCGCATAGAGATGATTGCGATCGCATAGAAGAGTGGAAGGGGGCGTGAAGTTAACTCTATGCGATCGCGTGAAGGGCATTTCGATCGCATAGTGTCCGCAATTTGTGCAGTGCGATCGCGGAGGCTCGATTGCGATCGCGGAGGGTATGAAGGCGAAGCTACGCGATCGCATGGCTAGGCCTGCGATCGCATACAACGAATAGGAGGCCTGAGAAACTTGCTCTATGCGATCGCAACAAGGGGCATGCGATCACATAGAAGGAATCGTTCTGGCAGTGAATTAAATCACATAACAGAGGGGTCGCGGGTTCATACACCCAAAACCCAAATTTTGAGCCCTAGAGAGAAGAAAACTCGAGGAAATCACTGAGAAATCATCGGGTATTCATCGGAGGTAAGATTCTTGACTCAAAAACATCATTTTATGGTAGAATTAACATCAATCTTCATGAATTTGGGTAGAAATCTCGAAGAAATGTGACCTAGATATTAAAAACGGGATTTTGAGTTTTGGAATGCCATTTGAACTCCGATTTCGATAAATTTTATATGTATGGACTCGTTGTGAGATGAGGATCACGTTGGTACTAATTTCGGAATTTTCCGAGCAGTGGGCCCGGGGTCGGGTTTTACCAACTTAGTGTATTTATGCGAATTTCATGTAAATTGAAATGGGTTATGATTCTTTGACCCGTATTTGATATAATTATTGTGATTTGACTAGATTCTACGCACGAGGGAGCTAAATTCAAAGGAAAAGGCATCGCGGACGAGTCTACGACCGGCTAGAGGTGAGTAGTTTGTGTATATGGTAGCCTGAGGGTTCGAAACCTTGGCTTAGCACATTGTGACGCTAGTAGGGTGTGGCTCGCACACCGTGGCAGGTGCGGGATTGATTGTGATTGGGGATTGAGACTTGGTCCATCCCGGAAATGAACAATATGTTATTAGTGTTGGAAATACACTGTATTTGATATATTTGTGGGTTGTAAGCCTTGTTTGGGGCCTTGTGCCGACCTGTAGCGTCCTTAGAGGACAATATTTATGTGATAGCTATATTTGCTTAAATCACTGATCTCAGTCCTGGAAATTGAAATCACACTATTGAAATGAAGTCACCGATTTTTGAAAATTAAATAAAAGTTAAGTATTTTTCATAAATTATGAACTAGAAATTGGAAATTTAGAAGAATGAACTGTTTTTATGACTTATTTGATTTATGTGGACTGAGGATGGATCGGGCTGCACGCCGCAGTAGTTGATATGAGGATCGGGCTGCACGCCGCTGCACTTTTGCGCTTGAGCTGTAGGAGCCCCTCCGGAGTCTGTACACACCCCCAGTGAGCGCCGTCGACGTTAAATTGGATCGGGCTACACGTCGTAGCGGTTATGTGCATTGCATTGCATCTTTAATTGTTGAATTACTCTGTGGTAGCTGAATTGTACTGTTGATGCTAGTTCGTAGGAGATTCGGACTGTAGTGTAGCTTCATATTGTGGTATTTTGTGGATTTCTTACTTTCAGCTACTTATATATATTTGTTACTCACTGAGTACTTAGTACTCACCCCTACTCCCTGCACCTTTTGTGTGCAGACTCAGGTACTCAGGAGCAGTAGACAGGCATTTCCAACGTTTGCAGTATCATATCGAGTTGCTGAGGTAGCTGCCTACGTTCGCAGAACCTAGCTTCTCCTCTCCTTTCTAGTTGTTATATGTATTTTGTATTCATACTTGAGTATTTCTGTACAGTACTCTCTATTCCTGTTGGGTTTTGATAGAGGCTCTAGACTTGTGACTCCGGATCTTTGGGAGTGTCAGTATTTTGATTATTATTATTATTGGAGTTCTTAAACTCATATATTCTTCTTGGGTTGTCCATTTGGGACTAGTATTCGACGTAATCAGAAATTGTTGGTCTGGCTGGCCTAACTTGATTGTTGGGAGCCATCACGACCGGATTTGAGTCGTGACAAGTTGGTATCAAAGCTTAGGTTACTAGGACTCGCGAGTGATGAGCCGGTTTAGTAGGCTTTCGCGGATCGGTACGTAGACGTCCGTATCTATCCTTGGAGGGCTACAGAAACTTTAGAAAAAACCTCATTTTCTTAGATTCATATCGTGTGATTTGTGTTATCATGAAATGAAATTTTTCCATATTCTATTCTCTCGCAGATGGCGAGAACACGAGCTAACGGACGTGGCGGACGACCACCATTGGTACCTAGAGGCCGTGGTCGTGGTAAGGGTAGGGCAGCAGTACCAGCACCTGCTGACCCACCAACTGACCAGACTCAGGGTCAGATTCCTGCACCAGTGGCCCAGACTCAAGACCAGATTCCAGCGGCAGACGTTCCAGCAACTCAGGTTCAGGCACCGGCAGTGCCCATTGTGATACCGGGTCTTCAGGAGACCTTGGCTCAGATCTTATCAGTGTGCACAGGCTTGGCTCAGGTAGTTGCAGCTACTGCTGCAGTATCTTCTTCACAGGCAGGGGGAGGAAATCAGACCCCGTGGCTCACACACCCGAGCCAGTTCAGCCAGTTGCGCCCGTTGCACCAGCTCATGCTTACACGGTTCCAGCTATGCCCGACGATGAGCAGCGTCGTTTGGAGAGATTTGAGAGGCTACAGCCTCCGACATTGAGCGGTGCTGAGGGCGAGGACACCCAGGGTTTTCTTGACAGATGTCAGCGCATGCTTCGCACCGCGGGTATTCTAGAGTCCAGCGGTGTTTCATTCACCACTTTTCAGTTCACAGGTGCAGCATTTCAGTGGTGGGAGGATTTTGAGAGGCGTAGGCCCGCTGGGGCAGTGCCCCTCACTTGGCAGCAGTTCTCCACGGTAATTTTGGAGAATTACGTGCCTCAGTCTCAGAGAGAGGAGCTGCGACGTCAGTTCGAGTGGTTGAAGCAGGGAGATATGACAGTTAATCATTACAAGATGAGATTCACACAGTTGGCCCGTCATGCCATGTGGATGGTTCCTACAGACAGAGAGAGGATTCGGAGATTAATTGATGGCCTTATTTATCCCATCCGCATATTGATGAACAGGGAGAGAGTTTCGGCAGTTACCTTTGAGGAGGTGGTTGATGCTGCCCGTCACATTAAGACAGATCGCCGCAGAGAGTGGGAGGAGAGAGAGGCTAAGAGGCCTCGTGGTACTGGCAGTTATAGTGGTGCTCCGTCTAGGGGTCAATCTTAGCATAGCAGAGGTCGTTCTTTCAGGTCTCATCAGTCTGGACGTGCAGAGTCCAGTGGGGTTTCATCAGATCGTGGTCGTCAGGGCCATCAGGGTTATCAGGGTCAGCAGAGCCGTCAGCAGAGTCAGCCTGCACTGAGTGCTCTTCCAGCTCAGAGCTCTGCTCATGCTTCCTCAGCATAGGGTTCATCTGTAGCGAGGGGTCCTCAGCAGCCCCTTCTTCCATCTTCGAGCCGTTGTTTTGAGTGCGGTGATTTGGGCCATATCAGGAGAGAGTGTCCTCAGTGGCTCCGTAAGCGGTCTCAGCAGAGGGATCAGCCCTCGTCTTCTACTCCTGTTTCTTCAGCGCCAGCACAGTCGGCTAGGACTGGTGGCTAGGTATCCAGAGGTCGCCCTAGGGGCGAGGATCGTACTGGTGGAGGCCAGGCTCGTTTCTATGCTCTTCCGGATAGGAGGGATGCTAGTGCTTCAGATGCGGTCATTTCAGGTATTATCTCAGTCTGCCACATGGATGCTTCTGTCTTATTTGATCCCGGATCCACCTATTCTTATGTCTCTACTTATTTTGCACATCATTTGGGTATGACCCGTGGTATTCTTGCTTTGCCCGTACATGTGTCTACCCCAGTGGGGGATACTGTTATTGTGGATCAGGTATATCGATCCTGTCTTATTACTATTGGGGGTCTGGAGACCCGAGTTGATTTATTACTACTGGGCATGGTAGATTTCGATGTGATTCTAGGCATGGATTGGCTATCTCCTTACCATGCGATTTTGGATTGTCATGCCAAAACAGTCACACTAGCTATTCCAGGTAATCCTAGGATCGAGTGGCGTGGCTTGACTAATTATGTGTCTGACAGGGTGATTTCTTATATAAAGGCCCAACGAATGATTGGCAATGGTTGTTTATCTTATTTGGCCTTCATTAGAAATGTTGAGGCTGAGACACCCAGTCTTGATTCGGTCCCCATTGTGAGGGAGTTTCCGAATGTATTTCCAGCAGACCTGTCGGGCATGCCGCGTGACAGAGATATTGATTTTGGTATTGACTTGGTGCCGGGCACTCAGCCCATTTCTATTCCTCCCTATCGCATAGCACCAGCGGAGTTAAAAGAATTGAAGGAACAGCTTTAGGAACTCTTAGATAAGGGTTTCATTCGTCCGAGTGTGTCACCCTAGGGTGCACCGGTGTTGTTCGTGAAGAAGAAAGATGGCACAATGAGGATGTGCATTGATTACAGGCAGCTGAACAAGGTAACAGTGAAGAATAAGTACCCATTGCCTCGTATTGAAGACCTATTTGATCAGCTCCAGGGAGCTAGTGTATTTTCTAAGATTGATCTTCGATCGGGCTATCATCAGTTGAAGATCAGGGACACAGATATTATGAAGACAGCATTCAGGATGCGATATGGGCACTACGAGTCCCTGGTGATGTCTTTCGGGTTGACTAATGCCCCAGCTGCATTCATGCACTTGATGAATAGTGTATTTCGGCCGTACCTTGATTCTTTTGTGATTGTGTTTATTGATGATATTCTGGTGTATTCACGCAGCTAGGAGGAGCATGCACAGCATTTGAGGGTGGTATTGCAGAGATTGAGAGAAGAGAAGCTCTATGCGAAATTCACTAAGTGTGAGTTCGGGCTTGATACTGTGGGTTTTCTGGGACATGTAGTGTCCAGTGATGGTATTCGGGTTGATCCTCAGAAGGTTGAGGCAGTGTAGAATTGGCCCAGACCTTCCTCAGCTACAGAGATTCGGAGTTTTCTCGGCTTGGCAGGCTATTATCGCCGGTTTGTTCAGGGTTTCTAATCTATTGCTTCACCGTTGACTAAGTTAACACATAAGAATGCTCCATTTGTGTGGTCTGATGAATGTGAGGAGAGCTTCCAGAAGCTCAAGGAGGCTTTGACCACCGCTCCAGTACTTGTGTTACCATCAGCCTCGGGGTCATATACGGTGTATTGTGATTCTTCTAGAGTTGGACTCGGTTGTGTGTTGATGCAGGAGGGTAGAGTTATTGCATATGCTTCTCGTCAACTAAAGCCCCACGAGAAGAACTACCCTGTTCATGATTTGGAGTTAGCTGCTATTGTTCATGCCTTGAAGATTTGGAGGCATTACCTATATGGTGTATCTTGTGATGTATATACTGACCACCGCAGCCTTCAGCATTTGTTTAAGCAGAAAGATCTAAATTTGAGGCAGCGGAGATGGCTTGAATTGCTTAAAGACTATGATATTACTATCTTGTACCATCCCGAGAAAGCCAATGTAGTGGCTGATGCATTGAGTCGGAAGGCTATTAGTATGGGCAGTTTGGCGTATATTCCAATTGGGGAGAGACCCCTTGCAGTTGGTGTTCAGGCGTTAGCTAATCAGATGGTGAGACTAGATATCTCTGAGCCCAGTCGGGTGATGGCTTGTGTAATGGCTCGTTCTTCTTTATATGATCGTATCCGAGAGCGCCAGTATGATGATCCACACTTACTTGTCCTTAAGGACAGAGTTAAGCATGATGATGCCAGAGATGTCACTATTGATAGTGATGGTGTATTGCGGATGCAGGGCCGGATATGTGTGCCCAATGTTGCTGGCCTTCGTGAGTTGATATTGGAGGAGGCCCATAGCTCGCGGTATTCTATTCATCCAGGAGCCGCGTAGATGTATCAGGATTTGAAGCAGCATTACTGGTAGAGAAAGATGAAGAAAGATATTGTGAGCCATGTAGCTCGGTGTCTAAACTGTCAACAGGTCAAGTATGAGTATCAGAGACCTGGTGGTGTATTCCAGCGTATTGATATTCCTGAGTGGAAGTGGGAAAGGATTACTATGGACTTTGTCAGTGGACTCCCTCGGACAGCGAGGAAGTTTTATTCAGTTTGGGTGGTGGTGGATAGGTTGACCAAGTCAGCTCACTTCATCCCAGTGTGTACTACTTATTCCTCAGAGAGATTGGCAGAGATATTCATCCGTGAGATAGTGAGATTGCATGGAGTTCACATTTCTATTATATTAGACAGAGGTACCCAGTTCACTTCCCAGTTCCGGAGGACATTTCAGCGAGAGTTGGGTTCACAGGTAGAGTTGAGCACAGCATTTCATCCACATACGGATGGGCAGTCTGAGCGTACTATTCAGATATTGGAAGACATGTTGCATGCTTGCATCATTGATTTCGGTGGTTCGTGGGCTGATTATATCAAATGGCGCCGTATGAAGCTTTATATGGGAGGCGGTGTAGGTCTCCAGTCGGTTGGTTTGAGCCCGGCGAGGCTAGGTTGTTGGGGACAGAGTTAGTCCAAGATGCCTTAGACAAGGTGAAGATGATTCAGGAGAGACTACGCACAGCTCAGTCGCGTCAGAAGAGTTATGCAGACCGGAAGGTCCAAGATGTGTCTTATTCAGTAGGTGAGAAGGTGTTACTGAAGGGGAAGTTGAGCCCAAGGTTTATTGGACCTTTTGAGGTGCTTAGGAAAGTTGGGGAGGTGGCTTATATGCTTGCTTTGCCACCCAGTTTATCGGGAGTTCACCCGGTGTTCCATGTATCTATGCTCCGGAAGTATGTCGGAGACCCGTCTCATGTGTTAGACTTCAGCACGATACAGCTAGATGAGGATTTGACTTATGATGTGGAACCAGTAGCCATTTTGGGTCGACGGGTTCGTAAGCTGAGATCCAAGGACATAGCTTCAGTGAAAGTGCAGTGGAGAGGTCGTCCCGTGGAGGAAGCAACTTGGGAGACCGAGCAGGAGATGCGAAACAGATATCCACACTTGTTTGATACTCCAGGTATGTTTCGTAACCCGCTCGCGGACGAGCGTTTGTTTAAGTTGGGGAGAATGTAACGACCTGGCCCGTCATTACGGGAATTACCACCCTGTTACCTTGCATTTACATATCTTATGCTTTTATATCGGTATTAGAGTATATCGGATGAGTTAGGAGTGATTTGGATTGAAAATGAAGCAAATAGTATGTTTGAAGGAAGCTTGAATATGGGAAGTCAACCAAGAGTTGACTATTGAGTTAGAGTGCTTGGAACCGGATTCCGATGATTCGACTAGTTTCGGGGGATCATTTATGACTTAGGAGAGCAATCGGAATTGAATTCGGAGGTCCGGTGTAGTTTTAGGCTTGAATTGGCGAAGGTTGAATTTTGGCGAAACCCGGATGGTAGGTGATATTTTGATCCGGGGGTCGGAATGGAATTCCGACAATTTCTGTAGCTTCGTTATGTGATTTTGGATATGTCTGCAACTTTTCAGGTCATTCGGACATCGTTTGATTGGATTTTGGATTGAATGTTAGTTTTGAAAGTTTTGAAGAAACTTAGGCTTGAATTCGTGTGTAAATGGTGATTTTGATGTTTAGGATGGTGTTTTTGTGATTGGAACAAGTCCGTATCATGTTTTGGAGTACGTTGGTGGTTTTCGTTGGGGTCCCGGGGGCCTCGGGATGGATTCGGACTATCAACCGGGCATTTAGAACTTGGAAAAATTCTGCAGAAAATTGCAGACAGTAGTTGCTCTATGCGATCGCATAGAGATGATTGCGATCACATAGAAGAGTGGAAGGGGGCATGAAGTTAACTCTATATGATCGCGTGAAGGGCATTTCGATCGCATAGTGTCCGGAATTTGTGCAGTGCGATCGCGGAGGCTCGATTGCGATCGCGGAGGGTATGAAGGCGAAGCTATGCGATCGTATGGCTAGGCCTGCGATCGCAGAGAACGAATTGGAGGCCTGAGAAACTTTCTCTATGCGATCGCAACAAGGGGCATGCGATCGCATAGAAGGAATCGTTCTGGCAGTGAATTAAATCACAGAACAGAGGGGTCGCGGGTTCATACACCCAAAACCCAAATTTTGAGCCCTAGAGAGAAGAAAACTCGAGGAAATCACTGAGAAATCATCGGGTATTCATCGGAGGTAAGATTCTTGACTCAAAAACATCATTTTATGGTAGAATTAACATCAATCTTCATGAATTTGGGTAGAAATCTTGAAGAAATGTGGCCTAGATATTCAAAACGGGATTTTGAGTTTTGGAAGGCCATTTGAACTCCGATTTCGATAAATTTTATATGTACGGACTCGTGGCGAGATGAGGATCGCGTTGGTACTAATTTCGGAATTTTTCGAGCAGTGGGCCCGGGGTCGGGTTTTATCAACTTAGTATATTTATGCGAATTTCATGTAAATTGAAATGGGTTATGATTCTTTGACCCGTATTTGATATAATTATTGTGATTTGACTAGATTTTACGCACGAGGGTGGAGCTAAATTCAAAGGAAAAGACATCGCGGACGAGTCTACGACCGGCTAGAGGTGAGTAGTTTGTGTATATGGTAGCCTGAGGGTTCGAAACCCCGACTTAGCACATTGTGACGCTAGTAGGGCGTGGCTGGCACACAGTGGCAGGTGCGGGATTGATTGTGATTGGGGATTGAGACTTGGTCCATCCCGAAAATGAATAATATGTTCTTAGTGTTGGAAATACACTGTATTTGATATATTTGTGGGCTGTAAGCCTTGTTTGGGGCCTTGTGCCGACCTGTAGCGTCCTTAGAGGACAATATTTATGTGATAGCTATATTTGCTTAAATCACTGATCTCAGTCCTGGAAATTGAAATCACACTATTGAAATGAAGTCACCGGTTTTTGCAAATTAAATAAAAGTTAAGTATTTTTCATAAATTATGAACTAGAAATTGGAAATTTTAAACAATGAACTGTTTTTGTGACTTATTTGATTATGTGGACTGAGGATGGATCGGGCTGCACGCCGCAGTGGTTAATATGAGGATCGGGCTGCACGCAGCAGCAGTTTTGCGCTTGGGCTGTAGGAGCCCCTCCGGTGTCTGTACACACCCCCAATGAGCGCCGTCGACGTTAAATTGGATCGGGCTACACGCCGTAGCGGTTATGTGCATTGCATTGCATCTTTATTTGTTGAATTACTCTGTGGTAGCTGAATTGTACTGTTGATGCTAGTTCGTAGGAGATTCGGACTGTAGTGTAGCTTCATATTGTGGTATTTTGTGGATTTCTTACTTTCAGCTGCTTATATATATTTGTTACTCACTGAGTACTAAGTACTCACCCCTACTCCCTGCACCTTTTGTGTGCAGACTCAGGTACTCAGGAGCAGTAGACAGGCATTTCCAGCGTTTGCAGTATCATATCGAGTTGCTGAGGTAGCTGCCTACGTTCGCAGAACCTAGCTTCTCCTCTCATTTCTAGTTGTTATTTGTATTTTGTAATTAGACTTGAGTATTTCTATACAGTACTCTCTATTCCTGTTGGGTTTTGTTAGAGGCACTAGACTTGTGACTTCGGATCTTTGGGAGTGTCGGTATTTTGATTATTATTATTATTATTGGAGTTCTTAAACTCATATATTCTTCTTGGGTTGTCCATTTGGGACTGGTATTCGACGTAATCAGAAATTGTTGGTCTGGCTGGCCTAACTTGATTGTTGGGCGCCATCACGACCGGATTTGGGTCGTGACATCCAATTTGGGTACCCGTGCTCACTGTGGGGATTCAGACTCCGGAGGGGCTCCTACAGCCCAAGCACAATATTAATATCACACCTGCTGCGGCGCGCAGCCCGATCCATTCATGTGTATGCATGTGCGCACATAAATCGTCATGCCCTAACATATGGCCCTCGGCCCCAATCTGTCTAACAAATAATCAAGAAAATCCCCTCGGCAACCGTATGTAACAACCCGACCGGTCGTTTTTGAAATTTACGCCCCGAACCCCATCTAACTGTTCCCCAAAGTTCATTTCTGCTATTGTGGTTTGCCTGGAAGGTCGGTTCTAGAATTCAAAGTGTTTTGGGACACTTAGTCCCTAACTAGAAGCTTTATAGTTGAAAAAATGGCCGTAGTTAGAACAGTGTTAAGACGACCTCGGAACGGAAATCTGATAGTTCTGTTAGCTCCGTTAGGTGATTTCGGGGTCGGGAGCGCGTTCGGAATGTATTTTGGAGGTCCGTAGCTCAATTAGGCTTGAAATGCCGAAGTTGGAAATTTTGGCGAATCCGAATGGTAGGTGAGATTTTGATCCAGGGGTCGGAATGGAATTCCGACAATTTCTATAGCTTCGTTATATGATTTTGGATATGTTCGCTAATTTTCAGGTCATTCGGAGGACGTTTGGTTGGGTTTTTGATTAAATGCGTGTTTTGGAAGTTTTAGAAGAACTTAGGCTTGAATTCGATGTAATTTGATGGTCTTGGCATTGTTTGATGCATGTCGATGATTGGAACAAGTTTGTATGATGTTTTAGGAGGTTTGGTATTTTTTGGTTGAGGTCCCGGGGGCCTCGGGGTGATTTTGGATGGCTAACGGGAACTTTTAAAGTTGGAAAACTTTATAATAGGCGAAGATGTAAATGAGTGCGTACAAGACCTCACTTTAAACGATCATATCTCCAGTAATATAAGGCATTGTGTGAGGATCAACCTATCAAATTAAAGCTCTTTGAGTCTAGTTTCCAACGAAACAAACCGCTCGTCATTTGGAGGTGTATACAGAAAGTTATGATCATTTTACTTTTAAGGTGTCGCATGCGCGAAATGGTGCGCGAAGTGTACTTCGCGCATACTTCGCGCATCTGAGGCAGAATACTCAGAAAAATGCGCGAAGTAATGCACGAAGACGGTGCATTTCGCGCATCTGAAGGATTTTAAGTGTCTTAAGGACCGGAAATAGGAGAAATGGAGTCATTTCTCAAGCCTAGGGTTCTCCCAACACCCCCAATTCGACCAAGGCACTCAATTGCACTCCTAAGGTAAGCTTTTAAGTGTATTTTCATGGTGATTTCTCTTCTCAATCACTAGTTTCAACATGATTTTTGGTTGGATTTCATAGAATTTCTTCAACATCTCAAGAACACCCCAAAGTTTTCTTTCTAGATTTGATCTACAAGAGGTAATCCTACACCTTAGACTTACACATATGGTGTTATTATGGGAAGATGAGTATGAATCAAGTATTACAACTTATAGTATGGTTGTTGGAAGCCATAAATCCCCAATTTAAATATATGAACATAGTAGGGATTTAAATGTATATATTTGTTGGAATTTTATTGGTGTGGGTGTGAATGGTTGATCACACACGTGATGTTAGGAGTATAAATTGCTAAAGAAGGATAGGGAGATGAATTGTTGGTTAATGGTGATAGTTGGAGGAACCAATGCTATAGTTAAGAGGTGTAAATATTTATGCCTACAAGATGTTTGATAATAGGCCTAGATGGCACAAGTTATGGGATTTATGATTAATATTGGCCCTATTGAATGTGGTATTGTAGATTGAAGTTACATAACTGTATTGGATCATTGTAGTATCATTAAAGGGCGAATTTCAGATATGTATGGCTAAAACCCCATCTTTTAGAAATCGAGCTTCATCGATGTTTGTGTGATCTTGGTCATTTTTCATAATTTTTCGTATTAGCTTAGAATTTAATAGTAGAATAAATTACTTGAATTATTATTTACAATATGCAATTTAATTGGATAGAGTTGAGCCACTCGGAGTCGGATACTCGTGGCAAGGGAGTCGTTTCTTAGCGGTTTTGTACCGGAATTGAGGTAAGTGGCTTGTCTAACCTCGTGTGGGGGAACCTTCACCCCTAGGGTATTATGTGATAATTTAAATGCGTTGTACGCGAGGTGACGGGCATGTACATGCGCAGATTGTTGGAACTCACTTTACATGAATTGCCCAATTTGTGATATTCTAGTTCTTAGTTGATTAAATTGTGACATTTACCTGTTATTCGTTAGAAAAGCATGATTAGATAGGAATTATCTGTCTAATTGCCTAATTGTCTTACTTGAACTTCTTGATGAATTGTTAGTACTGTTTTGGTGAAGTTGTAGTTATGCATATCATTTTTTTTCTCTGTGCGTTCCTTTATTTTATGTATTGGTGGACTGCGGGTTCAATTCCCGGAGATCCCAGGGTTGTGGGTTCGATTCCCAGAGACCCGGAGTGATATTGTTTGTGGACTGCGGGTTCGATTCCCGGAGATCCTGAGTTATTGGTAGGGACTGCGGGTTTGATTCCCGGAGATCCTGAGTTATTGGTAGGGACTGCTGGTTTGATTCCCGGAGATCCTGAGTTATTGGTAGGGACTGCGGGTTCGATTCCCGGAGATCTTGAGTTATTGGTAGGGACTGCGGGTTTGATTCCCAGAGATCATGAGTTATTGGTAGGGACTGCGGGTTTGATTCCCGGAGATCCTGAGTTATTGGTAGGGCCTGTAGGTTCGATTCCCGGAGATCCTGAGTTATTGGTAGGGACTGCGGGTTTGATTCCCGGAGATCCTGAGTTATTGGTAGGGCCTGCAGGTTTGATTCCCGGAGATCCTGAGTTATTGGTAGGGACTGCGGGTTTGATTCCCGGAGATCCTGAGATTTATTGAGACATGGGCTGCGGGTTCGATTCCCGGAGACCCAGGGATACTGTTATCGGGACTGCGAGTTCCATTCCTATGGCTCCTGGATTGTTGGTTATGGAAAGGGACTGTGGGTTCAATTCCCACAGGTCCTGGACTTGCTGATTGAGTTTTATTGAGATATTTACTTGCTGCTAGTTAAATTGTAGAGGGTTGCAGAAATCACTTTACTGTCGTCATTTCAGATTCATTATTATTTAAACTGTTTATTATTGTTATCATAATTATATTATTGTTCTCTCAGTAGGGCCCTGACCTTCCTCATCACTACTCCATCGAGGTTAGGCTTGGCACTTATTGAGTACCACTGTGGTGTACTCATGCTACTCTTCTGCACACTTTTGTTGTGCAGATCCAGGTACATCAGGACAGGCCCATACTAGGTGATATCGGCAGCACACTTGGAGACCTCGAGGTATGATCTGCTACGTCCGCGGATCCGGAGGCCCTCCTTCTATTCTGATAGTTCTAGTAGATGTTTTCCTTCATTTCGTTGTTTTAGATACTCTTTACACATAGAGCCACAGTTGTATTTCTTTTAGTCTGTGTTACCCGTGGGATTTCGGGTCTTGGTGGCATTTTTATACAGTGTGTTGATGAGTGTATGTGCCAAGCGGCACGAATTACATTCCTATTTATATCGTTTTCCGCTATTTCTTGTGTAAAGTTCATAAACTTGTACATTCCGCAAAGTGTTAGGCTTACCTAGTCGTGGGGACTCTGGGTGCCGTCATGACATGTTCACGATTGGTGAACTAGGGTCGTGACAAGTTGGTATCAGAGCTCTAGGTTCGTAGGAGTCACGGGACACAGACCGGTTACTTAGATTCTCACTGATCGATACGGAGACGTTTGTATTTATCTACGAGGGGCTATGTAACTGTTTAGGAAACTCTTCAATTCTTTGAATTCCTTATCGTGTGCCATTTATTCAGTTGGAGCCTATGTCATATGTTCTTTTGCATCCACTCGTATATTGAAATTGCGCACTCGGTATCAAGTATGCACCGACAGTTCGTGACGCTGCAGAGGGATTCCAAGGGAGTCAAGAATTTATTTAACCATTGTTACCGCGTGTCATCGAAATCGATAATGCAAGAGAATTGAGAGATCTTCAATTGTGCACATGGGGGTGCATTGGGTTCTGACATTCGGTTGATAAGTACGGTCTTGAAAAGGTTTACTTAACTACCTAATCCTCACAATAATGGTAGAATCGCAAGGTGGATGTAGATCTAAAGATAGTTGGTGATAATAAAGACTATATGGTTCATATGAGATATCTATTTAGCGAAGGATTCAAGCAGAAGAGATACTGGAGGGAAATGAGTTTAACTGTCTTAAAAAGGACATGTACCAAACGAATGTCTTGGGCTGTCTTATGATGAAGACGTACGAATGTTAAAGGCTGGTATCATGGATTAGCAAGATGTATCTTATGGCTTCGTGCCAAGTGAAAGTATTTCACTATCAACGATCAAATTATGGGTCATGTGTCATATGAGATTTGGCATGCGATGTATTTAAGTACCATTCAAAAAGTTGCTTGAAACTTGCGGATGAGTAAGAGTTGAGACTCTGATGGTATGATGTTGGGACTTTTGATGTTCCTGTGTCCATAATAATTCTACATTTCATTATCAGCAGGGAAGACTTCGGTGAAGGCTACATGGTACTTCGTAGGTGTGAGAATCACAGAATGTCTTAAGCTGTCTTGGTAAAGAATGCTCGATGCATGGAGCGGGAAAATGTTTGGTTGTATTTGGGATGAGGTCATACCCTATAGTGTCAGAGTGCTGATAGGGAAAAAGTGGTTATGTTCGTTGGATCAAGTGAATTGCAGTTGAATAAGAGTAAATGACTTGAGAGAATGGTTCTAATGTGTTCGAGAGTTGTGTAATAGTGGCCTTGAGCTAAGTGGGGGAGTCCCACCGCTCACGATTGGGTCGCATGGTTAATTACCTACGCGAATTCTGGGTATTAGCATTAACGGGCTATCGCAGCTACAGAAAATGACCATGAGTGGTAATTTAGTATATGAATTGTTGAATGCATGTTATGGTTAGCCTTACTAGCTCCCGTTCAGACTTGAGGGAGGATTCGTGATTTACGCCTCGTATAGGTGCAGGTTGCGAGGGAAGTGATCCCGCTAGGTGCTTTATCGAGAGGGTATTCATATGTTATAAAATTCAGTAGAGTTGGTTGCTTACTGGGACAAGTTAGAGCCGGATGACTCTCAATAGCGGTCCTAGTGAATTCAAGAGGTAAAGTATGGTGCCTGATAATACTGAGACTATAAGTACACTTGAGAGTCAAACTTTTGAAACAACTCATGAAGAAGGGCACAAAACGTTCCATGATGTTTTGACTTGTGATGTAGTATTTGAGAGACATAAAATGGTCGTCGTTCTTGGGGTAGCATGGCCTCATGATTTAAGGTCACTCGGGGTGAGTGCGGTTGGAATAAGTTAGGTATTAAAGGGAGATATTAACATTTCTAAGGCAATCAAGGATAAACTGGAAAGAAGTAGATTGATTAGCCATAGTTGAGTTGGCATAGTGGTGTCAATGATCGGTTCATGGAACATGATCGAGTTATGCATGTGATTTTTGGCGGTGCATTTGAGGCTTGTCGGCCACAATAATTGATGTTATTCCGAAGTATTCTTCTGTTAGGGGCCTGTTAAGTAGGCAGAGCTCGGGAAGGGTTATGGTGGCTTGGACCACTACTTAGAGATTGGCATATTCAACGGTTATGAGAACTCGCCTATGTGATGCTATAGTTCTCCTGAAGTGAGTTAAGTGGGAAGTCTTATATGATGGAGTATTAGCCTATCGTCAGTTCTAGAGTTGTGATAAAAATCGTGGTTATCGTATATCGGCACGTGAGGTGCAGTAAGTAGTATGGAATTCGAAGTAAGGACCAAGGTCGTAGTTTGGTCAATGAATGTGATATAAAGAGCTCGGATGATCAGGAAAGGAGTTACAGTATTTTGAGTAAGATGGGTATTAACGTCAGTATCACTTGAGATCGGTGTCTTGTGAGAATGGCTTTGCATCCCGGTTAGGGACTCCTGATCGCTTTTCAGTGTTAGTGCAGCCGGTGGTTTGAATGCGCAGGCCCGTTAATTATTCGAAAGATGGTGGGAGCTTGTCCCACAAGGAGATTGTATAGTTGTGACATGTAGTCACTCGATTGGTTAGAAATTTAAACCAAGTATGAGGATTTTGGTGATATCATCCATTTGAGAATTTATGCCGGAGGGCACTCTGCTTATTGGGTTATAGACCTATGAAATATTATTGGCTTAGCTTGGCACGACCAGGATAGACTTAAGGTCGGTGGATAGATTTAAATGTGGAAGTGAGCCTTGCGTTAGGCCAGTTGTGTTTCTTCCAGCAATGCGCCCTTTATGGAGGGATATTCGCGGTCTTATTTCGCGGTTAGTTAATTAATGTAAATATATATTGCGCCGTATAAGTGTGAGACGGCTTGGTAAGTTCCTTATACGTTGAGGTTCCGCTCAGCGGTGATGTTATATGAGCATGAAGGCTCTCGAGACTCAGATCATATATCACACCTCAGTTGTGCTTGAGTTTGTAGCCTACAACGCTATATGTTTCCTTGTGTCTGATATCAGGCACCTTAGTGTGCTTATGATCGATAGTTAGTATTTTGATGTGATGAGCTATTCAGCTCGACATATGACTCCTTGTGTGAGTTTTATATTGTTTGGATCGGGTGGCACGTCGCCATGGTTATATTGTTGGGATCGGGTGGCACACCGCCATGGTTATATTATTAGGATCGGGTGGCACGCCGCCATGGGTATATTGTTGGGATCGGGTTGCACGCCGCAACAGTGTGATGTTTATTTCAGTGTCCACATTTGCTTTTATGTTGTTTCCTATTTTTCTGAGGAAGTCCATGTTAGTGTGAGAGTTGAATGGTTCTCTCTAGTGTTCGCCTTCTTTTTGTGTCACGTACGAATTAGTGGCCTACTGACACATTGTGTCATATTGTAGGACTTTTGATTATGTCTGATGTGGCTTATCGCCTGAGCAGTTCGTACTGGGTGAGATGAGGTTATGGAATTTGGGGTTAGTGCAACTGATTATATGAAGTATATTATAGAGAAAAAGATCATTCTCTGGTTTAGGACAAGGTAATGGATCTTGTCAGGAGTATAGACCCAATGAATTGTTGATTCAGTAGTTGGTTATGAATAGCGGCACATCTCTTCCATCGTGTCAGTATTGTAAAAGTTAGAACAAGACCTATGTAGACCATGAGGTGCAATGAGAGCATCTGATTCGTCGAATATTTGGCTGATTTGGTCATAAAAATATTATCGTGGTCCTATGGATTTTGTGGTGCAAGGTAAGAATCAAGCAAAGTTATGCATTCATGTTTGAGGACGGCGTGTGAGGAATAATTGTGTGATCTCTTGATAAAAACAAGCCTGACATAGAATTTCCGGATGTTGGAATTAGGCTTTAAGACTTATTTATTTGAACAAAAGGGAATATCTTTAGATTATATCAGACTAATGTGCTCAGCTGAGTACGAGATTCATTGTCCCTTTGAGATTTTGAGGCATGTTGGGGAGGTTGCTTATGAGCTGACCTTACCTCCCAGCCTAGTCGGGGCCATCCCATATTTCATGTCCCTATGCTCCGGGGATACCATGGTAAATGTCGCACATGTTGGGTTTCACTTCTGTTCAGCTATATGAGGATCTACCTAATGTTGAGGAGCTAGTGGCCATCCTGGACAGGCAAGTCAGGAAGCCAAGGTCAAAGAACATCGCTTCAGTAAAGGTTCAATGGCGGGGTCAGCCGGCCGAGGAGGCGATTTGGGAGACCGAGCAGGATATGCGCAACTAGTACCCTCATGTCTTCACCACTCCAAGTATGTTTTCTATGCTCGTTCGAGGATGAACGAATCTTTTAAGTGTGGGAAGATGTAACGACCCGACCGGTCGTTTTTGAAATTTACGCCCCAAACCCCATCTAAGTGTTCCTGTAAGTTCATTTCTGCTATTGTGGTTTGCCGGGAAGGTCGGTTCTGAAATTCGGAGTGTTTTGGGACACTTAGTCCCTAACTAGAAGCTTTATAGTTGTTAAAATGACCGTAGTCGGAACAGTGTTAAGATGACCTCGAAACGGAAATCTGATGGTTCTGTTAGCTCCGTTAGGTGATTTCGGGGTTGGGAGCGCGTTCGGAATGTATTTTGGAGGTCCGTAGCTCAATTAGGCTTGAAATGCCGAAGTTTGAAATTTTGGCGAATCCGAATGGTAGGTGAGATTTTCATCTGGGGGTCGAAATGGAATTCCGACAATTTCTATAGCTTCGTTATGTGATTTTGGATATGTCCGCAAATTTTCAGGTCATTTGGACGTCGTTTGGTCGGGTTTTTGATTAAATGCGTGTTTTGGAAGTTTTAGAAGAACTTAGGCTTGAATTCGATGTAATTTGATGGTCTTGCCATTTTTTGATGCATGTCGATGATTGGAACAAGTTTGTATGATGTTTTAGGAGGTTTTGGTATTTTTTGGTTGAGGTCCCGAGGACCTCGGGGTGATTTCGGATGGTTAACGGGAATTTTTGAAGTTGGAAAACTTCATAATAGGCGAAGATGTAAATGAGTGCGCACAAGACCTCACTTTAAACGATCATATCTCCAGTTATATAAGGAGTTGTGTGAGGATCAACCTATCACATTAAATCTCTTTGAGTCTAGTTTCCAACGCAACAAACCGTTCGTCATTTAGAGGTGTATACAGAAAGTTATGATTATTTTACTCGTAAGGTGTCGCATGCGCGAAATGGTGCGCGAAGTGTACTTCGGGCATACTTCGCACATCTGAGGCAGAATACTCAGCAAAATGCGCAAAGTAATGCGCGAAGACGGTGCGTTTCGCGCATCTGAAGGATTTTAAGTGTCTTAAGGACCAGAAATAAGAGAAATGGAGTCATTTCTCAAGCCTAGGGTTCTCCCAACACCCCCAATTCGACCAAGGCACTCAATTGCACTCCTAAGGTAAGCTTTTAAGTGTATTTTCATGGTGATTTCTCTTCTCAATCACTAGTTTCAACATGATTTTTGGTTGGATTTCATAGGATTTCTTCAAAATCTCAAGAACACCCCAATGTTGTCTTTCAAGATTTGATCTACAAGAGGTAATCCTACACCTTAGACTTACACATATGGTGTTATTATGGGAATATGAGTATGAATCAAGTATTACAACTTATAGTATGGTTGTTGGAAGCCATAAATCCCCAATTTAAATATATGAACATTGTAGGGATTTAAATGTATATATTTGTTGGAATTTTATTGGTGTGGGTGTGAATGGTTGATCACACACGTGATGTTAGGAGTATAAATTGCTAAAGAAGGATAGGGAGATGAATTGTTGGTTAATGGTGATAGTTGGAGGAACCAATGCTATAGTTAAGAGGTGTAAATATTTATGCCTACAAGATGTTTGATAATAGGCCTAGATGGCACAAGTTATGGGATTTATGATTAATATTGGCCCTATTGAATGTGGTATTGTAGATTGAAGTTACATAACTGTATTGGATCATTGTAGTATCATTAAGGGGCGAATTTCAGATATGTATGGCTAAAACCCCATCTTTTAGAAATCGAGCTTCATCGATGTTTGTGTGATCTTGGTCATTTTTCATAATTTTTCGTATTAGCTTAGAATTTAATTGTAGAATAAATTACTTGAATTATTATTTACAATATGCAATTTAATTGGATAGAGTTGAGCAACTCGGAATCGGATACTCGTGGCAAGGGAGTCGTTTCTTAGCGGTTTTGTACCGGAATTGAGGTAACTGGCTTGTCTAACCTCCTGTGGGGAAACCTTCACTCCTAGGGTATTATGTGATAATTTAAATGCCTTGTACGCAAGGTGTCGGGCGTGTACATGCGCAGATTGTTGGAACTCACTTTACTTGAATTGCCCAATTTGTGATATTCTTGTTATTAGTTGATTAAATTGTGATATTTACCTGTTATTCGTTAGAAAAGCATGATTAGATAGGAATTATCTGTCTAATTGCCTAATTGTCTTACTTGAACTTCTTGATGAATTGTTAGTACTGTTTTGGTGAAGTTGTAGTTATTGTATGTATTGGTGGACTGCGGGTTCAATTCCCGGAGATCCCAGGGTTGTGGGTTCGATTCCCAGAGACCGGAGTGATATTGTTTGTGGACTGCGAGTTCGATTCCCGGAGATCCTGAGTTATTGAGATGTGGACTGCGGGTTCGATTCCCGGAGATCCTGAGTTATTGAGATATGGACTGCGGGTTCGATTCCCGGAGATCCTGAGTTATTGGTAGGGACTACGGGTTTGATTCCCGGAGATACTGAGTTATTGGTAGGGACTGCGGGTTTGATTCCCGGAGATCCTAAGTTATTGGTAGGGACTGCGGGTTCGATTCCCGGAGATCCTGAGTTATTGGTAGGGACTGCG
The DNA here is from genome assembly GCA_032618575.1 of Nicotiana noctiflora. Lineage (NCBI taxonomy): Eukaryota > Viridiplantae > Streptophyta > Magnoliopsida > Solanales > Solanaceae > Nicotiana > Nicotiana noctiflora. The sequence continues at coordinate 178,744 of JASVEL010007395.1, forward strand.
GGTTTGATTCCCGGAGATCCTGAGATTTATTGAGGCATGGGCTGCGGGTTCGATTCCCGGAGACCCAGGGATACTATTATCGGGTCTGCGGGTTCAATTTCCGTAGCTCCTGGATTGTTGGTTATGGAAAGGGACTGTGGGTTCAATTCCCGTAGGTCCTGGATTTGTTAATTGAGTTTTGTTACTTGTTGTTAGCTTAATTGTAGACGATTGTAGTAATCATTTTATTGTCGCTATTTCAGGATTATTATTATTTAAACTGCTTATTATTGTTATCATAATTATATTATTGTTCTCTCAGTAGGGCCCTGACCTTCCTCGTCACTACTCCATCGAGGTTTGGCTTGGCACTTATTGAGTACCGCTGTGGTGTACTCATGCTACTCTTCTGCACACTTTTGTTGTGCAGATCCAGATACATCAGGACAGACCCATTCTAGGTGATATCAGCAGCACACTTGGAGACCTCGAGGTATGATCTGCCACGTCCGCGGATCCGGAGGCCCTCCTTCTATTCTGATAGTTCTAGTAGATGTTTTTCCTTTATTTCGTTGTTTTAGATACTCTTTACACATAGAGCCACAGTTGTATTTCTTTTAGTCTGTGTTACCCGTGGGACTCCGGGTCTTGGTGGTATTTTTATATAGTGCGTTGACGAATGTATGTGCCAAGCGGCACGGATTACATTCCTATTTATATCGTTTTCCGCTATTTCTTGTGTAAAGTTCATAAACTTGTACATTCCGCGAAGTGTTAGGCTTACCTAGTCGTGGGGACTGGGTGCCATCATGACATGTTCACGATTGGTAAACTAGGGTCGTGACACCGTATCATATTAGCTCACAGCTAAAAATGTCATTAAGACCTTGTGCAAGTTTTTCATAACTTTATAAAAATGTTGAATAGCAAAATACAATTTAAAACCTTAAATTTAGATAAAAATATGCACAGTATTATCAAGACAATGATACCAATCCCTGAAGGATTCAACTAATCGTCACAAAGCCCAAGCATGATAATTAGTCCAAATCATTTGAACAATTAGGTGTTATTATTAATTACGCGGGACTGACCAAGTCACAATCCCCAATGATGCTCTACCCCACGCCCGTTATCCGGCGTGCAAGTCACCTCAATATAGCACTAAGATGTGCAAGTCCGGGGTTTACTAACCCTCACGACATCATTTATAAGTATTACCCACCTCGAACCGACGAAAACTCATGCCCGCGATGCCTTAGCTCCTAGAACCGGCATCCACGCACGTCAAAACTAGCCAAAATCAGTACAAATATATCAAAATAGGCTAATGGAACATAACCCAATAGAAAGAACTCAAAAAATATCAGAAATCACAAAATTGGCAAAACCCGAGCCCCGGGCCCACATCTCGAAAAATTTCGAAACTCATATTTCCAGAATCCTCGTCTCGCCACGGGTCCATACATATAAAATTTACCAAAATCGGAGTTCGATTGGCCCTTCAAAATCCAAATTTTCGTTTTCAATTTCTAGGCCACAATCCTTCACAATTTCTACCCAAATTAATGAAGATTAATGTTAATTCTACCATATAATTATGTTTTTGAGTCAAGAATCTTATCTCCGATGAATACCCGATGAAATCTCAGTGTTTTCCTCGTGTTTTCTTCTCTCTAGGGCTCAAAATTTTGTTTTTGGGGTATAAACCCGTGACTACACTGTCTCTGCTCTTTTATTCACTGCCAGACCAATTTGTTCTATGCGTTCGCATGAGCTCCCACGCGTTCGCGATGCCCAGCTTTATTTTACTCTTCGCGAACGCGACGCCTCCCACGCGTTCGCGATGCTCAACTCTGGCTTACCCTTCGCGAACGCGAACTCTCCAATGCGTTCGCGATGAACAAATTCCCAACGCCTGATTTTCCTTCTACGCGTTCGCGATACTCCTCACGTGGATGCGATACACACCCTCACGCACCTATGCTAACACGACCCCTGGAACGCGATCGCGAAGCTCAAGACTCATGGCCTACGTGAATGTGATGCTCAGTCACGCAATCGCGATGCTTTGACCCGCCTGGCCTTCGCGAACGTGGGCCTTGCCCTCGCGAACGCGAAGGCTAAAATCCTGCCTAGAGATCTGCAATTTACAGCAGACTTTTCCTTGCTTCAAAATGCCGGATGATGGTCCTGATTCACCCCGAGGCCCCCGGAACTCCAATGAAAACCACCAACATACTCCAAAACATGATACGAACTTGTTCCAATCATAAAACACCATCCTAAACATCAAAATCACCAATTACACACGGATTCAAGCCTAAGTTTCTTCAAAACTTTCAAAACTAACATTCAATCCAAAACCCGATCAAATGACGTCTGAATGACCTAAAAATTTGCAGACATATCCAAAATTACATAACGAAGCTACAGAAATTGTCGGAATTCCATTCCGACCCCCGGATCAAAATCTCACCTCCCATCCGGTTTTTGCCAAAATTCAACCTTCGCCAATTCAAGCCTAAAACTACACCGGACCTCCAAATTCAATTCCGATTGCTCTCCTAAGTCATAAATGATCCCCCGAAACTAGTCGAATCATCATAATCCGATTCAAGCACTCTAACTCGATAGTCAACTCTAGGTTGACTTTCCATATTCAAATTTCCTTCAAACATGCTATTTGCTTCATTTTTCAATTCAATTCACTCCTAACTCATCCGATAGGCTCTAACACTGATATAAAAGCACAAGACACCTAAATTCAAGATAACAGGTGGTAATTCCCATAACGACGGGCCGGATCGTTACATATAATATCTCTGCTGGTGCCACGTAAAATTTTACAAACAATAGGTTTCCTTTTGTAATTCTTTTGTGTGTCGTAAATGCTTTGTGTATCTCTGGTATACCTGTTAACTCTTCTCCATCATATGTATATACAGTACCTAACAAACCTTAGTTGTAACAAGTTCTAACTAGATTTGGACTAGTTTTGGGTTGTGCTATTAGTTTGTTGTAACCTTGTAGCTTTTGGGTAGTGTAGTTTTCATCTGGGTTTTGGTTATCTATAGCTTTGGGATTTAGGTTTAGAAAGGTTTGGATTTTATATATATTTTCTATGTAGTTGCGTGTTATGTGGTTGTATGTCTCCTTGCTACTTTGTAGGCTATCTGCAAATGATGATGTCTGGGGTTCTGTATATGGTATATTTTTTGGAGTTCTTGTAAATGGTTTTTCGAATAATTTGTTTAGGTTTATATTTCCTTGCTTCCTAACTTGGTTACTTGTACCTGTAGCTATAACTGAACAAACATTATGGGTTTTTAGGAGTTTCCCAACGTCTCCTTTTAGCTCTGGATTTTTATTGTCTTCCGATCCACATAGCTCCGCATTTTTTGAGTCATGTTGCTGACTTGGAATAGCTTTAGATTTCAGTTTATCTTCATTAATCTTAAGCTTTCTTATCTCATCATCCATACTTTCCACTTTCACCGAAAGTGTAGTCATGGTTTTGAGTATCTTTTGAAATGTATCTTCTTCCATAGTTATGTCAGATTGTGTAGCTTTGTCTTGATATGTAATCTGCAATGTCATTTTTGTTAGTACTGAGAAGAATTTGTAATAGATGAAAAAACATATGAAAACCCAGAAGGGTTAAAAATAAAAATTGTATTTTCTAATATAGCAAGAAAATATAAGAAAATAGGAGACAACTTATATCTAATGTTAGAAAAAGAATCACTAAAACTAGAAGATAGCTTAACTGCTTTAGTAAGAATAACAAGAGAAAATGAGGAGATAGATCGAAAATATGAGATAGAAAAAATTAAACAACAATCAAAAAGAGAAATAAAACAGATAGAAGAAACGAAAAATGCTAGAATAATAGAATTAGAAAAAGAATTAAACATGTTAAAAGAACTATACGAAACTAGCCAAAAAGTAAAAGAACAAGAATAAAAATTACAACTTGAGATAAATAGATTCAAAGAACAATTACAAGAAGGAAAAGAAGAAAAGTTAGAAAATAATACAAAATTAGAAATAATTAGAACAGAAGAAATAAATGAACCAAATAATAATAGTGATTTAGAAAATTATTCGGAAACATAAGCGAAACATATACGAAACTTTTAAAAAATATAGCACAAGTCGAAGAAAACGAAGAAGGTAGAAATAATCGTATAGAAATAAATGCTATAATAGATGAAAAACCTAGTACGTCAGGAACAAAAGATACACAACCAGAACAGAAAAGTTATATAGATTATAATTATAAGAAAACATATAGGAATGATAAAGAACCAAGATATACAAAGTGGATTCCGACACAAATACCAACGACAATACAACATAATTTCTTAGACCTAGATTGTGTAAAAGATATAAATAAAACAATCCAGTTATGCGTAGGTTACATGACACAACAAATTATAGATAATAAGATAGGAATATCAGATGTACCAGAATACATAGAAAGAACGTTAATAGGAACGACTAAGTTATGGTTACAAAATATGACTAAAGATACCTTAGGAGCATTCAGAAATGATAAAAAATTTGATGGTGAAAAAGCTACAACAGCTATAGAAATTTTGCATAAATATGAAACAACTATAAGAAATGAATTTAGTAGTGCAGGAACAGAAGAAGTAGAACAACATAGAGAAAAAATATTAAATAGAAATTTAATGTCAAAATTAGCAATATGTAATATGTGTTACATAGACGAATATACATGTGCATTTAAAGAATTTTACTATAAAGGAATATATAGTATAGAGGAAAGTAAAGAAATAAGAAAATTATATTTTTCAAAATTACCAGAACCATTTAGTTCAAAAATATTATAAGATTGGAATAATGAAGCATTACAAGATACTTTAGGGGCAAGAACTAAATACTTACAAAACTGGTTCGCAGAATTATGTGAAAAACATAAAGAAGAAATTAAAATGGAAAAACGTTAATAAAAAATTTAGCATGTTGTAAAGATAAAATAGCACCGCAATTTGGATGCAATAAAAGATACTATAATAAAAATTATAATAAAATTAAAAAATACAAAATGTATAAGTCAAAATTCAAGTATAAAAAACCTAGACGGAGATATTATGTGAAAAAATTTAATAACAAAAGGCAGTACAGACCTAAGAAAAAATTATCAGAATGTAAATGTTATAATTGCGGAAAACTAGGACATCTAGCAAAAGACTGCAAAATACCTAAAAACCAAAAAGCTAAACAAGTATCAGAAATAATAATAAAAGACGAAGAATATGTACAAATGGAATACATAGATTATGAATTAGAAAGTAATGACAGTATATATGAATTATCAGAAAATGAAATAGAAAATAATTCAATATCAGAGTCAGATAATGAAAACAATAAACTAATAGATAACTGAAAAATAAATAAATATAATAACCCAAGAAGAATACCAAGATGAAGAATCTACGGAACAAAAAGTAATATTTGATGAAAATATATTTGAACAAATAAAAGGAGAAGAATTAGACCTAAGTGTAGAAAAAATATTAGATATACCAAAAATGAAAAATTAGTTTAAAAAAAGTAAAGAAGAATACTATGTAATTAGCCAAAGAGAACACATAATAGACTGTAAATACACCAAAGGAAAAGCTAAAATACTAATAATAAATAAACGTATAATAAATAAAGAAATACAAGATATAAAGGCAAAAAACCCAATTAAATACGTACATCTAGGAGGAACAGAAATATTAATAAAGGCATGTTTTAGAGAAGGGATAGATACACCAATAGAAATTTATCTAGCAGATGATAGAATTATACAACCTATAGAAAAAAGTATAATAAGTGCAATACGAGGAAAGTTGATATACCAAAAATTTATGTAACGACCCGGCCCGTCGTTACGGGAATTTACAGCACCGTCATGTTGCAATTACATGTTTTATGCTTTTATATCAGTGTTAGAGCCTATCGGGTGAGTTAGGAGTGACTTGAACTGAAAAATGAAGCAAATAGCATGTTTGAAGGAAGTTTGAATATGGAAAGTCAACCTAGAGTTGACTATCGAGTTAGATTGCTCGGAATCAGATTTCTGATGATTCGACTAGTTTCGGGGGATCATTTATGACTTAGGAGAGCAATCGAAATTGAATTTGGAGTATCAATTCAATTCGGCTTCGCGTTCGCGGGAGGAGTATCGCGAACGCGTAGAAGAAAAATAGGTGGCTGGGAAGATTGTTCATCGCGAACGCGTGGTGAGGTTCGCGTTCGTGTAGGGTATGTCAGAGACAGGCATCGCGAACGCGTGGGAGTCGTCGCGTTCGCGTAGGGAAAGAGTGGGCTGCTCATCGCGAATGCGTGGGAGCTCACGCGAACGCGAAGAGCAAAAAGCTCTGGCAGTGAATAAAATCCAGAAGGAGAGGGGTTACGGGTTTACACCCCCAAAACATAATTTTGAGCCCTAGAGAGAAGAAAACTCGAGGAAATCACTGAGAAGTCATCGGGTATTCGTCGGAGGTAAGATTCTTGACTCAAAAACATCATATTATGGTAGAATTAACATCAATCTTCATGAAATTGGGTTGAAATCTTGAAGAAATGTGGCCTAAATATTGAAAACGGGATTTTTGGATTTGGAAGGCCGTTTGAACTCCGATTTTGATAAATTTTATATGCACGGACTCGTGGCGAGATGAGGGTCGCGTTGGTACTAATTTCGGAATTTTCCGAGCAGTGGGCCCGGGTCGGGTTTTACCAACTTGGTGTATTTATGCGAATTTCATGTAAATTGAAGTGGGTTATGATTCTTTGACCCGTATTTGATATAATTATTGTTATTTGACTAAATTCTACACACGAGGCAGCGAATTTCAAAGGAAAAGGCATCACGGACGAGTCTACGACCGGCTAGAGGTAAGTAGTTTGTGTATATGGTAGCCTGAGGGTTCGAAACCCCGGCTTAGCACATTGTAACGCTAGTAGGGCGTGGCTCGCACACCGTGGCAGGTGCGGGATTGATTGTGATTGGGGATTGAGACTTGGTCCATCCCGGAAATGAATAATATGTTATTAGTGTTGGAAATACACTGTATTTGATATATTTGTGGGCTGTAAGCCTTGTTTGGGGCCTTGTGCCGATCTGTAGCGTCCTTAGAGGACAATATTTATGTGATAGCTATAATTTCTTAAATCATCGATCTCAGTCCTGGAAATTGAAATCACCTTTTTGAAATGCTAAGTCAACCGGCTTTTGCAAATTTAATAAAGTTAAAGTATTTTTCATAAATTATGAATTGGAAATTTGAAGTAAGAAAAATGAACTGATTTGTGACTTATTTGCTTATTGTGGACTGAGCATGGGATCGGGCTGCACGTCGCAGTGGTTGATATGAGGATCGGGCTGCACGCCGCAACAGTATTGCGCTTGGGCTGTAGGAGCCCCTCCGGAGTCTGTACACACCCCCAGTGAGCGCTGTCCGGCGCCTGACCGGGTTGCCCCAGTCAAGCGGACCTGGGTGCCTTTCATTCCCACGCGTCACCCCTATGTTGATTGTTTCTCATTAACCAAATATCTTACTAACCATGAATGATTTCACATTAAACAAATAAAACCATACGAGTGATTCATTAACAAGTTTGCAGTTTTTACAATGCCCGACATAACATAATATATACATAAGACTGGAGTCCCACAGTTTACATGTCTACAGAGCCTCTAGGATACAAAAAAGGGAATACAATACTTGCCGGTAACAAGGCTCCGGCTTTACCTAACAAAACCAAAATGAAATCTAAACAAAAGTGGCATGAACCACACAGGGCCCCAAGGAAGAAAAGGGGCTCACCAAAACGGGCAGTGGAAGGAGAAGGATACTACTACCGATGAGCTGAAGTGCCTGCTACTGATCCACCTACAATCATAACACGAATGTAGCGTCCCCGGCAAAAGGGACGTCGGTACACTTGAATTGTACTGGCATGTATGGACAAACTTTGTCCCAAGTAAACTCAAGCCATTGAATTACATCAACAATTAATTAAGCCCAGCCAACCATGTTTCCACATTTTCCTCATTTCAAATAATTCTCAACATAAAGCACTTTCTACGATCAACCAATTTAACAATAACCAATCAATCACGTAAAGCACAAGTAGTCAAACAAAGGGGCAATCAGTGCCCCACAGGTTGCAAACTCTCCTGCTGTCTCCTTTCACAATTTCACATTTTTGATTTTTGTATCAAATTTTCAATAGCGATTTCGATCGCTTTCCATCCTTATTGCCCCTGACCACCCTTATTACCTCGGCCACCCTTATCACCCCAACCCACACCTTATTTCCTCACGTTGCGGCGCGCAACACGACCCCGCCTTAGAGTTTAAAACACAACAATTTCAAACAGCAGATAAGGTACTACACACAATTTCAACAAGTTCAAATAAGCAACTTGCACATTGTTTCATGTTCTCAATTATTTTTCAAATCAATACACAACCATGTTACAATATTTCCACAATTCAAGTGTTTAATCTCTTTCCACAATAAACAAAATCTCAAGCATTTCGTTTGTTTTACACAAGGTGCCATATAGGCCATCATAATCATTATTCGTAATTCTTTACCCATTTCGACTCTCATTTAATTTTCGGTTCATATTCTATACCACATCACTCATATTTCAACAACAACTTCGAGAATTTCACACAATTTGTCAAATTAACACTAACCAAACAAATTTCACACATATAGGCGATTTCACAAGAATCAAAATTAGCCATACATACCCGGTGATGAGTTTTCTTCCTACTTTATGCTTACCCAAGATATCCTACTCTTGCCAACCTTGTTTCTTGAAGACTCTTACTTCTACGCACTTCTTTTTACTAGAAATCAAGTTCAATAATCATGCATGAGTGTAAAAATTCTATTTTCAAAAGCTATTATATGCAAACCTCTCTTTACCCAATTTAAAGCTGAAAATCAAAGAAAATAGTTAGGGTTTTTACCTTGAAAAGATTGGGGAAGTTGAATCCTTGCCCTAGGATCCCTTGGAATTAAGTGGTTGGAACAATCTTTGAAGATGAAGAACTTCTCTCTCTAAAACCCCTCTATTCTCTCTCTAATTTTGGTAAGATGATATGAGAAAATGAGGGTGAAAGGTGTTATATTAAAGAAGAGATCGGGTCAAAATGTTACAAAAATCTGGGCCGGGGTCAATTCTGCGGTGCACTTTGCGATAGCAGATTCAACATGCGGTCCGCAAAGTGACCGCGGAATGGCCTCAAAATTACACAAGTTCTGTTACAGAATGCGACCAATATGCGGTCCGCATTCTTGATCTGCGGTCGTAAAGTGCACCGCAGATTCACTATGCGATCGCATATTGACCGCATTTTGAACATGATTTTTGAGAGGCTTCTGTTAAGCTTTGCGGCAAGAATGCGGTCCGCATAACAGGTTTGCGGTCGCATTCTTGACCGCATATTTGACACTTTTCTGGAAAACTTTATTCTCTACATTTTTGACACTTAAATCACTACCAAGGGTCCGAACCGCGGCTCGCAAGCTCACCGCGAAGAATTCTACGCATTCCTAACACATTATTCGGACCATGACACCACAGCTACTAGGTTTTTATGCACAAAAATTTTACGGGGCCTTACATGTACACACCCCCAGTGAGTGCCATCGACGTTAAATTGGATCGGGCTACACGCCGTAGCGATTATGTGCATTGCCTTGCATCTTTATTTGTTGAATTACTCTGTGGTAGCTGAATTGTACTGTTGATGCTAGTTCGTAGGAGATTCGAACTGTAGTGTAGCTTCATATTGTGGTAATCTGTGGATTTCTTATTTTCAGCTGCTGATATATATTTATTACTCACCGAGTACTTAGTACTCACCCCTACTCCCTGCACCTTTTGTGTGCAGACTTAGGTACTCAGGAGCAGTAGGCAGGCATTCCAGCGTTTGCAGTGTCACATCGAGTTGCTGAGGTAGCTGCCTACGTTCGCAGAACCTAGCTTCTCCTCTCCTTTCCAGTTGTTATTTTGTATTTTGTATTCGGACTTGAGTATTTCTATACAGTACTCTCTATTCCTGTTGGGTTTTGTTAGAGGCTCTAGACTTGTGACTCCGGATCTTTGGGAGTGTCAGTACTTTTGTTCATTATTTTTATTATTGGAGTTCTTAAACTCATATATTCTTCTTGGGTTGTCCATTTGGGACTGATATCGTGGTGATAATTAAATTGTTGGTCTGGCTGGCCTAGCTTGATTGTTGGGCGCCATCACGACCGGATTTGGGTCGTGACAAATACAGTAGAAACACAACAATTAGGCCGATGGGACGACACCCAATCAAAACAACTCAATTTACATCAAAATTTCCAAAGTTGTCAAAACCTGACTTTCGATACGCTTCTCGAAAAATCACGAAAGTTACATATTCGGAACCCTCGTCACAATACGAGTCTAGGCATATAAAATTTATCCAATTCGGACTCCATTTGCCCACTCAAAACCTTGATTTGCTAAAGTTCAAACCTAGGGCTAAACCCTCCATAAATTAGCCCAAATTCCTCCATTTTCATGATATAATTGCATAATAGTATCAATACTAATCATAATATGAGTCCATAGTTGATTACCTGATGATTTCCCTTGAGTTTCTCCTCAAAATCGCCCAAATCTCCCCCTTAAGCCGAGACCCAAATGTGTGAAATGTTTCTGAAATTTTCTAACTTCTGATACAATTAACTCACTGCGATTTTCGCTTCTGCGGATAGAATTCCGCTCTGCGGAACCGCTTCTGCGACCAATTGGTCGCTTCTACGAACCCAGGCCTATTTGGCCATTTCCGCACCTGCGATCCGCGGACCGCTCCTGCGCGTCCGCTCCTGCGGAAATTCTTCCGCTCCTGCGGGTTTTCCCGCTTCTGCGACTAGGCGTCCGCTTCTGCGGACTCGCTTAAGCGGCTACCTTTCCGCTTCTGCGATCCTTCACTTCATGGCCCTGGACCGCTTCTGCGTCTCACTTTCCGCACCAGCGGTGCCGCTCCTGAGGGCGAAACTCCGCTTCCATGATCAATAACGCTTCGGCACTCGTTTGTTCGCTTCTGCGGACTCGCTCCTGCGCCCCCATTTCCGCAGGAGCGAAAACAACAGAACCAGAACACAAGTCTGCAATTTTCCATGTTCTCCTCTCGTTTGGCCATACGAAAACACCCCGAGGCCCCCGGGACCTCATCCAAACACACTAACACATCCTAATACCTTATTCGAACTTGTTCCAATCCACAAAACACGTCTAACAACATCAAAATCCATAATTCACATCGAATTCAAGCCTAAATTCCTTAAAACTTTCCGAATAACACATTCAATCAAAAAAACCCGACCAAACAATGTCCGAATTACCTGAAAATTTGTGGACATATCCAAAATCACATGACGAAGCTACAGGAATTGTCGGAATTCCATTATGACTGCCGGATCAAAATCTCACCTACCAATCAGATTTCGCCAAAATTCAACCTTAGCCAATTCAAGCCTATTTGTACACCGGACCTCCAAATTCATTTTCGATTGCTCCCCTAAGTCACAAATCACCTCTCGGAACTAACCAAATCATCAGAATCCAAACCCTCACACACCTACGCGAACGCGACCACTGGAACACGAACGCGATGCACACGATCCCTGGCCTACGCGAACGCGGCTCCCCTTCTCGCGAACGCGATGCACTGATTAGCTTGGCCTTCGCGAACGCGGCCCTTGCCACGCGAACGCGAAGTCTTAAAGGCCTGGGCAGAACCTGTAGTTTTTCTGCAGATTTTTGCCAAGTCCAAATGCCCGGTTGATGGTCCGAAATCATCCCGAGGCCCCCGGGACCCCAACGAAAACCACCAACGTACTCCAAAAAATGATACGGACTTGTTCAAATCATAAAAACACCATACTAAACATCAAAATCACCATTTACTCACGAATTCAAGCCTAAGTTTCTTCAAAACTTTCAAAACTAACATTCAATCCAAAACCCGATCAAACGATGTCCGAATGACCTGAAAATTTGCGGACATATCCAAAATCACATAACGAAGCTACAGAAATTGTCGGAATTCCATTCCGACCCCCGGATCAAAATATCACCTACCATCCGGTTTTCGCCAAAAATCAACCTTCGCCAATTCAAGCCTAAAACTACACCGGACCTCCGAATTCAATTCCGATTGCTCTCCTAAGTCATAATTGATCCCCCGGAACTAGTCGAATCATCAGAATCTGGTTCCGAGCACTCTAACTCAATAGTCAACTCTTGGTTGACTTCTCATATTCAAGCTTTCTTCAAACATGCTATTTGTTTCATTTTCAATCCAATTCACTTCTAACTCACCCGATATATTCTAATACTGATTTAAAAGCATAATATATGTAAATGCAAGGTAACGGGGTGGTAATTCCCATAACGACGGGCCGGGTCGTTACATTCTCCCCAACTTAAACAAACGCTCGTCCGCGAGCGGGTTAAGAAAACATACCTGGAGCATCAAACAAGTGTGGATATCTGCTCCGCATTTCCTGCTCGGTCTCCCAAGTTTCATCCTCCACGGGACGACCTCTCCACCGCACTTTCACCGAAGCTATATCTTTGGATCTCAACTTACGAACCTGTCGACCCAAAATGGCTACCGGCTCCACATCATAGGTCAAGTTCTCATCCAGCTGTATTGTGCTGAAGTCTAATACATGTGACGGATCTCCGACATACTTCCGGAGCATAGATACATGGAACACCGGGTGAACTCCCGACAAACTGGGTGGCAAGGCAAGCATATAAGCCACCTCCCCAACTTTCCTAAGCACCTCAAAAGGTCCAATAAACCTTGGGCTCAACTTTCCTTTCTTTCCAAACCTCATAACACCCCTCATAGGCGAAACCTTCAGCAACACCTTCTCACCTACTGAATAAGACACATCTCGGACCTTCCGGTCCGCATAACTCTTCCGACGCGACTGAGCTGTGCGAAGTCTCTCCTGAATCACCTTCACCTTGTCTAAGGCATCTTGGACTAACTCTGTCCCCAACAACCTAGCCTCGCCGGGCTCGAACCAACCAACCGGAGACCTACACCGTCTCCCATATAAAGCTTCATACGGTGCCATCTGAATACTGGACCGATAGCTATTATTATAAGCAAACTCCGCCAAAGGCAAATAATCAGCCCACGAACCACCGAAATCAATGACACAAGCACGCAACATGTCCTCTAATATCTGAATAGTACGCTCAGACTGTCCATCCGTCTGTGGATGAAATGCTGTGCTTAGATCTACCTGTGAACCCAACTCTCGCTGAAATGTCCTCCAGAACTGAGAAGTGAACTGGGTACCTCTGTTTGATATAATAGGAATGGGAACTCCATGCAATCTCACTATCTCACTGATGAATATCTCTGCCAACCGCTCTGAGGAATAAGTAGTACACACTGGGATGAAGTGAGCTGACTTAGTCAACCTATCCACCACCACCCAAACTGAATCAAACTTCCTCGCTGTCCGAGGGAGTCCACTAACAAAGTCCATAGTAATCCTTTCCCACTTCCACTCGGGAATATCAATACGCTGGAATACACCACCAGGTCTCTGATGCTCATACTTGACCTGCTGACAGTTTAGACACCGAGCCACATGGCTCACAATATCTTTCTTCATCTTTCTCCACCAGTAATGCTACTTCAAATCCTGATATATCTTCGCGGCTCCTGGATGGATAGAATACCGCGAGCTGTGGGCCTCCTCCAATATCAATTCACGAAGGCCGTCAACATTGGGCACGCATATCCGGCCCTGCATCCGCAATACACCATCACTATCAATAGTGACATCTCTGGCATCATCATGCTGAACTCTGTCCTTAAGGACAAGTAAGTGACGACCCAAATCCGGTCGTGATGGTGCCCAACAATCAAGCTAGGCCAGCCAGACCAACAATTTAATTATCACAAAATACCAGTCCCCAAATGGACAACCCAAGAAGAATATATGAGTTTAAGAACTCCGATAATAATAATAATGAACAAAAGTACTGACACTCCCAAAGATCCGGAGTCACCAGTCTAGAGCCTCTAACAAACCCCGACAAGAATAGAGAGTACTGTATAGAAATACTCAAGTCTGAATACAAAATACAAATAACAACTGAAAAGGAGAGGAGAAGCTAGGTTCTACGAACGTAGGCAGCTACCTCGGCAACTCGATATGACACTGCAAACGCTGGAATTGCCTATCTACTGCTCCTGAGTACCTGAGTCTGCACACAAAAGGTGCAGGGAGTAGGGGTGAGTACTAAGTACTCAGTGAGTAACAAATATATATATGTAGCTGACAGTAAGAAATCCACAAAATACCACAATATGAAGCTACACTACAGTCCGAATCTCCTACGAACTAGCAACAATAATACAATACAGCTACCACAGAGTAATTTAACAAATACGGATGCAATGCAATGCACATAACCGCTACGGCATGTAGCCCGATCCAATTTAACATCGACGACGCTCACTGGGGGTGTGTACAGACTACGGAGGGGCTCCTACAGCCCAAGCGCAATACTGCTGCGGCGTGCAGCCCGATCCTCATATCAACCACTGCGGCGTGCAGCCCGATCCCATGCTCAGTCCACAATAAGCAATTAAGTCACAAAACAGTTCATTTCTCTTAATTCCAGTTTTCAATTCATAATTTATGAAAAATACTTAAACTTTATTAAATTTGCAAAAGTCGGTGACTTAGCATTTCAAAAGTGTGATTTCAATTTCCAGGACTGAGATCAGCGATTTAAGCAATTATAGTTATCACATAAATATTGTCCTCTAAGGACACTACAGGTCGGCAGAAGGCCCCAAACAAGGCTTACAGCCCACAAATATATCAAATACGGTGTATTTCCAACACTAACAATATATTATTCACATCCGGGATGGACCAAGTCTCAATCCATAGTCACAATCAATCCCGCACCTGCCACGGTGTGCGAGCCACGCCCTACTAGCGTCACAATGTGCTAAGCCGGGGTTTCGAACCCTGAGGCTACCATATACACAAACTACTCACCTCTAGCCGGTCGTAGACTCGTCCGCGATGCCTTTTCCTTTGAATTTCGCTTCCTCGTGTGTAGAATCTAGTCAAATAACAATAATTTTATCAAATACGGGTCAAAGAATCATAATCCACTTCAATTTACATGAAATTCACATAAATACACCAAGTTGGTAAAACCCGACCCCGGGCCCACTGCTCGGAAAATTTCGAAATTAGTACCAACGCGATCCTTATCTCGCCGAGTCTGTGCATATAAAATTTATCGAAATCGGTGTTCAAATGGCCTTCCAAATCCAAAAATCCCATTTTCAATATTTAGGCCACATTTCTTCAAGATTTCAACCCAATTTCATGAAGATTGATGTTAATTCTACCATAAAATGATGTTTTTGAGTCAAGAATCTTACCTCCGACGAATACCCGATGACTTCTCGGTGATTTCCTCGAGTTTTCTTCTCTCTAGGGCTCAAAATTGTGTTTTGGGGGTGTAAACCCGTAACCCCTCTGTTTCTGGATTTTATTCACTGCCAGAGCTTTTTGCTCTTCGCGTTCGCGTGAGCTCCCACGCGTTCGTGATGAACAGCCCTCATTTACCCTTCGCAAACGCGACGCCTTCCACGCGTTCACGATGCCCAACTTCCAGCTACCCTTCGCGAATGCGACGCCATTCACGCGTTCGCGATGCTCAAACTCCCAGCGCCCAAAATCCTTCTACGCGTTCGCGATACTCCTCCCGCGAACGCGAAGACTTACCCTCACACACCTACGCGAACGCGACTGTTGGAACGCGAATGCGATGCACACGATCCCTGGCCTACGCGAACGCGGCTCCCCATCCCCGCGAACGCGATGCACTGATAGGCTTGGCCTTCGCGAATGCGGCCCTTGCACGCGAACGCGAAGGCTTAAAGGCCTGGGCAGAACCTGCAGTTTTTTCTGCAGATTTTTGCCAAGTCCAAATGCCCGGTTGATGGTCCGAAATCATCCCGAGGCCCCCGGGACCCCAACGAAAACCACCAACGCACTCCAAAACATGATACGGACTTGTTCCAATCATAAAAACACCATACTAAACATCAAAATCTCCATTTACTCACGTATTCAAGCCTAAGTTTCTTCAAAACTTTCAAAACTAACATTCAATCCAAAACCCGATCAAACGATGTCCGAATGACCTGAAAATTTGCAGACATATCCAAAATCACATAACGAAGCTACAGAAATTGTCGGAATTCCATTCCGACCCCGGATCAAAATATCACCTACCATCCGGTTTTCGCCAAAATTCAACCTTCGCCAATTCAAGCCTAAAACTACACCGGACCTCCGAATTCAATTCCGATTGTTCTCCTAAGTCTTAAATGATCCCGCGGAACTAGTCGAATCATCAGAATACGGTTCCGAGCACTCTAACTCAATAGTTAACTCTTGGTTGACTTCTCATATTCAAGCTTTCTTCAAACATGCTATTTGTTTCATTATCAATCCAATTCACTCCTAACTCACCCGATATACTCTAATACTGTTATAAAAGCATAAGATATGCAAATGCAAGGTAACGGGGTGGAAATTCCCGTAACGATTGGCCGGGTCGTTACATTCTCCCCAACTTAAACAAACACTCGTCCGCGAGCGGGTTAAGAAACATACCTGGAGCATCAAACAAGTGTGGATATCTGCTCCGCATTTCCTGCTCGGTCTCCCAAGTTGCTTCCTCCACGGGACGACCTCTCCACTGCACTTTCACTGAAGCTATATCCTTGGATCTCAGCTTACGAACCTGGCGACCCAAAATGGCTACTGGCTCTACATCATAAGTCAAGTTTTCATCTATCTGTATCGTGCGCTGAAGTCCAACACATGAGACGGGTCTCCGACATACTTCCGGAGCATAGATACATGGAACACCGGGTGAACTCCCGACAAACTGGGTGGCAAAGCAAGCATATAAGCTACCTCCCCAACTTTCCTAAGCACCTCAAAAGGTCCAATAAACCTGGGGCTCAACTTCCCTTTCTTTCCAAACCTCATAACACCCTTCATAGGTGAAGCCTTCAGCAACACCTTCTCACCTACTGAGTAAGACACATCTCGGACCTTCTGTTCTACATAACTCTTCTGACGCGACTGAGCTGTGCGAAGTCTCTCCCGAATCACCTTTACCTTGTCTAAGGCATCTTGGACTAACTCTGTCCCCAATAACCTAGCCTCGCCGGGCTCGAACCAACCAACTGGAGACCTACACCGCCTCCCATATAAAGCTTCATACGGTGCCATCTAAATGCTGGACCGATAGCTATTATTGTAAGCAAACTCCGCCAAAGGCAAATAATCAGCCCATGAACCACCAAAATCAATGACACAAGCATGCAACATATCCTCTAATATATGAATAGTATGCTCAGACTGCCCATCCGTCTGTGGATGAAATGCTGTGCTCAGCTCTACCTGTGAACCCAACTCTCGCTGAAATGTCCTCCAGAACTGAGATGTGAACTGGGTACCTCTATCTGATATAATAGAAATGGGAACTCCATGCAATCTCACTATCTCACGGATGAATATCTCTGCCAACCGCTCTGAGGAATAAGTAGTACACACCGGGATGAAGTGAGCTGACTTGGTCAACCTATCCACCACCACCCAAACTGAATCAAACTTCCTCGCCGTCCAAGGGAGTCCACTAACAAAGTCCATAGTAATCCTTTCCCACTTCCACTCAAGAATATCAATACGCTGGAATACACCACCAGGTCTCTGATGCTCATACTTGACCTGCTGACAGTTTAGACACCGAGCCACATGGCTCACAATATCTTTCTTCATCTTTCTCCACCAGTAATGCTGCTTCAAATCCTGATACATCTTCGCGGCTCCTGGATGAATAGAATACCGCGAACTGTGGACCTCCTCCAATATCAACTCATGAAGGCCATCAACATTGGGCACGCATATCCGGCCCTGCATCCGCAATACACCATCACTATCAATAGTGACATCTCTGGCATCATCATGCTGAACTCTGTCCTTAAGGACAAGTAAGTGTGGATCATCATACTGGCGCTCTCGAATACGATCATATAAAGAAGAACGAGCTACTACACAAGCCATCACCCGACTGGGCTCATAAATATCCAGCCTCACCATCTGATTAGCTAACGCCTGAACATCAACTGCTAGGGGTCTCTCCCCAACTGGAATATACGCCAAACTGCCCATACTAATAGCCTTCCGGCTCAAAGCATCCGCCACTACATTAGCTTTCCCGGGATGATACAAGATAGTAATATCATAGTCTTTAAGCAACTCAAGCCATCTCCGCTGCCTCAAATTTAGATCTTTCTGCTTAAAAAAATGCTGAAGGTTGCGGTGGTCTGTATATACATCACAAGATATACCATATAGGTAATGTCTCCAAATATTCAAGGCATGAACAATAGCGACTAACTCCAAATCATGAACATGGTAGTTCTTCTCGTGGGGTTTTAGCTTACGAGAAACATATGCTATAAATCTGCCCTCCTACATCAACACACAACTGAGCCCAACTCTAGAAGCATCACAATACACCGTATATGACCCTGAAGCTGATGGTAACACAAGTACTGGAGCGGTGGTCAAAGCCTCCTTGAGCTTCTGAAAGCTCTCCTCACATTCATCGGACCACACAAATGGAGCATTCTTCTGTGTCAACTTAGTCAACGGTGAAGCAATAGATGAGAAACCCTGAACAAACCGGCGATAATAGCCTGCCAAGCCGAGAAAACTCCGAATCTCTGTAGCTGAGGAAGGTCTGGGCCAATTCTGCACTGCCTCAACCTTCTGTGGATCAACCCGAATACCATCACTAGACACTATATGTCCCAGAAAACCGACAGTATCAAGCCAGAACTCACACTTAGTGAATTTCGTATAGAGCTTCTCTTCTTTCAACCTCTGCAATACCACCCTCAAATGATGTGCATGCTCCTCCTGGCTGCGTGAATACACCAGAATATCATCAATAAACACAATCACAAAAGAATCAAGGTACGGCCGAAATACACTATTCATCAAGTGCATGAATGCAGCTGGGGCATTAGTTAGCCCGAAAGACATCACCAGGAACTCGTAATGCCCATATCGCGTCCTGAACACTGTCTTCATAATGTCTGAGTCCCTGATCTTCAACTGATGATAGCCCGATCGGAGATCAATCCTAGAAAATACACTAGCTCCCTGGAGCTGATCAAATAGGTCCTCAATGCGAGGCAATGGGTACTTATTCTTCACTGTTACCTTGTTCAGCTGCCTGTAATCAATGCACATTCTCATTATGCCATCTTTCTTCTTCACGAACAACACCGGTGCACCCTAAGGTGACACACTCGGACGAATGGAACCCTTATCTAAGAGTTCCTGAAGTTGTTCTTTCAATTCTTTTAACTCTGCTGGTGCCATGCGATAGGGAGGAACAGAAATGGGCTGAGTGCCCGGCACCAAGTCAATACCAAAATCGATATCTCTATTAGGCGGCATGCCCGGCAGGTCTGCTGGAAATACATCCGGAAACTCCCTCACAATGGGGACCAAATCAAGACTGGGTGTCTCAGCCTCAACATTTCTAATGAATGCTAAATAAGATAAACAACCCTTGCCAATCATTTGTTGGGCCTTTATATAAGAAATCACCCTGTCGGACACATAATCAGTCAAGCCACGCCACTCGATCCTCGGATTACCTGGAATAGCTAGTGTGACTGTCTTGGCATGACAGTCCAGAATTGCATGGTAAGGAGATAGCCAATCCATGCCTAGAATTACATCAAAATCTACCATGCCCAGTAGTAATAGATCAACTCGGGTCTCCAGACCCCCAATAGTAATAAGACAGGATCGATATACCTGATCCACAACAACAGTATCCCACACTGGGGTAGACACATGTACGGGCAAATCAAGAATACCACGGGTCATACCCAAATGATGTGCAAAATAAGTAGAGACATAAGAATAGGTGGATCCTGGATCAAATAAGACAGAAGCATCCCTGTGGCAGACTGAGATAATACCTGAAATAACCGCATCTGAAGCACTAGCATCCTTCCTATCCGGAAGAGCATAGAAACGAGCCTGGCCTCTACCAGTACGATCTTCACCCCTAGGGCGACCTCTGGATACCTGGCTACCAGTCCTAGCCAACTATGCTGGCGCCGAAGAAACACGAGTAGAAGACGAAGGCTGATCCCTCTGCTGAGACCGCTTGCGAAGCCACTGAGGACACTCTTTCCTGATATGGCCCAAATCACCGCACTCAAAACAACGGCCTGAA
The DNA here is from genome assembly GCA_032618575.1 of Nicotiana noctiflora. Classification (NCBI taxonomy): domain Eukaryota; kingdom Viridiplantae; phylum Streptophyta; class Magnoliopsida; order Solanales; family Solanaceae; genus Nicotiana; species Nicotiana noctiflora. The sequence continues at coordinate 199,148 of JASVEL010007395.1, forward strand.
AATGGAAGAAGGGGCTGCTGAGGACCCCTCGCTACTGATGAACCTTGTGCTGAGGAAGCAGGAGCAGAGCTCTGAGCTGGAAGAGCACTCAGTGCAGGCTGACTCTGCTGACGGCTCTGCTGACCCTGATAACCCTGATGGCCCTGACGACCACGATCTGATGAAACCCCACTGGACTCTGCACGTCCAGACTGATGAGACCTGAAAGAGCGACCTCTGCTATGCTGAAATTGGCCCCTAGACGGAGCACCACTGTAACTGCCAGTACCACGAGGCTTCTTAGCCTCTCTCTCCTCCCGCTCTCTGCGGCGATCTGTCTCAATATGACGGGCAGCATCAACCACCTCCTCAAAGGTAACTGCCAAAACTCTCTCCCTGGTCATCAATATGCGGATGGGATAAATAAGGCCATCAATAAATCTCCGAATCCTCTCTCTCTGTCTGTAGGAACCATCCACATGGCATGACGGGCCAACTGTGTGAATCTCATCTCGTACTGATTAACCGTCACATCTCCCTGCTTCAACCACTCGAACTGACGTCGCAACTCCTCTCTCTGAGACTGAGGCACATACTTCTCTAAAAATACCGTTGAGAACTGCTGGCAAGTGAGGGGCGCTGCCCCGGCGGGCCTACGCCTCTCAAAATCCTCCCACCACTGAAATGCTGCACCTGTGAACCGAAAAGTGGTGAAGGAAACACCGCTGGACTCTAGAATACCCGCGGTGCGAAGCATGCGCTGACATCTGTCAAGAAAACCATGGGCGTCCTCGCCCTCAGCACCACTAAAAGTCGGAGGCTGTAGCCTCTCAAATCTCTCCAATCGACGCTGCTCATCGTCGGGCATAACTAGAACCATATAAGCAGGAGCTGGTGCAACGGGCGCAACTGGCTGGACTGGCTCGGGTGTGTGAGTCACAGGGGTCTGATTTCCTCCCCCTGCCTGTGAAGAAGATACTGCAGCAGTAGCTGCAACTACTTGTGCCAAGTCTGTGCACACTGATAAGATCTGAGCCAAGGTCTCCTGAAGACCCAGTATCCCAATGGGCACTGTCGGTGACTGAACCTGAGTTGCCGGAGCGTTTGCCGCTGGAATCTGGTCTTGAGCCTGGGCCACTGGTGCAGGAATCTGGCCCTGAGTCTGGTCAGCTGGTGGGTCAACACGTGCTGGTACTGCTGCCCTACCTCTACCACGACCACGGCCTCTGGGTGCCAATGGTGGTCGTCCGCCACGTCCGTTAGCTCGTGTTCTCGCCATCCGCGAGAGAATAGAATATGGAAAATTTTAGTTTCACGATAACACAGATCGCACGATATGAATCCAAGAAAATGAGGTTTTTCCTAGAGTTTCTGTAGCCCTCCGAAGATAGATACGGACGTCTACGTACCGATCCGCGAAAGCCTACTAAACCGGCTCATGACTCGCGAGTCCTAATAACCTAGAGCTCTGATACCAACTTGTCACGACCCAAATACGGTCGTGATGGTGCCCAACGATCAAGCTAGGCCAGCCAGACCAAAAATTTAATTATCACATAATACCAGTCCCCAAATGGACAACCCAATAAGAATATATGAGTTTAAGAACTACAATAATAATAATAATGAACAAAATACTGACACTCCCAAAGATCCGGAGTCACAAGTCTAGAGCCTCTAACAAAACCCAACAGGAATAGAGAGTACTATATAGAAATACTCAAGTCTGAATACAAAATACAAAATAACAACTGGAAAGGAGAGGAGAAGCTAGGTTCTGCGAACGTAGGACAGCTACCTCAGCAACTCGATGTGACACTGCAAACGCTGGAGATGCCTGTCTATTGCTCCTGAGTACCCGAGTCTGCACACAAAAGGTGCAGGGAGTAGGGGTGAGTACTAAGTACTCAGTGAGTAACAAATATATATAAGTAGCTGACAGTAAGAAATCCACAAAATACCACAATATGAAGCTACACTACAGTCCGAATCTCCTACGAACTAGCAACAATAATACAATACAGCTACCACAGAGTAATTTAACAAATACGGATGCAATGCAATGCACATAACCGCTACGGCGTGTAGCCCGATCCAATTTAACGTCGACGGCGCTCACTGGGGGTGTGTACAGACTCCGGAGGGGCTCCTACAGCCCAAGCGCAATACTGCTGCGGCGTGCAGCCCGATCCTCATATCAACCACTGCGGCGTGCAGCCCGATCCCATGCTCGGTCCACAATAAGCAATTAAGTCACAAAACAGTTCATTTTTCTTAATTCCAGTTTTCAATTCATAATTTATGAAAAATACTTAAACTTTATTAAATTTGCAAAAGCCGGTGACTTAGCATTTCAAAAGTATGATTTCAATTTCCAGGACTGAGATCAGTGATTTAAGCAATTATAGCTATCGCATAAATATTGTCCTCTAAGGACACTACAGGTCGGCACAAGGCCCCAAACAAGGCTTACAGCCCACAAATATATCAAATACAGTGTATTTCCAACACTAAGAATATATTATTCACATTCGGGATGGACCAAGTCTCAATCCCTAGTCACAATCAACACCGCACCTGCCACGGTGTGCGAGCCACGCCCTACAAGCATCACAATGTGCTAAGCCGGGGTTTCGAACCCTCAGGCTACCATATACACAAACTACTCACCTCTAGCCGGTCGTAGACTCGTCCGTGATGCCTTTTCCTTTGAATTTCGCTGCCTCATGTGTAGAATCTAGTCAAATAACAATAATTATATCAAATACGGGTCAAAGAATCATAACCCACTTCAATTTACATGAAATTCGCATAAATACACCAAGTTGGTAAAACCCGACCCCGGGCCCACTGCTCGGAAAATTTCGAAATTAGTACCAACGCGATCCTTATCTTGCCACGAGTCCGTGCATATAAAATTTATCGAAATCGGAGTTCAAATGGCCTTCCAAATCCAAAAATCCCGTTTTCAATATGTAGGCCACATTTCTTCAAGATTTCAACCCAATTTCATGAAGATTGATGTTAATTCTACCATAAAATGATGTTTTTGAGTCAAGAATCTTACCTCCGACGAATACCCGATGACTTCTCAGTGATTTCCTCGAGTTTTCTTCTCTCTAGGGATCAAAATTATGTTTTGGGGGTGTAAACCTGTAACCCCTCTGTTTCTGGATTTTATTCACTGCCAGAGCTTTTTGCTCTTCGCGTTCGCGTGAGCTCCCACGCGTTCGCGATGAACAGCCCTCATTTACCCTTCGCGAACGCGATGCCTTCCACGCGTTCGCGATGCCCAACTTCCAGCTACCCTTCGCGAACGCGACGCCATTCACGCGTTCGCGATGCTCAAACTCCCAGCGCCCAAAATCCTTCTACGCGTTCGCGATACTCCTCCCGCGAACGCAAAGACTTATCCTCACACACCTATGCGAACGCGACTGTTGGAACGCGAACGCGATGCACACGATCCCTGGCCTACGTGAACGCGGCTCCCCATCCCCGCGAACGCGATGCACTGATAGGCTTGGCCTTCGCGAACGCGGCCCTTGCCACGCGAACGCGAAGGCTTAAAGGCCTGGGCAGAACTTGCAGTTTTTTTTTGCAGATTTTTGCCAAGTCCAAATGCCCGGTTGATGGTCCGAAATCATCCCGAGGCCCCCGGGACCCCAACGAAAACCACCAACGCACTCCAAAACATGATACGGACTTGTTCCAATCATAAAAACACCATACTAAACATCAAAATCTCCATTTACTCACGTATTCAAGCCTAAGTTTTTTCAAAACTTTCAAAACTAACATTCAATCCAAAACCCGATCAAACGATGTCCGAATGACCTGAAAATTTGTAGACACATCCAAAATCACATAACGAAGCTACAGAAATTGTCGGAATTCCATTCCGACCCCCGAATCAAAATATCACCTACCATCGGGTTTTCGCCAAAATTCAACCTTCGCCAATTCAAGCCTAAAACTACACCGGACCTCCGAATTCAATTCTGATTGTTCTCCTAAGTCATAAATGATCCCTAGGAACTAGTCGAATCATCAAAATCCGGTTCCGAGCACTCCAACTCAATAGTCAACTCTTGGTTGACTTCTCATATTCAAGCTTTCTTCAAACATGCTATTTGTTTCATTTTCAATCCAATTCACTCCTAACTCACCCGATATACTCTAATACTGTTATAAAAGCATAAGATATGCAAATGCAAGGTAACGGGGTGGAAATTCCCATAACGACGGGCCGGGTCGTTACAAAGTAAGTGTGGATCATCATACTGGCACTCTCGAATACGATCATATAAAGAAGAACGAGCTACTACACAAGCCATCACCCGACCGGGCTCAGAAATATCCAGCCTTACCATCTGATTAGCTAACGCCTGAACATCAACTGCTAGGGGTCTCTCCCCAACTGGAATATACGCCAAACTACCCATACTAATAGCCTTCCGGCTCAACGCATCAGCCACTATATTGGCTTTCCCGGGATGATACAAGATAGTAACATCATAGTCTTTAAGCAATTCAAGCCATCTCCGCTGCCTCAAATTTAGATCTTTCTGCTTAAACAAATGTTGAAAGCTGCGATGGTCTGTATATACATCACAAGATACACCATATAGGTAATGCCTCCAAATCTTCAAGGCATGAACAATAGCAGCTAACTCCAAATCATGAACAGGGTAGTTCTTCTCGTGGGGCTTTAGCCGACGAGAAGCATATGCAATAACTCTACCCTCCTGCATCAACACACAACCGAGTCCAACTCTAGAAGCATCACAATACACCGTATATGACCCTGAGGCTGATGGGAACACAAGTACTGGAGCTGTGGTCAAAGCCTCCTTGAGCTTCTGGAAGCTCTCCTCACATTCATTAGACCACACAAATGGAGCATTCTTCTGTGTCAACTTAGTCAACGGTGAAGCAATAGATGAGAAACCCCGAACAAACCGGCGATAATAGCTTGCCAAGCCGAGAAAACTCCGAATCTCGATAGCTGAGGAAGGTCTGGGCCAATTCTGCACTACCTCGACCTTCTGTGGATCAACCCGAATACCATCACTGGACACTACATGTCCCAGAAAACTGACAGTATCAAGCCAGAACTCACACTTAGTGAATTTTGCATAGAGCTTCTCTTCTCTCAACCTCTGCAATACCACCCTCAAATGATGTGCATGCTACTCCTTGCTGCGTGAATATACCAGAATATCATCAATAAATACAATCACAAAAGAATCAAGGTACAACCGAAATACACTATTTATCAAGTGCATGAATGCAGCTGGGGCATTAGTCAACCCGAAAGACATCACCAGGAACTCGTAGTGCCCATATCGCGTCTTGAACGCTGTCTTCATAATATCCGAGTCCCTGATCTTCAACTGATGATAGCCCGATCGAAGATCAATCTTAGAAAATACACTAGCTCCCTGGAGCTGATCAAATAGGTCCTCAATACGAGGTAATGGGTACTTATTCTTCATCGTTACCTTGTTCAGCTGCCCGTAATCAATGCACATTCTCATTGTGCCATCTTTCTTCTTCACGAACAACACCGGTGCACCCCAAGGTGACACACTCGGACGAATGAAACCCTTATCTAAGAGTTCCTGAAGTTGTTCTTTCAATTCCTTTAACTCCGCTGGTGCCATGCGATAGGGAGGAATAGAAATGGGCTGAGTGCCCGGCACCAAGATCAATATCTCTGTCAGGCGGCATGCCCGGTAGGTCTGCTGGAAATACATCCGGAAACTCCCTCACAATGGGGACCGAATCAAGACTGGGTGTCTCGGCCTCAACATTTCTAATGAAGGCCAAATAAGATAAACAACCCTTGCCAATCATTCGTTGGGCCTTTATATAAGAAATCACCATGTCGAACACATAATCAGTCAAGACACGCCACTCGATCCTCGGATTACCTGGAATAGCTAGTGTGACTGTCTTGGCATGACAGTCCAGAATCGCATGGTAAGGGGACAGCCAATCCATGCCTAGAATCACATCGAAATCTACCATGCCCAGTAGTAATAGATCAACTCGGGTCTCCAGACCCCCAATAGTAATTAAGACAGGATCGATATACTTGATCCACAATAACAGTATCCCCCACTGGGGTAGACACATGTACGGGCAAAGCAAGAATACCACGGGTCATACCCAAATGATGTGCAAAATAAGTAGAGACATAAGAATAGGTGGATCCGGGATCAAATAAGACGGAAGCATCCCTGTGGCAGACTGAGATAATACCTGAAATGACCGCATCTGAAGCACTAGCATCCTTCCTATCCGGAAGAGCATAGAAACGAGCATGGCCTCCACCGTTATGATCCTCGCCCCTAGGGTGACCTCTGGATACCTGGCCACCAGTCCTAGCTGATTGTGCTGGCGCTGAGGAAACAGGAGTAGAAGACGAGGGTTGATCCCTCTTATGAGATCGCCTACGAAGCCATTGAGGACACTCTCTCTTGATATGGCCCAAGTCACCGCACTCAAAACAACGGCCCGAAAATGGAAGAAGGGGCTGCCGAGGACCCCTCGCTACGGATGAACCCTGTGCTGAGGAAACAGGAGCAGAGCTCTGAGTTGGAAGAGCACTCAGTGCAGGCTGACTCTGCTGACGGCTCTGCTGACCCTGATAACCCTGATGGCCCTGACGACCACGATCTGATGAAACCCCACTGGACTCTGCACGTCCAGACTGATGAGACCTGAAAGAACGACCTCTGCTATGCTGAGATTGGCCCCTAGACGGAGCACCACTGTAACTGCCAGTACCACGAGGCCTCTTAGCCTCTCTCTCCTCCCGCTCTCTGCGGTGATCTGTCTCAATATGATGGGCAGCATCAACCACCTCCTCAAAGGTAACTGTCGAAACTCTCTCCCTAGTCATCAATATGCGGATGGGATAAATAAGGCCATCAATAAATCTCCGAATCCTCTCTCTGTCTGTACGAACCATCCACATGGCATGACGGGCCAACTGTGTGAATCTCATCTCATACTGATTAACCGTCATATCTCCCTACTTCAACCACTCGAACTGACATCGCAGCTCCTCTCTCTGAGACTGAGGCACGTACTTCTCCAAAAATACCGTGGAGAACTGCTGCCAAGTGAGGGGCACTTCCCCAGCGGGCCTACGCCTCTCGAAATCCTCCCACCACTGAAATGCTGCACCTGTGAACTGAAAAGTGGTGAATGAAACACCGCCGGACTCTAGAATACCCGCGGTGCGAAGCATGCGCTGACATCTGTCAAGAAAACCCTGGGCGTCCTCGCCCTCAGCACCACTGAATGTCGGAGGCCGTAGCCTCTCAAATCTCTCCAAACGACACTGCTCATCGTCGGGCAAAGCTGGAACCATATAAGCAGGAGCTCGTGCAATGGGCGCAACTGGCTGGACTGGCTCGGGTGTGTGAGCCACGGGGGTCTGATTTCCTCCCCCTGCCTGCGAAGAAGATACTGCAGCAGTAGCTGCAACTACCTGTGCCAAGCCTGTGCACACTGATAAGATCTGAGCCAAGGTCTCCTGAAGACCCGGTATCACAATGGGCACTGCCGGTGCCTGAACCTGAGTTGCCGGAGCGTCTGCCGCTGGAATCTGGTCCCGAGTCTGGGCCACTGGTGCAGGAATCTGACCCTGAGTCTGGTCAGCTGGTGGATCAGCAGGTGCTGGTACTGCTGCCCTACCTCTACCACGACCACGGCCTCTGGGTGCCAATGGTGGTCGTCCGCCACGTCCGCTAGCACGTGTTCTCGCCATCTCCGAGAGAATAGAATATGGAAAAGTTTAATTTCATGACAACACAAATCGCACGATATGAATCCAAGAAAATGAGGTTTTTCCTAAAGTTTCTGTAGCCCTTCGAGGATAGATATGGATGTCTACGTACCGATCCGCGAAAGCCTACTAAATCGGCTCATGACTCGCGAGTCCTGATAACCTAGGCTCTGATACCAACTTGTCACGACCCAAATCCGGTCGTGATGGCGCCCAACAATCAAGCTAGGCCAGCCAGACCAACAATTTAATTATCACCACGATATCAGTCCCAAACGGACAACCCAAGAAGAATATATGAGTTTAAGAACTCCAATAATAATAATAATGAACAAAAGTACTGACACTCCCAAAGATCCGGAGTCACAAGTCTAGAGCCTCTAACAAAACCCAACAGGAATAGAGAGTACCTGTATAGAAATACTCAAGTCTGAATACAAAATACAAATAACAACTGGAAAGGAGAGGAGAAGCTAGGTTCTGCAAACGTAGGCAGCTACCTCAGCAACTCGATATGACACTGAATATGCTGGAAATGCCTGTCTACTGCTCCTGAGTACCTGAGTCCGCACACAAAAGGTGCAGGGAGTAGGGGTGAGTACTAAGTACTCAGTGAGTAATAAATATATACAAGTAGCTGAAAATAAGAAATCCACAGATTACCACATAATGAAGCTAAACTACAGTTCGAATCTCCTACGAACTAGCATCAATAGTGCAATTCAGCTACCACAGAGTAATTCAACAAATAAAGATGCAATGCAATGCACATAACCGCTACGGCGTGTAGCCCGATCCAATTTAACGTCGACGACACTCACTGGGGGTGTGTACAGACTCCTACAGCCCAAGCCCAAGCGCAATACTGCTGCGGCGTGCAGTCCTCATATCAACCACTGCGGCGTGCAGCCCGATCCCATGCTCAGTCCACAATAAGCAAATAAGTCACAAAACAGTTCATTTTTCTTACTTCAAATTTCCAATTCATAATTTATGAAAAATACTTTAACATTATTAAATTTCCAAAAGCCGGTGACTTAGCATTTCAAAAAGGTGATTTAAATTTCCAGGACTGAGATTAGTGATTTAAGCAATTATAGCTATCACATAAATATTGTCCTCTAAGGACGCTACAGATTGGCACAAGGCCCCAAACAAGGCTTACAGCCCACAAATATATCAAATACAGTGTATTTCCAACACTAATAACATATTATTCATTTTCGGGATGGACCAAGTCTCAATCCCCAATCACAATCACTCCCGCACCTGCCACGGTGTGCGAACCACGCCCTACTAGCGTCACAATGTGCTAAGCCGGGGTTTCGAACCCTGTCACGACCCAAATCCGGTCGTGATGGCGCCCAACAATCAAGCTAGGCCAGCCAGACCAACAATTTAATTAACACAAAGATATCAGTCCCAAATGGACAACCCAAGGAGAATATATGAGTTTAAGAACTCCAATAATAATATTAAAGAACAAAATACTGACACTCCCAAAGATCCGGAGTCACAAGTCTAGAGCCTCTAACAAAACCCAACAGGAAATAGAGAGTACGATATAGAAGTACTCAAGTCTGAATACAAAATATTAAAATAACAACTGGAAATGAGAGGAGAAGCTAGGTTCTGCGAACGTAGGCAGCTACCTGAGCAACCCGATATGACACTACAAACGCTGGAGATGCCTGTCTACTGCTCCTGAGTACCTGAGTCTGCACACAAAAGGTGCAGGGAGTAGGGGTGAGTACTAAGTACTCAGTGAGTAACAAATATATATATGTAGCTGACAGTAAGAAATCCACAAAATACCACAATATGAAGCTACACTACGGTCCGAATCTCCTACGAACTAGCAGCAACAATACAATACGGCTACCACAGAGTAATTCAACAAATATAGATGCAATGCAATGCACATAACCACTACGGCGTGTAGCCCGATCCAATTTAACGTCGACAGCGCTCACTGGGGGTGTGTACAGACTCCGGAGGGGCTCCTACAGCCCAAGCGCAATACTGCTGCGGCGTGCAGCCCGATCCACATATCAACCACTGCGGCGTGCAGCCCGATCCCATGCTCAGTCCACAATAAACAATTAAGTCACAAAACAATTCATTTTCCTTAATTCCAGTTCTCAATTCATAATTTATGAAAAATACTTTAACTTTATTAAATTTGTAAAAGCCGGTGACTTAGCTTTTCAAAAGTGTGATTTCAATTTCCAGGACTGAGATTAGTGATTTAAGCGATTATAGCTATCACATAAATATTGTCCTCTAAGGATGCTACAGATCGGCACAAGGCCCCAAACAAGGCTTACAGCCCACAAATATATCACATACAGTGTATTTTCAATACTAACAACATATCATTTATTTCCGGGATGGACCAAGTCTCAATCCCCAATCACCATCAATCCCGCACCTGCCACGGTGTGCGAGCCACGCCCTATTAGCGTCACAATGTGCTAAGCCGGGGTTTCGAACCCTCCAGGCTACCATATACACAAACTACTCACCTCTAGCCGGTCGTAGACTCGTCCGCGATGCCTTTTCCTTTGAATTTTGCTGCCTCGTGTGTAGAACCTAGTCAAACAACAATAATTATATCAAATACGGGTCAAAGAATCATAACCCACTTCAATTTACATGAAATTCGCATAATTACACTAAGTTGGTAAAACCCGACCCCGGGCCCCGCTGCTCGGAAAATTCCGAAATTAGTACCAACGCGACCCTCATCTCGCCACGAGTCCGTGCATATAAAATTTATCGAAATCGGAGTTCAAATGGCCTCCCAAATCCAAAAATCCCGTTTTCAATATTTAGGCCACATTTCTTCAAGATTTCAACCCAATTTCATGAAGATTGATGTTAATACTACCATAAAATGATGTTTTTGAGTCAAGAATCTTACCTCGGACGAATACCCGATGACTTCTCAGTGATTTCCTCGAGTTTTCTTCTCTCTAGGGCTCAAATTTGTGTTTTGGGTTAATGAACCCGTAACCCTCTGTTCTGTGATTAAATTCTCTGCCAGACCCATTTGTTCTACGCGATCGCGACTCTACTCACGCGATCGCGATGTTCAAAATTTCGGCCTCACGCGATCGCGACTCTCCTCACGCGATCGTGATGTACAATCATCCGGCTTCACGCGATCGCGTCCCTCTTCCTGTGATCGCGTAGCACATTTTTCCCTGGACCCCATTTCTCTTCTACGCGATCACGTAGATGCTCATGCGATCGTTATTGCCACCCGGTTAACTCTACGCGATCGCGACTGGTGATCCTGCGATCACGATGGCCAAGCCCCCAGCCCTACGCGATCGCGTCCCCCTCCCCGCGATCGCGGAGAGCAAAAACCTGCTGCGTTTATGACAACAACCAGCCTTCTCTTTTCTTCCAAAAATGGTCCGTTTGGACCCCCGGATTCATCCCGAGACCCCGGACTCCAACGAAAACCACCAACATACTCCAAAACATGATACGAACTTGTTCCAATCATAAAAACACCATACTAAACATCAAAATCACTAATTATCCACGGATTCAAGCCTAAGTTTCTTCAAAACTTTCAAAACTAACATTCAATCCAAAACCCGATCAAACGATGTCCGAATGACCTGAATATTTGCAGACACATCCAAAATCACATAACGAAGCTACAGAAATTGTCGGAATTCCATTCCGACCCCGGATCAAAATATCACCTACCATCCGGTTTTCGCCAAAAATCAACCTTCGCCAATTCAAGCCTAAAACTACACCGGACCTCCGAATTCAATTCCGATTGTTCTCCTAAGTCACAAATGATCCCCCGGAACTAGTCGAATCACCAGAATCCGGTTCCGAGCACTCTAACTCAATAGTCAACTCTTGGTTGACTTTCCATATTCAAGCTTTCTTCAAACATGCTTTTTGTTTCATTTTCAATCCAAATCACTCCTAACTCACCCGATATACTCGAATACTGTTTTAAAAACATAATATATGTAAATGCAAGGTAACGGGGTGGAAATTCCCATAACGACGGGCCGGGTCGTTACATTCTCCCCAACTTAAACAAACGCTCGTCCGCAAGCGGGTTAAGAAACATACCTGGAGCATCAAACAAGTGTGGATATCTGCTCCGCATTTCCTGCTCGGTCTCCCAAGTTGCTTCCTCCACGGGACGACCTCTCCACTGCACTTTCACTGAAGCTATGTCCTTGGATCTCAGCTTACGAACCTGTCGACCCAAAATGGCTACCAGTTCCACATCATAAGTCAAATCCTCATCTAGCTGAATCAAGATGAAGTCCAACACATGAGACGGGTCTCCGACATACTTCCGGAGCATAGATACATGGAACACCGGGTGAACTCCCAACAAACTGGGTGGCAAAGCAAGCATATAAGCCACCTCCCCAACTTTCCTAAGCACCTCAAAAGGTCCAATAAACCTTGGGCTCAACTTCCATTTCTTTCCAAACCTCATAACACCCTTCATAGGCGAAACCTTCAGCAACACCTTCTCACCTACCTGAATAAGACACATCTCGGACCTTCCGGTCCGCATAACTCTTCTGACGCGACTGAGCTGTGCGTAGTCTCTCCTGAATCACCTTCACCTTGTCTAAGGCATCTTGGACTAACTCTGTCCCCAATAACCTAGCCTCGCCGGGCTCGAACCAACCAACTGGAGACCTACACCGCCTCCCATATAAAGCTTCATACGGTGCCATCTGAATGCTGGACTGATAGCTATTATTATAAGCAAACTCCGCCAAAGGCAAATAATCAGCCCACAAACCACCAAAATCAATGACACAAGCACGCAACATGTCCTCCAATATCTGAATAGTACGCTCAGACTGTCCATCCGTCTGTGGGATGAAATGCTGTGCTCAGCTCTACCTGTGAACCCAACTCTCGCTGAAATGTCCTCCAGAACTGAGAAGTGAACTGGGTACCTCTGTCCGATATAATAGAAATGGGAACTCCATGCAATCTCACTATCTCACGGATGAATATCTCTGCCAACCGCTCCGAGAAATAAGTAGTACACACTGGGATGAAGTGAGCTGACTTGGTCAACCTATCCACCACCACCCAAATACGGGTCAAAGAATCATAACCCACTTCCATTTACATGAAATTCGCATAAATACACCAAGTTGGTAAAACCCGACCCCGGGCCCACTGCTCAGAAAATTCCGAAATTAGTACCAACGCGACCCTCATCTCGCCACGAGTCCGTGCATATAAAATTTATCAAAATCGGAGTTCAAATGGCCTTCCAAATCCAAAAATCCCGTTTTCAATATTTAGGCCACATTTCTTCAAGATTTCAACCCAATTTCATGAAGATTGATGTTAATTCTACCATAAAATGATGTTTTTGAGTCAAGAATCTTACCTCCGACGAATACCCGATGACTTCTCGGTGATTTCCTCGAGTTTTCTTCTCTCTAGGGCTCAAAATTGTGTTTTGGGGGTGTAAACCCGTAACCCCTCTGCTTCTGGATTTTATTCACTGCCAGAGCTTTTTGCTCTTCGCGTTCGCGTGAGCTCCCACGCGTTCGCGATGAGCATCCCACTCTTTCCCTACGCGAACGCGACGACTCCCACGCGTTCGCGATGCCCGTCTCTGACTTACCCTACGCGAACGCGAACCTCACCCCGCGTTCGCGATGAACAATCTTCCCAGCCACCTATTTTTCTTCTACGCGTTCGTGATACTCCTCCCGCGAACGCGAAGCCTTACCCTCACACACCTACGCGAACGCGACCACTGGAACGCGAACGCGATGCACACGATCCTTGGCCTACGCGAACGCGGCTCCCCTTCTCGCGAACGCGATGCACTGATTAGCTTGGCCTTCGCGAACGCGGCCCTTGCCACCCGAACGCGAAGGCTTAGATGCCTGGGCAGAACCTGCAGTTTTTCTGCAGATTTTTGCCAAGTCCAAAAGCCCGGTTGATGGTCCGAAATCATCCCGAGGCCCCCCGGACCCCAACGAAAACCACCAACATACTCCAAAACATGATACGGACTTGTTCAAATCATAAAAACACCATACTAAACATCAAAATCACCATTTACTCACGAATTCAAGCCTAAGTTTCTTCAAAACTTTCAAAACTAACATTCGATCCAAAACCCGATCAAACGATGTCCGAATGACCTGAAAATTTGCAGACATATCCAAAATCACATAACGAAGCTACAAAAATTGTCGGAATTCCATTCCGACCCCCGGATCAAAATATCACCTACCATCCAATTTTCGCCAAAAATCAACCTTCGCCAATTCAAGCCTAAAACTACACCGGACCTCCGAATTCAATTCCGATTGCTCTCCTAAGTCATAATTGATCCCCTAGAACTAGTCGAATCATCAGAATCTGGTTCCGAGCACTCTAACTCAATAGTCAACTCTTGGTTGACTTCTCATATTCAAGCTTTCTTCAAACATGCTATTTGTTTCATTTTCAATCCAATTCACTTCTAACTCACCCGATATATTCTAATACTGATTTAAAAGCATAATATATGTAAATGCAAGATAACGGGGTGGTAATTCCCATAACGACGGGCCGGGTCGTTACAGTATTTGATCAGATTCTACGCGTGCAGAGCTTGATTCTCGTGGCAAGGGCATTGCGGAGTAGTCGTCGCGCTGTATTGAGGTGAGTAATAGATGTGGGTGATGACCAGCGGGTTCGAAACCCCGGTATACCACTTTGTGACGCTGTATAGCGGCGAGACACGTACTCTCATGTGAGTGTAGGGTCGATTGTGATTGGGGACTATGGCTTAGTCCGACTTGTTGGTAATGTGTTATGATATTGGCTATTCTTGAGCCGTCGAACCTCCTTCTCGGATGGTTGCATACTATATTGTGATATTGGCTACTCTTGAGCCGTTGAACCTCCTTCTTGGACGGTTGAGTATACTTGTGGGTTGTGAGCCGGTTGTTGGATCCCGCGAGGATTGTTATCATTGTCTTGTGATATTGACTTGCTAGTTTACTACCAGTCCGTAGCTAGTTCTGTCATCATGCTATTTCCAATCTCTGTAACTTGATATTACTGTTTTCAACTGAAAAATGATAAAAGAGTTTTCGAAAACTACTTTTGAGCCTGCGAGCCTGTATTTGCATATTAGCTGACTGGTAGTGGATCGGGCTGCACGCCGCAGCGGTATATATGTTGGATCGGACTGCACACCGCAGTGATATTGTGCTTGGGCCGTAGGAGCCCCTCCGGAGTCCGAACCCCCACAATGAGCACGGGTACCCAAACTGGATCGGGCTACGCATCGTAGCGGTCATATCATGCATTGCATTGCATTTAGCTACATCTGATAGCTGTTATACTGTTTTGCTGGGACTTGTTGGTACAGGTACATTTGATATTGATTTTGTGACGGGGAATTTGATTACAACTTTACATAGTGCTTTATTGCGGATTTCTTATCTGCGCTGTCTTACCCCTGTTTATTACCACTGAGTCTGGCAGTACTCATTTTACTCCCTACACCTTGTGTGCAGATCCAGGTACCTCTCAGCAGTGATCCGGTAGCTGTTCGAGGTGACATCTGTAGGATATTCGAGGTAGCTGCAAAGTCCGTAGGACCCGATATTCCTTCTTACTGTCTTTTGATTCTGTATAGATATTTCTTTCCGCACTTGGTATCTTGTAAACCATTATTACACTTATGTTCTTTAGAGGCTCATGACTCTTGACCCTGTGGTCTATGGGAGTTGGTATATTTTGGGACTTGATTTCCCGTTTTCGATATATCTATCACTGTTGTTTTATAATGTGATATGCTTAAATGAGAAAAGGCGAGCTCCTAGCTCTGTTATTGTTATTGATTGGTCAGGCTGGCTTAGCAGTGTGCTGGGCGCCATCACGATCGAATTTGGGGTCGTGACATATCTCATCTTCTGTGATTAATTCTCTTGTTATATAGTTTTCTTCTTGTCCTGTATTTATTAGTATTAAGTATTTTCTTCCATTCATTACTCCTGTTATATAATAATGGTGATGTTTTATTTCTCCTGGTAATTGCTCTATAAGTTTAGGTATTTTATATCCTACCTTATCTGATGTGCTTGTTTTATTTGATGATGTTTGTCCTACTTCAAAACTCAATCTTTTTGATGTGCTTAGTCTTTCTTTTACTATGTCTAAATCTTCTTCTATGTCTAATTCATTATAACTATACTCATTGTTATCTATAACTATAACTATTCTTTCAAAAGGATTTTCTATCTTTATTTTGTTTATTTTAATTCTTGCCATTATCTTATGTTTAGTTGTTAATATATATAGATTTTTACATCTTGCTGTAAATATCTTACTACCTGGGGTTAATTCTATTCCTGACATTTTCCAGTATAATACGAGTGATTTATCTATATTTTTATCATTTATTGCTACTGAATAGTTAGCACTAATTATGAACTTAAATTTTTGGTATATCAAATTTCCTCGTACTGCACTTATTATACTTTTTTCTATAGGTTGTATAATTTTATCATCTGCTAGATAAATTTCTATTGGTGTATCTATCCCTTCTCTAAAACATGCCTTTATTAATATTTCTGGTCCTCCTAGATGTACGTATTTAATTGGGTTTTTTTTGCCTTTATATCTTGTATTTCTTTATTTATTATACGTTTATTTATTATTGGTATTTTAGCTTTTCCTTTGGTGTATTTACAGTCTATTATGTGTTCTCTTTGGCTAATTACATAATATTCTTCTTTACTTCTTTTAAACCAATTTTTTATTTTTGGTATATCTAATATTTTTTCTACACTTAGGTCTAATTCTTTTCCTTTTATTTGTTCAAATATATTTTCATCAAATATTACTTTTTGTTTCGTAGATTCTTCATCTTTGTATTCTTCTTGGGTTATTATATTTATTTATTTTTTAGTCATCTATTAGTTTATTATTTTCATTATCTGACTCTGATATTGAATTATTTTCTATTTCATTTTCTGATAAATCATATATACTGTCATTACTTTCTAATTCATAATCTATGTATTCCATTTGTACATATTCTTCGTCTTTTCTTATTATTTATGATACTTGTTTAGCTTTTTGGTTTTTAGGTATTTTGCAGTCTTTTGCTTTCCTTTTGTTATAAAATTTTTTCACATAATATCTCCGTCTAGATTTTTTATACTTGAATTTTGACTTATACTTTTTGTATTTTTTAATTTTATTATGATATTTATTATAGTATCTTTTATTGCATCCAAATTACGGTGCTATTTTATCTTTACAACATACTAAATTTTTTATTAACGTTTTTTCCATTTTAATTTCTTCTTTATGTTTTTCACATAATTCTGCGAACCAGTTTTGTAAGTATTTAATTCTTGCCCCTAAAGTATCTTGTAATGCTGCATTATTCCAATCTTTTAATATTTTTGAACTAAATGGTTCTGGAAATTTTGAAAAATATAATTTTCTTATTTCTTTACTTTCCTCTATACTATATATTCCTTTATAGTAAAATTCTTTAAATGCACATGTATATTCGTCTATGTAACACATATTACATATTGCTAATTTTGATATTAAATTTCTATTTAATATTTTTTCTCTATGCTGTTCTACTTCTTCTGTTCCTGCACTACTAAATTCATTTCTTATAGTTGTTTCATATTTATGCAAAATTTCTATAGCTGTTGTAGCTTTTTCACCATCAAATTTTTAAACATTTCTTAATGCTCCTAAGGTATCTTTAGTCATATTTTGTAACCATAACTTAGTCGTTCCTATTAACGTTCTTTCTATGTATTCTGGTACATCTGATATTCCTATCTTATTATCTATAATTTGTTTTGTCATGTAACCTACCCATAACTGGATTGTTTTATTTATATCTTTTACACAATCTAGGTCTAAGAAATTATGTTGTATTGTCGTTGGTATTTGTGTCGGAATCCACTTTGTATATCTTGGTTCTTTATCATTCCTATATGTTTTCTTATAATTATAATCTATATAACTTTTCTGTTCTGGTTGTGTATCTTTTGTTCCTGATGTACTAGGTTTTTCATCTATTATAGCATTTATTTCTATACGATCATTTTTACCTTCTTAGTTTTCTTCGACTTGTGCTATATTTTCTAAAAGTTCCGTATATGTTTCGCTTGTTTCTGAATAATTTTCTAAATCACTATTATTATTTGGTTCATTTATTTCTTCTGTTCTAATTATTTTTAATTTTGTATTATTTTCTAACTTTTCTTCTTTTCCTTCTTGTAATTGTTCTTTGAATCTATTCATCTCAAGTTGTAATTTATTTTCTTGTTCTTTTTCTTTTTGTCTAGTTTCGTATAGTTCTTTTAACATGTTTAATTCTTTTTCTAATTATATTATTCTAGCATTTTTTGTTTCTTTTATCTGTTTTATTTCTCTTTTTGATTGTTGTTTAATTTTTTCTATCTCATATTTTCGATCTATCTCCTCAGTTTCTCTTGTTATTCTTACTAAAGTAGTTAAACTATAATCTAGTTTTAGTGATTCTTTTTCTAACATTAGATATAAGTTGTCTCCTATTTTCTTATATTTTCTTCCTATATTAAAAAATACAATTTTTATTTTTAACCCTTCTGGGTTTCCATATGTTTTTTCATCTATTACAAATTCTTCTTTATTTATTTTTTAAGTTGAATAATTAGTTTCCATTCTAATTCTGAGATTATATCTATAAGTTGTTCTAGTCTATTATTATTATTATTATTTTTAGAGATTTTTAAATAATTAAATTCACAATATAATCCATATAATTCATTTTTAATTCTATCTGCTTCTTTTAATCTATCTTGTTTATTACTAATAGTTTCGTTAGCTCTGAAACGACCAATAACACCAATAATAGAGCTAATCGGAGCTATATCAGACCCAACCCCCCAAAATACGAAACTAGACAAAAAGAAAAAGAACAAGAAAATAAATTACGACTTGAGATAAATAGATTCAAAGAACAATTACAAGAAGGAAAAGAAGAAAAGTTAGAAAATAATACAAAGTTAGAAATAGTTAGAACAGAAGAAATAAATTAACCAAATAATGCAGAAGTATATAATTATGACTATACTAATACATGGGATTCAAGACCCGAAACAGACTAAGATATGATAAATTACGAATATTTAAATTATTGGACAGAAACTATGCTTGAAATAGCTAAAACCGAACAAAATATGAAAAATGATCTAGATAATTATATGCAAACTAAAAAAATCACATACATAGAGTCATTAAATAAAAATATAGAAAAATTACTGTTATTAAAATCTCTAGCTAAAGAAAATTATAATTTAGCATTTAACCAGCAATGAATCAAAAAATTAACCAGCTACCATCACAGGAAGTAACTAATGAACCTAAACGACCAATAACAGAGCTAATCAGAGCTATATCCGACCCAACTTGAGATAAATAGATTCAAAGAACAATTACAAGAAGGAAAAGAAGAAAAGTTAGAAAATAATACAAAATTAGAAATAATTAGAACAGAAGAAATAAATGAACCAAATAATAATAGTGATTTAGAAAATTATTCAGAAACAAGCGAAACATATACGGAACTCTTAGAAAATATAGCACAAGTCGAACAAAACGAAGAAGGTAGAAATGATCGTACAGAAATAAATGTTATAATAGATGAAAAACCTAGTACACCAGGAACAAAAGATACACAACCAGAACAGAAGTTATATAGATTATAATTATAAGAAAACATATAGGAATGATAAAGAACCAAGATATACAAAGTGGATTCCGACACAAATACCAACGACAATACAACATAATTTCTTAGACCTAGATTGTGTAAAAGATATAAATAAAACAATCTAGTTATGGGTAGGTTACATGACAAAACAAATTATAGATAATAAGATAAGAATATCAGATGTACCAGAATACATAGAAAGAATGTTAATAGGAACGACTAAGTTATGGTTACAAAATATGAATAAAGATACCTTAGGAGCATTAAGAAATGATAAAAAAATTTGATGGTGAAAAAGCTACAACAGCTATAGAAATTTTGCATAAATATGAAACAACTATATGTGATGACCCGGCCCGTCATCATGTGAGTTATCACCCCGTTATCCCTGTTATCTACTTGTTAATCTTGTAATATGTATGTTGGGTAAGTTTGAGTCAATCCGGATCGAGTTTGGCTGAAATTGAGACAAATAGTCTCTTAGAAGAAGGAATAGTTGAGAAAAGTCAGCCTGATGTTGAACTGTGGGTTAGAGAGCTCGGAATCGAATTCTGATGATTCCGTCAGCTCCGGGAGGTCGTTTGTGAGCTAGGAGAGCGATCGGAAGTGAATTTGGAGGTCCGGTGTAGTTTTAGGCTTGAATTGGCCAAAGTTAAATTTTGGCGATATCCGATCGATAGGTGAGATTTTGATTCGGGAGTCGGAATGGAATTCCGACGGTTGCAGTAGCTCCGTTGTGTGATTTTGGATGTGCCTGCAAAATTTCAGGTCATTCGGAGATCGTTTGGTCGGGTTTATGGTTGAATGTCGGTTGTAGAAGTTTGAATGAAAACTTAGGCTTGAATTGCTTGAATTCGATGTTATTCCGTGTTAAAGTATCTGTTTTTATCATTCGAACAAGTTCGTATTGTGTTTTGGAGTATGTTGGTGGTTTTCGTTGGGGTCCCGGGGGCCTCGGGGTGAATCCGGATCATCATCCGGCGTTTTGAAGCAATGGGAAGTCTGCTGTAAATTGCATATCACTGGGCAAAAATCCAAGCCTTCGCGTTCGCGTGTCATGGGCCGCGTTCGCGAAGGCCAACCGAGTCAAGCATCGCGATCGCGAGACAGGGTACCGCGTTCGCGTAGGCCAGGATTCTTGAGCTTCGCAATCGCGTTCAGGGTATCGCGTTTGTGTAGGTTTGTGAGGGTGTGCATCGCGTTCGCGTGAGGTGTATCGCTGTGATGACCCAAAGGGTCATCACTTATTTTATTAATCATTTCGAGCTTCTGAGGCCTTGAAAACCTCATTCTATGTTGCCTCGATTTACGTGCACGATCCGAGCATGTAGCCGTAATGATTTTTGTGATAGAAAATATGAATTCTATGAGAACTTTGGATAAAAATGATATTAATATTGATATGGTTGACTTCGGTCAACATTTTTGGTAAACGGACCCGGACTCGAGATTGGATGGTCCCGAAAGGTCCGTAGGAAAATATGGGACTTGGACATGCGTCCGGAGTCGAATTCTGAGGCCTAGAGCTCAAGTTATGAATTTTTTTGTGAAATTGTTTTTGATGTAATTGTTAAAGGAAATGAATTAATTGACCTTGGTATCGGGCTCGTATTTTGGTTCCGACGCCCGGTACAAGTCTTAAATATTATATATGTGATTTCGGTAAAGTTTGGTGACATTCGGATGTCGTTTGAGATGTTTTGGACCTTGAGTTCCAAGTTTGAAGGTTTTGAAAACCAAAAGTATGAAAATCATGAACTTGAGGCTTGATTTGATGAAAACGATGTGTTATTGGCGATGTGATCGCACGAACAAGTTCATAATGTGTTTTTGATGTTGTGTACATGTTTGGTTTGGAGCCCGGGGGCTCGGGTAAAGATTTGATAGGCCGTTGGATTAAATTCTGAATTTTTGCACTGCTTCGCAATTGCGAAGCATTTCTCGCAATTGCGAAGGGGGCAGATCAAGGCAGGGCTCGCAAATGCGAACCCTGATCGCAAATGCGAAGCCCCTCATGACCCAGTCTTGTTCGCAAATGCGAACAATTGTTCGCAAATGCGAACATCCCCTTGTCCTGCCTATGTTCGCAAATGCGAACCATAGTTCGCAAATGCGAACATTCCCAAATCAAGCCTTGTTCGCAAATGCGAACAATAGTTCGCAAATGCGAACAATCCCCTTTATTGCCTGTGTTCGCAAATGCGAACCACTGTTCGCAAATGCGAACATTCCCCTTTCCTGCCAGTGTTCGCAAATGCGAACAAAAGTTCGCAAATGCGAACTTCCCAGCCTTAGCTTATTTTTCAAACTCCAGAAATTGGTCGGGGTTCGCAATTGCGAACCCATGTTCGCAAACGCGAACACAGAGACTTGTAAAACACGATTTTCATTTCATTTCTTCACTTTTTACAAACCAAAAACACCCATTTGCGATTCTTCACGGATTCTTTCTTCTTCAAAACAATTGTAAGTCACTTTTTACTTAATTCCTTCAATTCCTAACATCATTAAACATGTTTTTCAATAGAAATCAAAGGTTTTCATGGTAGAATTTCTTGTTTTTGTTAGAATATAGGGTTTTTAATAAATTGGGAAATTGGACCTCGAATTGAGGTCCGATTTTGAAACAAATCATATACATGAACTCGTGGGGGGATGGGTAACCAGATTTTGGTCCGAACCCCGAGTTCCGACCATGTGGGCCCGGGGTCGAAATTCACTATTCCGGGCAGAATGTTGTAAAAGTTGTAATTGGTCTCAGGAATTAGTTTGTTGAGTAGTATTGATGATATTAAATCAATTGTGTATAGATACGATTGGATTGGAGCCAAATTTGAAAGAAAAAGACATTTCCACGGATTGAATTGTTCATAAACATTCGAGGTAAGTATTTGTTCTATCCTAGCTTGAGGGAATAGGATTATGTGCTATGTGTTATGTGATCGAGTGCGGTGTATGGGCTGTGGTGACGAGCATCCATACACCGGCGTCTAGTATGACCGTGAGTCGTTGATAATTCTTATTGTGAGACATATTTGCAGATGAATTTTTGAACCTTTGCCAGGTTGTAGAATTGTTATTGTTCTCCCTTGTCGGGACTTATTGTGAAGATAATTATTGATTGCCCTTGTTGGGACAGTTTATGAATTACTATTTCTTTCTTTGCCCTTAACTGTGATTGTTATTTGGGCGAGGAAGAGTGATAATGCATGAAGGGTGATGCCGTGCCTTGATTTATTATTTATGCACGAAGGTTAGTGCCGTGCCATGTTTTATTATTTATGCACGAAGGTTAATGACGTGCCATGTTTTATTGATTATGCACGAAGGATCATGCCGTGCCCCTGTTATTGAACCATGTACGAAGGATCATGCCGTACTATGGATGCGAGGATGAGAGTAAAAGCACGAAGGGTGATGCCGTGTACTTTATTTGCTTATTTGGTGAGGATGAGAGTAAAAGCACGAAGGGTGATGCTGTGCAACTGCTTGTTATTCCTTAACTTGATATTACTTGTGTTTCCATTATGCTTTGTTTTCCTTGTGAACTTATTAACTGTTATTAATTATTGAGTTCTTTGAGATATTCCTTATTGTGTTATTATTTGGTTATTTCTTGTTATTCTGTGGTACACATATATATTGAATTGCACAGGTTTATGTGGGTGTCTGGTCCTAGCATTATCACTACTTCGCCGGGATAGGCCAGGCACTTACCAAGACATGGGGTCGGTTGTGCTGATACTACACTTCTGTGCGTTTTTGCACAGGTTCATGTTACAATAAGGAGTAGCACTAGTAAATCGATTGCGTGGAAGTTTGATCACATTTGAGACCGAGGTAGCTTGCAGACGTCCGCAAGCTCGGCGTCTCTCTCTTTACTTATGTTACTAGCTATAGTCTCTTTGTTGCGAGACAAACAGAATTATGTTATATTTCCTTCAAACTTTTATGTGTAGTATTCCATAGTAGTGTAACGACCCGGCCCGTCGTTATGGGAATTTCCACCTCGTTATATTGTATTAACATATTTTATGCTTCTATATCAGTGTTAGAACCTATCGGGTGAGTTAGGAGTGAATTGAATTGAAAATGAAGCAAATAGCATGTTTGAAGGAAGTTTGAATATGGAAAGTAAACCTAGATTTGACTATCGAGTTAGAGTGCTCAGAATCGGATTCTGATGATTCGACTAGTTTCGAGGGATCATTTATGACTTAGGAGAGCAATCGGAATTGAATTTGGAGGCCCGGTGTAGAAATAGGCTTGAATTGGCGAAGGTTGAATTTTGGCGAAAACCGGATGGTAGGTGATATTTTGATCCGGGAGTCGGAATGGAATTCTGACAATTTCTGTAGCTTCGTTATGTGATTTTGGATATGTCTGCAAACTTTCAGGTCATTCGGACGTCGTTTGATCGGGTTTTGGATTGAATGTTAGTTTTGAAAGTTTTGAAGAAACTTAGGCTTGAATCCGTGTGTAATTGGTGATTTTGATGTTTAGGATGGTGTTTTTATGATTGGAACGAGTTCGTATCGTGTTTTGGGGTATGTTGGTGGTTTTCGTTGGGGTCCCGGGGGCCTCGGGGTGAATCCGGACCATCATCCGGCATTTGGAAGTAAGAAATGGTCTACTGTAAATTTGCAGATCACTGGGCGAAATTTTAGCCTTCGCGTTCACGAGGGCTATGCCGCGTTCGCGTAGGCTGGGGCCGGGTGACCATCGCGTTCGCGAGGAAAGGTAACGCGTTCGCGTATGAGGGAGCTGGAACGCATCGCGTTCGCGTGGAGTAAGGTCGCGATCACATAAGAGGATAAGGCAGGGCAGGCTAAAGCATCGCGTTCGCGATCAGTCTATCGCGTTCGCGTAGGCAAGGTTGGACGAAGCTTCGCGTTCGCGTGAAGGATGGACGCGTTCGCGTAGAAGAAATCCGGCGGCTGGGAGAATTGAACTTCGCGGACGCGTGATAGGGCATCGCGTTCGCGATGAAGTAATCGTTCAGGCCATCGCGTTCGCGTGAAAGACATCGCGAACGCGTAGAGTTAAATTCCCAGGCAGTGAGTTTAATTGCAGAACAGAGGGCTTGCGGGTTCATATACCCAAAACACCATTTTTAAGCCCTAGAGAGAAGAAATCACGGGAAAACGCTGGGAAATCATTGGGTATTCATCGGAGGTAAGTTTCTTGACTCAAAAACATCACTTTAAGGTAGAATTAACATCAATCTTCATGAATTTGGGTAGAAATTGTGAAGGATTGTGGCCTAGATATAGAAAACGAAAATTTGGGTTTTGAAAGGCCAATCGAACTCCGATTTTGGTAAATTTTATATGTATGGACTCGTGGCGAGACGAGGGTTCTGGAAATATAAGTTTCGAAATTTTTCGAGATGTGGGCCCGGGGCTCGGCTTTTGCAAATTTCGTGATTTTTGATATTTTTCGAGTTCTTTCGATTGGGTTATGTTCCATTAGCCTATTTTGATATATTTGTGCTGATTTGTGCTAGTTTTGACGTGCGTGGATTCCGGTTCGAGGAGCTAAGGCGTCGCGGGCATGAGCTTTCGTCGGTTCGAGGTGGGTAATATTTGTAAATGATGTCCTGAGGGTTAGTAAACCCCGGACTTGCACATCTTAGTGCTGTGTTGAGGTGACTTGCACGCCGAATAACGGGCATGGGGTAGAGCACCATTGGGGATCGTGACTTGGTCCGTCCCGCAAAATAAATAATAACACATAATTGTTAAAATGAATTGGACTAATTATCATGTTTGGGCTTCGTGCCAATTATTTGAATCCTTCAAGGATTGGTATCACTGTTTTTATAACACTGTGCATATTTTATTCTAAATTTAAGGTTTAAAATGGAATTATGGCTATTCAGCATTTTTATAAGGTTATGAAAAACTTGAACAAGGTCTCAATAACATTATTGCTGTGAGCTAATATGATATTGTTGCCCGTAGGGCTTTCTTGATTATTTGTTAGACTGATTGGGGCCGAGGGCCATATGTTAGGGCATGACATTCATGTGAGCATATGCATACACATGCATGGATCGGACTGCACGCCGCAGTGGTATATGGATCGGGCTGCGCGCCGCAGCAGGTGTGATATTGATATTGTGCTTGGGCTGTAGGAGCCCCTCCGGAGTCTGGACACCCCCAGTGAGCACGGGTACCCAAAAGGATCGGGCTACACGTCGTAGCGATCATATGCATTGCATGGCATACATACATTGGCTTACGTGTACTACGTGGCATAACATTTTAGCACTCATACTTTACTGGCACATGTGCATTTGTTGCTTTATTGACCAGATCTCCTGGTATAAATTGTTAAGGAGTGCTGAGCCCGAGAGGCTGATTTGAGTGCTGACTTGCACTGCTTGAGATTCTCCCAGGTATTGGTATGTTATAATGAAAGAAAGTAGTTAAAAAAAATTGAGATTTCTAATAATCTACTCACATATGTTGAAAAGGAATAAAATGATAGTGTTTTGAAGTTTAATGATAGTTCTGTATTGTGTAGCAAGAGATAGTGCATTGCGTGGTTTTCTTCCCTTCAACATTATTTACTTTTATTACCGCTGAGTTGGAAGTACTCACACCCGACTCCCTGCACCTTGTGTGCAGATCCAGGTACATTACAGCAGAGCCGATTCCATTGCGGCTCGGGAGTGCTTTTGGACAGTCGAGGTAGCTGCCAGCGTTCGCAGGACCTGATTCTCCAGTTTGTCTGTATTTTGTTCTGATCCTCCCACACTTGTGCACAGTTATATTCTCTATTTACACTAGTATATTCCGTAGAGGCTCATGACTCTTGACCCTTCGGTCCATGGGAGTTGGCACGTGTTGGGACTTGGTTCCCTGTTTTTAATATGTATCTATCACTGTTGAATTATTTCCGTATGCTTAAATTGGATAAAGTGAGCTTATGGCTCCGTGATTGTTGTTAATTGGTCAGGCTGGCCTAGCAGTGTGCTGGGCGCCATCACGACCGGATTTGGGGTCGTGACAAGTTGGTATCAAAGCCTAGGTTTACTAGGCCTCATGAGTCTTGAGCCGGTTAGTAGAGTCTTGTGGATCGGTACGGGGACGCCTGTACTTATCCTCGGGAGGCCGCGAACCTTTAGGAAACACTTCACATTTCTTGGAATTCTTATCGTGCGCACTTGATTCAGCTTGAGATATACTTTTTGAAATTCCTTCCGCACGTCTGTGTACGCATCGAGCGCTCAGTAATATAATTGACTTATGGCTTGCAATTCCCTGATCGAGGGGCGAGATATAATCTCCATGAGTTCATGTTGGGCCAGTCGGGAGAACTTGAGGCCGGATCCTTGTCTATGGCTTGAGCACCAAGGTATTAATTTTGCACGTCGGTATTATGAAGTTCATACGATCGGTACTGATCCTTATTGTGCAAATGGCAGTTTGATAATGTGAGAGCGGTAAGGTATTCAGTTCTTATTGTGATTTTATATGTAACCCTAGCTATGGGCGTGAGAAATATGTTCATTGCCTCTTAGGGGAAATGTAAAGTGCACTATGTATGGTAGTATGAGTTTAGACTCAAGAAAATTGAATTGGTTGTGCTATGAGTATTGCGGTGAAAGGTATTTGACATATGTTATGATTCGAGCAGGTACAACGCAGGTTCAAGTATAAAATTGTGATAGTATGATTCGTATAGTATTGAGATTTAATGTTGTTGAAATACATTGTTATATCTTGTTGAGTTGTGGATGTATTGTTAGAATGGTTTGGTGATTCTCTGGCAGGTGGATAGGCCAATTTACAAAGGGAACTCTGCCGAAATTTTGGAAAATTTGGGACTTAGAAAAGATTTTTGTCACCTAAAGAGTAGGCGTAACTGTTATGTGTGATTGAATGCAAGAATTGGAAAAAAATTAATGTTTCTGATGATTCGAACCTCCGCCGAAGCTTGTAAAGGACTTGAGTTTAATCTAACTAGAACTTTGTTGCATCATTTGAGTAAGAAGGCTATGAGTGGCTAAAAGTGCTTCGATGTATGACTCTGAGCTAAGTTGGGGAGGTTGTTATTGATTAACTGATTGCACTGTCGTGTGCTGTGTTGGCTCTGTCTCTAGGTATGTTGGGAAATTTTGATAAAGGCTTATGGTGCTTCGTAGATTTGAAGAAATACTAGGATGTTGTGAACTTATGTTGGTAAAGAATGTTCGGTGTATAGAAAAGGAAAATAGCTAATTGTATCTGTATGTAATCATGTTCTGCGGTGTTAGAGTTCTAACATGGCACGAGCGGTTCTGTTCAATAAGACTGTTGAATTACAGCTGAATGAGGGTGAATAATGCCCGAGAATCGATTTTCAGTGTTCAAGATTTTACTTGTAACAGTCAGGTGCCTTAAGATTGTGCATGTGGCTAAAGACGTTATTTTCGTTAGAAGGGATCAAGACTTGTTCTATGTTATGTGAATGATGGGATTCTATGTATCCGTATTGGAAGGTAATGATACTAATTCAAAAATCGCATGAAGTTCTCCAAAATAATGTATTGTAGAATGTGGTACTTCTGGGAAATATTGAGAGAGTATTAAGTGGCCTTTGTGTCTTAGACCGTGTGGCCTTATGTACGAGTCTTGTGTGGTAACATGAGTTGATGTATTATGGTGCTACAGTAATGGCTAATATTAAATTAAGGATGAATCAAAAAGGAAACTTGGTAAATGGATCAACTTGTTAATAAACCGAAACGGTATGTGTAGGAATACGATTAATTCCTGGTATATGTTAGGGCATTGCTTTGTCAGTTGGACCTTAGTGGCGGATGTCAGTGTAGAGGTATCTACCATTGATTCAGTTCCAGTATTGAGAAACGTTGTCAGATGCGTTTCATGTGGCCGAGCTTGAGGCTATATATATATATATATATATATATATATATATATATATATATATATATATATATATATATATATATATATATATATATATATATATATATATATATATACAATTCTACTCGATGTGAATTTCCTTTTGCGAGGGTTTTATATGGATCGGGTGGCACACCGCCACAGGTATGGTATCTGGATTGGGTGGCACGCCGCCACGGGTATGTCATTGGAGCGGGTTGCACGCCGCAACGGAATATTGTGAAAATATAGTTAGTTATATGCTACCTGGTATACAATACTTCCTGTCTTCTGAGGAAAAGTCCGTATTGAGTATCGCTTGGCGAATGGCACATCGGTTGTGTCTTTTCAGGATTTAATAGCATACATTAATTGTTTCACCGCGGGTGAGATTGATTGCTTGGGTTCAGACCTAAATATGTGTGTGGCTGACCATTTTGAGCTTGGTAACTTGAGGTGCTTCATGAGTAATGGTGTTTGGATAGAATCAAGAATCGTGGCAAGGCCACGTGATGTTATGACCTCTCGAGGAGGATTCAGGTACTCTATTTCTATAATGCAAGACGCGATCTCAGTTCTATATTATGATGGCATAGAGGGATTAAATTGCAGCTCTAATTGCTGGAGACAGTTGTCATGATTTGAGCTGTCATGATTCGAGTGTGTGCATACGTTTCTATTGGAGCCTATGTTGTGCTCGTCGTGGCTTAGGCCGGTGTTGAGGTGTTTATCACCAATGCGGTGTGTTATAATCGAAATGACCGTTGGAGTCATTAATGAATACGAGCATATTGGATCTTAGCTTGTTAGAAAGGTAAAAATCGAGGTTTGGCTCCGAAACCTATTGTGGTACCAGCTTTAAAAGGGAAATAGATTCACGAATGGTTAACCTGAGAGATGGGTTCGGTATATCGCGTGCTTCAGCTGCCGTTGGCAGGATATGGAGGTGTTGGAATCAGACTCTATCTAATGGAAGAGGTTATCAGCTAGTATTTGGTTATTGTGGCCAGTTGTTGTGATTAGAGACTATCGTCTCGAGTGATTGGGTTGTCAATACATCATATGATCTCACCCGGAGTAGTGAATATGGGTTATTGCAGTGGATTCGAGTGTATCCTGAGTATAGGCATGGGATTAGCATTTGGCATATGATTTCAGAAAGTGCAATGTGATTTATGGTTCAGATGGTCTGTGAAATTTTGACTATATGGTGTTTTCGGACTTATGTGAGATAGGGTGACGTATGATCGCCCGAGTATATGCTTGGTAAGGTCATTCAGCTATTGAGTTGCTTCTAGTACAACTCTGAGTCCGCTCGAGGACGAGCGTTTGTTTAAGTTGGGGAGAATGTAATGACCCTGCCCGTCGTTATGGGAATTTCCACCCCGTTATGTTGTATTAACATATCTTATGCTTCTATATCGGTGTTAGAACCTATCGGGTGAGTTAGGAGTGAATTGAATTGAAAATGAAGCAAATAGCATGTTTGAAGGAAGTTTGAATATGGAAAGTCAACCTAGAGTTGACTATCGAGTTAGAGTGCTCGGAATCGGATTCTGATGATTCGACTAGTTTCGAGGGATCATTTATGACTTAGGAGAGCAATCGGAATTGAATTTGGAGGCCCGGTGTAGAAATAGGCTTGAATTGGCTAAGGTTGAATTTTGGCGAAATCCGAACGGTAGGTGAGATTTTGATCCGGGGGTCGGAATGGAATTCCGACAATTTCTGTAGCTTCGTTATGTGATTTTGGATATGTCTGCAAATTTTCAGGTCATTCGGACGTCGTTTGATCGGGTTTTGGATTGAATGTTAGTTTTGAAAGTTTTGAAGAAACTTAGGCTTGAATCCGTGTGTAATTGGTGATTTTGATGTTTAGGATGGTGTTTTTATGATTGGAACGAGTTCGTATCGTGTTTTGGGGTATGTTGGTGGTTTTCGTTGGGGTCCCGGGGGCCTCGGGGTGAATCCGGACCATCATCCGGCATTTGGAAGCAAGAAATGGTCTGCTGTAAATTGCAGATCACTGGGCGAAATTTTAGCCTTCGCGTTCGCGAGGGCTATGCCGCGTTCGCGTAGGCTGGGGCCGGGTGACCATCGCGTTCGCGAGGGAAGGTAACGCGTTCGCGTATGAGGGAGCTGGAACGCATCGCGTTCGCGTGGAGTAAGGTCTCGATCGCGTAAGAGGATAAGGCAGGGCAGGCTAAAGCATCGCGTTCGCGATCAGTCTATCGCGTTCGCGTAGGCAAGGTTGGACGAAGCTTCGCGTTCGCGTGAAGGATGGATGTCACGACCCCAAATCCGGTCGTGATGGCGCCCAGCACATTGCTAAGCCAGCCTGACCAATCAATATCAACAACGGAGCTAGAAGCTCTCTTTAACCCATTTAAGCATTTCAAAATATGAAACAATAGTAATACTTATACCAACAGCGGGGAGACCAAGTCCCAAAATATACTAACTCCCATAGACCGAAGGGTCAAGAGTCATGAGCCTCTACTGAACATGAGTGTATAAAGGTTTACAAGATACCAAGTGCGGAAAGAAATGTCAATACAAAATCAAAACACAGTAGGAAGGAATATCGGGTCCTGCGGACTCTGCAGCTACCTCGTATATCCCACAGATGTCGCCTCGCACAGCTACTGGATCACTGCTGAGAGGTACCTGGATCTGCACACAAGGTGCAGGGAGTAAAATGAGTACCGCCAGACTCAGTGGTAATAAACAAGGGTAAGACAGCGCAGATAAGAAATCCGCAATAAAGCACTATGTAAAGCTATAATCAGCTACCCTGTCATAGAATCAATCTTCACTGTACCTGTACCAACAAATACCAATAAATAGCATAACAACTAGCAGATGTAGCTAAATGCAATGCAAATGCATGATATGACCGCTGCGGCGCGTAGCCCGACTCCAATTTTGGGTACCCGTGCTCACTGTGGGGGTTCAGACTCCGGAGGGGCTCCTACAGCCCAAGCACATCTCATAGAGATATTCCCGCGGCGTGCAGTCCGATCCAACATATATCTCGCTGCGGCGCGCAGCCCGATCCACTACTAGTCAGCTAATATGCAGATACAGCCTCGCATGCTCAAAAGTAGTTTTTGAAAACTCTTTTTATCATTTTTCAGTTGGAAAACAATAATATCACTTTCCAGAGATTGGTATTAGCATAATAACAAAAATAGCTGCGGACTAGTAGTAAATTAACATGTCTATATGATAAGACAATAATAACGATCCTCGCGGGATCCAATAACTGGCTCACGGCCCACAAGTATACTCAACCGCCCAAGAAGGGGGTTCAACGGCTCGAGAATAGCCAATAATACAGTATCAACAGGTCGGACTAATATATAGTCTCCAGTTCATGATCGACCCCGCACTCTCGAGAGTGTGCGTGTCTCGCCGCTATACAGCGTCACAAAGTGGTATACCGGGGTTTCGAACCCGCTGGTCATCACCCACATCTATTACTCACCTCAATACAGCGCGACAACTACTCCGCAATGCCCTTGCCACGAGAATCAAGCTCCGCACGCGTAGAATCCTGATCAAATACAGTAGAAATACAACAAATTAGGCCAATGGGACAACACCCAATCAATATAACCCAATTTACATCAAAATTCCCAAAGTTGTCAAAACCCGACTTTCGGTACGCTTGTCGAAAAATTACAAAAGTCACATATTCAGAATCCTCATCTCGATACGAGTCTAAGCATATCAATTTTACCAAATTCGGACTCCATTTGCCCATTCAAAACCTTGATTTTCTAAAGTTCAAGCCTAGGGCTAAATCCTCCATAAATTACCCCAAATTCCTCCATTTTCATGATATAATTGCATAATATTACCAATACTAATCATAGATTAAGTCCATAGTTGATTACCTGATGATTTCCCTTGAATTTCTCTTCAAAATCGCCCAAATCGCCTCTAAAGCCGAGACCCAAATGTGTGAAATGTTCTGAAATTTTTCTAACTTCGGATACACTTAACTCACAGCGATTTTCGCTTCTGCGGATAAAATTCCGCCCCTGCGGAACCGCTTCTGCGACCAATTGGTCGCTTCTGCGAACCCAGGGCCCTTTTGGCCATTTCCGCACCAGCGATCAAGGAACCGCCCCTGCGCATCCGCTTCTGCGGAAATTAGTCCGCTTCTGCGACCAAGAGTCCGCTTCAGCGGACTCGCCTCCGCGATCAATCACTCGCTTCTGCGGACCTCCCCATCGCCTCTCAGGACCGCTTCTGCGATCGCCCACTCACTTCAGCGAAGCCGCTCCTGCGGACCAGGCTCCGCTTCAGCGGTCTAGCCCGCTTCTGCGCCTTCTTGTCCGCTCCTGCGCCCCCATTTCCGCAGGAGCGAAAACCACAGAACCAGAACACAAGTCTGCAATTTTCCACATTTTTCTCCCGTTTAACCATCCGAGAACACCCCGAGGCCCCTGGGACCTCATCCAAACACACCAACACATCTTAATACCTTATTCGAACTTGTTCCAATCCTCGAAACGCGTCTAACAACATCAAAATCCATAATTCACATCGAATTCAAGCCTAAATTCCTTAAAACATTCCGAATTACACATTCAATCAAAAATCCGACCAAACGACGTCCGAATGACCTGAAATTTTGCAGGCACATCCAAAATCACCTAACGGAGCTACTGCAACTGTCGGAATTCCATTCCGACCCCCGGATCAAAATCTCACCTACCATTCGGATTTTGCCAAAATTCAACCTTAGCCAATTCAAGCCTATTTCTACACCGGGCCTCCAAATTCAATTCCGATCGCTCCCCTAAGTCACAAATCACCTCCCGGAACTAACCGAACCATCAGAATCCAATTCCGAGCCCTCTAGCTAAATAGTCAACTCCGGGTTGACTTTCCTTATTCAAGTTTCCTTCACAAAGGCTATATGCCTCATTTCCAATCCCAATCACTCCTAACTCACCCGATAGACTCTAACACTAATATAAAATCATAAAACATGTATTTACAACATAATGGGGTGGTAATTCCCGTGACGACGGGCCGGGTCGTCACAATGGACGCGTTCGCGTAGAAGAAATCCGGCGACTGGGAGAATTGAACTTCGCGGACGCATGATAGGGCGTCGCGTTTGCGATGAAGTAATCATTCAGGCCATCGCGTTCGCGTGAGAGACATCGCGAACGCGTAGAGTTAAATTCCCAGGCAGTGAGTTTAATTGCAGAACAGAGGGCTTGCGGGTTCATATACCCAAAACACCATTTTTGAGCCCTAGAGAGAAGAAATCACGGGAAAACGCTGGGAAATCATCGGGTATTCATCGGAGGTAAGTTTCTTGACTCAAAAACATCACTTTATGGTAGAATTAACATCAATCTTCATGAATTTGGGTAGAAATTGTGAAGGATTGTGGCCTAGATATAGAAAACGAAATTTGGGTTTTGAAAGGCCAATCGAACTCCGATTTTGGTAAATTTTATATGTATGGACTCGTGGCGAGACGAGGGTTCTGGAAATATGAGTTTCGAAATTTTTCGAGATGTGGGCCCGGGGCTCGGTTTTGCAAATTTCGTGATTTTTGATATTTTTCGAGTTCTTTCGATTGGGTTATGTTCCATTAGCCTATTTTGATATATTTGTGCTGATTTGTGCTAGTTTTGACGTGCGTGGATTCCGGTTCGAGGAGCTAAGGCATCGCGGGCATGAGCTTTCGTCGGTTCGAGGTGGGTAATACTTGCAAATGATGTCCTGAGGGTTAGTAAACCCCGGACTTGCACATCTTAGTGCTGTATTGAGGTGACTTGCACGCCGAATAACGGGCGTGGGGTAGAGCACCATTGGGGATCGTGACTTGGTCCGTCCCGCGTAATAAATAATAACACCTAATTGTTAAAATGAATTGGACTAATTATCATGTTTGGGCTTCGTGCCAATTATTTGAATCCTTCAAGGATTGGTATCACTGTTTTGATAACACTATGCATATTTTATTCTAAATTTAAGGTTTAAAATGGAATTATGGCTATTCAGCATTTTTATAAGGTTATGAAAAACTTGAACAAGGTCTTAATAACATTTTTGCTGTGAGCTAATATGATATTGTTGCCCGTAGGGCTTTCTTGATTATTTGTTAGATTGATTGGGGCCGAGGGCCATATGTTAGGGCATGACATTCATGTGAGCATATGCATACACATGCATGGATCGGACTGCACGCCGCAGTGGTATATGGATCGGGCCGCGCGCCGCAGCAGGTGTGATATTGATATTGTGCTTGGGCTGTAGGAGCCCCTCCGGAGTCTGGACCCCCCAGTGAGCACGGGTACCCAAAAGGATTGGGCTACACGCCGTAGCGGTCATATGCATTGCACGGCATACATACATTGGTTTACGTGTACTACGTGGCATAACATTTTAGCACTCATACTTTACTGGCACATGTGCATTTGTTGCTTTATTGACCAGATCTCCCGGTATAAATTGTTAAGGAGTGCTGAGCCCGAGAGGCTGATTTGAGTGCTGACTTGCACTGCTTGAGATTCTCCCAGGTATTGGTATGTTATAATGAAAGAAAGTAGTTAAAAAAATTGAGATTTCTAATAATCTACTCACATATGCTGAAAAGGAATAAAATGATAGTGTTTTGAAGTTTAATGATAGTTCTGTATTGTGTAGCAAGAGATAGTGCATTGCGTGGTTTTCTTCCCTTCAGCATTATTTACTTTTATTACCGCTGAGTTGGAAGTACTCACACCCGACTCCCTGTACCTTGTGTGCAGATCCAGGTACATTACGGCAGAGCTGATTCTATTGCGGCTCGGGAGTGCTTTTGGACAGTCGAGGTAGCTGCCAGCGTTCGCAGGACCTGATTCTCCAGTTTGTCTATATTTTGTTCTGATCATCCCACACTTGTGCACAGTTATATTCACTATTTACACTTGTATATTCCATAGAGGCTCATGACTCTTGACCCTTCGGTCTATGGGAGTTGGCACGTGTTGGGACTTGGTTCCCTGTTTTTAATATGTATCTATCACTGTTGAATTATTTCCATATGCTTAAATTGGATAAAGTGAGCTTATGGCTCCGTGATTGTAGTTAATTGGTCAGGCTGGCCTAGCAGTGTGCTGGGCGCCATCACGACCGGATTTGGGGTCGTGACAAGTAGTTCGTGAGTTGGTGACTCCACGTCTTGGGTAGAGTATTTCAGTATGATTTTCATCTTGTAATTAGTTATTTCTATTTCGATAAAGTATTCCGCATTCATTTAATTAAAGTTGTGGTTTGTTGATAAATAAATTATGAAATTGTGTTAAAAACAAGTTAGTATGAATACAGTGGCTTGCCTAGCTACCACGAGTAGGCGCCATCACGATCCCGATGTTGGGGGAAAAATCCGGGTCGTGACAAGTTGGTATCAGAGCTCTAGGTTACATAGGTCTCACCACTCACGAACAAGCTTAGTAGAGTTTGAGAGGTAGGTACGGAGACGTCCGTACTTGTCCTCCAGAGTCTATTGAGTTAGGAAAGAGTCTCTCATTTGTTCTTTCTTGTCGTGCGACTTGTTCCTCAATTACCGATTGAATTTCTATTCTGTCCTTTCGCAGATGGTGAGGACACGCGCTTCTTCGTCCGCTGACCAGCAGCCCGAGCCCCAGGCAGCTCGCGTGAGGGGCCGAGGCCGTATCAGAGGCTGTGGTAGGGGTAGAGCTCAGCCCCAGGCAGCTACTCCAGAGGTGGAGCCTCATATTGAGATTGACGAGGAGGTTCCGGTCCCAGCAGCTCCAGTGGGCCCAGCTCAGGTCCCGGGAGAGGCTTTGATTACCCCGGATCTCCGGGATGCTTTGGTCAGAATAGCGGGATTTATGGATAGCATTGCCAGAGCGGGTCTATTACCAGCTGGACCAGCCGCTTCTCAGGCTGGAAGAGGGGTCCAGACTCCTATTGCACGTACTCCGGAGCCAGTAGCTCCCCAGCCTCAAGCGCTAGTGGTTTAGCCAGCTGTGGCCACTCAGTCAGGCACCACAGCTCAGGCCGGAGAAGGAGCGACCATAACTTCTGATTCTCTATGGAGACTTGATCGGTTCTCGAAGTTGTTTACCACTACTTTTAGCGGTGCCACATCAGAGGATCCCTAGGACTTCTTATTCAGTTGCCACGAGATTCTCAAGACTATGGGAATAGTGGAATCTAATGGAGTTGATTTCTGTACATTTAGGTTTTCAGGATCCGCCAAGACTTGGTGGAGAGATTATTGTTTGACTCGACCATCAGGGTCCCCGGCTTTAACATAGGACCAGTTTGGAGAGTTACTTCTGGAGAATTTTCTCCTTGTTACTCCGCGGGAGGCACTTCTGAGGCAGTTTGAGCGCCTCCAGTAGGGTACTATGACTGTCACTCTTTTTGAGACGAGGTTTGTTGATCTGGCGCGTCATGCGGTTATGATACTCCCCACATATTGGGAGAGGGTCCGCAGGTTTATAGATGGACTAAATCAGCCGATTAGACTGCAGATGGCTATGGGAGTTGGGAGTGATATTTCTTTTCAGGAGGCAGCTAATGCAGCACGCAGAGTTGAGATGGCTCTTGCTAGGGGAGGCGGTTATTCTTCAGATAAGAGGCCTCGTCATTCAGGTAGGTTTGGTGGTTCTTCCTCTGGTGGCAGAGAATCCTTTGATAGAGGGCAGTCTTCCAGGCCTTTTCATTCCGCCCTTCAGGCTTCACAGGGTGGATCAGGTGATCGTGGTTTTCGGGGGCATTATTCGGACCAGCCTCCTATTAATGCTCAGCCTCTTCAGAGTGTTCGTGGAGGCCATTCAGGTCGTCAGGGCCAGCAACCCTATCAGTCTAAGAGTTGCTACGGTTGTGGTGACCCAGGTCATTTTATCAGGAACTGCCCTCGAGCAACGGGCAACTCTCAGCAGCGGGGTCCTCGTCCTATGATTCAGGCCCCAGCTGACCCTCAGCCTGCCCAGCCAGCCAGAGGCGGGGGTAGAGATTATAGAGGTGGAGGTCGAGACCGTAGAGGTGGAGACCGTCCAGCCCGAGGTAGAGGTCAGCCAGTTGATGGTCGTCCTAGAGACGCAGCTCAGAGGGGAGGTGCAGATCCCCGATTCTATGCTTTACCAGCCAGACCAGAGGCAGAGGCATCAGATGCCGTGATTACAAGTACTATTCTCGTGTGTGGCAGAGGTGCTTCAGTATTATTTGACCCTGGATCTACATATTCATATGTGTCTTCCTACTTTGCACCGTATTTGGCCGTGCCCAGCCATGCTCTGGATATTCCAGTTTATGTGGCTACACCAAAGGGTGACTCCATTGTAGTCGACCGAGTGCATCGTTCGTGCGTAGTTATATTTGGGGGTCTTGAGACCCGTGTTGATCTGTTGCTTTTGGATATGGTGGATTTTGATGTCATATTGGGGATGGACTGGTTGTCCCCATACCATGCTATTCTAGATTGTCATGCTAAGACTGTGACCTTAGCCTTGCCAGAATCACCCCGACTAGAGTGGAAAGGTACCTCAAACCACTTCGTTCGCACTGTTATTTCCTATGTTAAGGCTCGACGCATGGTCGAGAAGGGGTGTCTAGCTTATCTGGCTTATGTTCGTGATTCCAGCGCAGAGGTTCCTTCCATTGAGCCAGTCCCTATTGCACGGGAGTTTCCTGAGGTTTTTCCTTCAGACCTGCCGGGCATGCCACCCGACAGGGATATTGATTTCTGTATTGATCTGGCACCGGGCACTCAGCCCATCTCTATTCCACCCTATCATATGGCCCCGCCGGAATTAAAAGAGTTGAAAGATCAGTTGCAAGACCTTCCCGAGAAAGGCTTTATCAGCCCAGTGTTTCCCCCTGGGGAGCACCTGTATTATTTGTAAAGAAGAAAGACGGCTCGATGCGGATGTGTATTGATTACCGGCAATTAAACAAAGTGACAATAAAGAATAAGTATCACTGCCGAGGATTGATGATTTATTTGACCAGCTCCAGGGAGCGAGGGTATTCTCAAAGATAGACTTGAGGTCGGGCTACCATCAGCTGAAGATCAGGGCGGCTGACATTCCTAAGACAGCCTTTCGCTCTAGATATGGGTATTATGAGTTCTTGGTCATGTCCTTCGGGTTGACCAATGCCCCAGCAGCATTCATGGAGTTGATGAATCGGGTATTGAGGCCTTACTTAGATCTGTTCGTGATAGTCTTTATAGATGACATCCTGGTGTACTCCCGCAGCCAGGATGAGCACGAGCAGCACCTCAAAGTGGTTCTTCAGACTCTGAAAGATAACCAGCTATATGCCAAATTTCCTAAATGTGAGTTCTGGCTGAGTTCCGTAGCATTTCTGGTTCACATTGTATCAGTGGAAGGTATTCAGGTAGACCCAAAGAAGATTGAGGCAGTCTAGAATTGGCCTCGACCAGCTTCAGTGACTGAGATCCGGAGTTTCTTGGGATTAGCAGGTTACTACCGTCGATTTGTAGAGGGGTTTTCTTCTATTGCAGCCCCGATGACCAGGTTGACCCAGAAGGGTGTCCAGTTCCAGTGGTCAGAGGAGTGTGAGGCGAGCTTTCATAAGCTCAAGACAGCTTTGACCACCGCACCGGTGCTGATACTACCTACAGGTGCATGGCCTTATACACTTTATTGTGACGCATCTCGTACGGGCATGGAGTGGTATTGATGCAGGATGGTAAGGTTATCGCTTATTCTTCGAGGCAATTAAAGATACATGAGAAGAATTATCCAGTTCATGATCTTGAGTTAGCAGCAGTGGTTCATGCCTTAAAGATCTGGAGGCATTATTTATATGGTGTGACATGTGAGGTGTACACCGATCACAAAAGCCTACAGTACTTGTTCAAGCAAAAGGAGTTGAATCTACGACAGCGGAGATGGTTAGAGTTGCTAAAAGACTATGATGTTACTATCTTATATCACCCAGGTAAGGCAAATGTGGTGGCCGATGCATGGAGTAGAAACTATGCTAGTATGGGTAGTCTTGCGTACATTCCGGTCAGTCAGAGACCATTAGCTCTAGATGTCCAGGCCTTAGCCAACCGGTTTGTGAGATTAGACATTTCTGAGCCTAGCAGGGTGTTAGCCTGCACGGTCGCTTGTTCTTCTTTATTTGAGTGTATCCGTGAGAGGCAATTTGATGATCCTCATTTGCGTGAGATGAGAGATACAGTACAGCGGGGAGGTGCCACACCAGGTAAATCTAGATGATGATGGGGTATTGAAATTGCAGGGTCGAGTTTGTGTGCCCAATGTCGAAGGGATTCGAGAGTTAATCTTAGCGGAGGCCCACAGCTCGCGGTATTCTATTCACCCAGGCGCCGCGAAGATGTACCAGGACTTACGGCAACACTATTGGTGGCGCAGAATGAAGAAAGATATCGTTGCGTATGTCGCTCGGTGTCAAAATTGTCAGCAGGTGAAATATGAGCACCAGAGACCTGGTGGTGTATTCCAGAGGATTGAAATTCCCGAGTGGAAATGGGAGCGGATCACTATGGACTTCGTTATTGGACTTCCTTTGACTCGGAGGAAATTTGATGCTATTTGGGTCATTGTTGATAGGCTGACCAAATCAGCACACTTTATTCCAGTATCTGTCTCCTACTCGTCGGAGAGGTTAGCGGAGGTTTACATTAGGGAGATTGTTCGTCTCCATGGAGTGCCAGTATCTATTATCTCTGATCGGGGTACGCAGTTTACCTCGCGGTTCTGGAGAGTGGTCGAATAGGAGTTAGGCACCCAGGTTCAGTTGAGTACAGCATTTCATCCTCAGACGGATGGCCAGTCCGAAAGGACTATTCAGATTCTAGAGGACATGCTTCGAGCCTGTGTTATTGATTTCGGAGGCTCGTGGGACCAATTTCTGCCATTAGCAAAGTTTGCCTACAATAACAGTTACCAGTCTAGCATCCAGATGGCTCCGTATGAGGCGTTGTATGGTTTTCACACTTTCACCTTAGATGATGTCAAGGTTTCAAAATGGCCTCAATGGATCCAAGACTTATATACTTGGATGGTGACCAGAAATTTGGTGGAGCGAGAAAAGTATATCATCCTTTCAGAACTCACTTCACGATTCTCAGGAATCCTCAAAGACTGGTGGAATGCACTAGGAATTCAAGACAAAAATGCTTTTCTTACTTCCCAGGATTTTGCTTTCAACATCAGAATCCTACATGAAGTTTTTTGCGGAGATGCTGGCCAAAGACAAGAGAAAATGCGGAGGCAACTCTTCGAGATGAAGTGCGTGTCATTCGACAGAAATGACATTGATAGACAATTTCAAAAAATGGCAAAGATATACTTCGAGATTGGAGGAGATATCAATCTAAAGCAAGCCTTTGTATCTTCTCTTCCAAAATTGCTGGCAAGTCGAACCATGACCATCATTCAAGAAAAAGTTCCAGTCCATAACCATCCCACAAATTGGTTACATCATGCAAGCTATTTTCGTTGCATTGGATGATATCTGTACGAAGTGCTCTGTTCTGAAACAAATTATCCAACATAATCCAGCACTTGACAAAGCATGCCGCAAATCTGATCTAATTACCAAATCAGGATGTTCTTGCCGCACATCTAGGCGAAGGAGAGAATTCAGAAGGTTCAAATGGCCAAGAATTCCAGATGGAAAGCCAAAGTCCAAGAGACTCACAAAATATTTCAGACGGAGAAGGCCAGGAAATTTTCACAAGAAGAACATGTGTTTTATTTGCCATAAGATTGGACATCTTGCCAAATGATCCAACCCAAAGATACAACAGACACTTACCTAGAACCCGATGGAGAATTCTTCTGGAATATACAAAGCATCATGGAAGAACATGACTGGTGCCAATATTTTGACAAAGAAGGCAAAAGAATGTGGTGGTTCAAATGCCCTTTCACTGGACACTGCCCATGGGATCTCGGTTGCACCTGCAAAGATTGTATCGAAGATCCAGTTGAAGAATATGATGAACATCACCAGCGCAAATCTAAATCCAAGAAAAAGGGGAAAACTATTGAAAGAAAATTTCGAGCCAGATATGAGAATAAAGATCTTTCGATTGGCTCATTAAGCCGTCCAGGTAAATATGAATTTCTTGTCAGTTATAAACCCCAAGAATGGCCGAAACTACCTGAAAAATTCACCCCTAGCTGGGGGGATAGTGAAACCATGCCCAAATCCGAACCAACATCATCTCACACCCCAAAAACTAAAAAGCCACCTGAGCCTAAGACTCCATCAACCCAAAGTTCCACACACCCACAAATATTCATGATGAGCCCTTCAAGTTCTAGTCACTCCCAAGATTTTCCTCCACTTCAACCTTTTGAAAAGGAGGGTATCAGCCATGCTCCAAAAATCCCCAAAAAGAACATAATACTACCATCTGGAGAAAAAATCCCAACAAGTGATATTGAAGCAACAATGAACTAGCAATCAAAAAATTCCATCTGCCAGAACAAAGTGCTCAATAATATTGGAAACACCATAAAAAATGTGGCCCATGCACAAAACAAGTTGATGAGCAAACTGGAACCAATTGAGAAAAAAGTAGAGCAGTCATCGTCTCAGCATGCAGGACTGATCAAAGCTTTGGAATTAAGGTTGGCAAATTTACAATATGAGATTTGTCCGCCAGGAACTTCACTTTTCCAATTTTTCCAACAACAACAACAGGAGATGATTTCTCTTAAAGAACAAATTCAGCTTCTGAGAAATGATCACTATGAGCCACAAAGAACCTCATCATTCTCTTCAAAACCTACCTTCTTCCCCATGTCATCACAAGCATATTCACCACCCAAATTAGACCATACCTTCTCTACTTTTCCATCAACCTCAAAAAATCCAATCTCTTTCACCCGACCAACAAAAGAAGAAGATGATTTTGATATCGCAAAAATGGTTTGGGAAAGGAAAGATGCCCTTGCAGCAAAGAAACAAACCAAGAAAAGGCGAGACCAAGGAGAAAGTTCAAAAGGATCAAATCCTGAAAATCTGATGATTTCCGACCAGAAGGCTCCGGACCTCTATGTCTCCCAACCAAGGTACATATCAGAAGAAGATACCCCATGGTCAGAATCACTAAACTCATCAGAAGACGAATCCATGGAAGATATTTCTCAAGTAAGCAATGAATCCACAACGGAATCTTCCGAAGGAGATGATCCC
Source organism: Nicotiana noctiflora (assembly GCA_032618575.1). Taxonomy (NCBI): domain Eukaryota; kingdom Viridiplantae; phylum Streptophyta; class Magnoliopsida; order Solanales; family Solanaceae; genus Nicotiana; species Nicotiana noctiflora. The sequence goes on from JASVEL010007395.1 coordinate 241,776, forward strand.
CCAATATTTGTAAACCAGCCAAGAGATCCAGAAATATCTGAAGTAGATGATGAACAAAAAGGCATGACGGATGAACCAATCCCTGAAAGAAGATATGAGCCTATGGCGTCAAAGCCAGTTGGAAGTGGTTTCCACACATTCACCTTAGATGATGTCAAGGTTTTAAAATGGCCTCAACGGATCCAAGACTTCTATACTTGGATGGTGACCAGAAATTTGGTGGAGCGAGAAAAGTATATCATCCTTTCAGAACTCACTTCACGATTCTCAGAAATCCTCAGAGACTGGTGGAATGCACTAGGAATTCAAGACAAAAATGCTTTTCTTACTTCCCAGGATTTTGCTTTCAACATCAGAATCCTACATGAAGTTTTTTGCGGAGATGTTGGCCAAAGACAGGAGAAAATGCGGAGGCAACTCTTCGAGATGAAGTGTGTGTCATTCGACATAAATGACATTGATAGACATTTTCAAAAAATGGCAAAGATATACTTCGAGATTGGAGGAGATATCAATCTAAAGCAAGCCTTTGTATCTTCTCTTCCAAAATTGCTCGCAAGTCGAACCATGAACATCATTGAAGAAAAGTTCCAATCCATAACCATCCCACAAATTGGTTACATCAGGCAAGCTATTTTCGTTGCATTGGATGATATCTGTACGAAGCGCTCTGCTCTGAAACAAATTATCCAACATCATCCAGCACTTGACAAAGCATGCCGCAAATCTGATCTAACTACCGGATCAGGATGTTCTTGCCGCACATCTAGGCGAAGGAGAGAATTCAGAAGGTTCAAATGGCCAAGAATTCCAGATGGAAAATCAAGGTCCAAGAGACGCACAAAATATAGCAGATGGAGAAGGCCAAGAAATTTTCACAAGAAGAACAGGTGTTTTATTTGCCATAAGATTGGACATTTTGCTAAAAATTGTCCACAATCAAAAAGGTCTGTCAAACTCATTCAAGAGATTGAAGATTACACTGGTATACATCTTGGAAATGAGGAGGACCTTGAATCCATATTCTCTATGGATGATGAACCGAATGAAGAAACCTTATTCTCCCTTGATATCTATGAAGAACAAGGCAATTACCAAATCTCAGAACCAATAATCGAGGCTAGAGAGGAGATCAATGCTCTTACCGTTGTTCCTCAAGTAGAAGTCAAAATCTATTCATCTAAGTGGGACAAACCAACCCGAGTTATTGCTTTCATTGATACCGGAGCTGCTTCCTCACTTATAAATCCAGCTATTTTCCTTGAAGATCAATGGGTACCGCATTTTAAGGATTTCAACACTACATCAAATGCGATCTTGACCACAACTGTCATTACAAAGCACCCGATCACCATTGAGTTCTTTCCAGAATTGAAGCTCAGGACGAAGCTGCTAGGATCTGATGTACCAGGAAAAGATCTTATTATTGGATTCGATATCTACAGACAACTCAGAGATCAGCTCCATATCAAGGCTAATGGGATAGCTTTTAAAAAGCAGTTCAGGCCCTATTCTGAAATCCCGAGGCTATTCCAAATCACTAAGGACGAACAGATCAACGAGATCGAGCATAATCTCATTGAACAATCATGTGCCGATTCCCACAAAGACTTCATGATGAAAGGGAAACGCCCTCTATGGAAAAATGAAGAATTTTTTATCAAGATCCCTTTCAAGAAGAATGAAAACATCAATCCAACAAAAGCCAGTCATTCAGGAATGAATCCAGATCATCTGCAACTCGCAAAGAAAGAGTGTGAAGAGCTTTTGGAATTTGATCTGATAGAGCCATCAGATTTACAATGGGCATGCAAAGCATTTTATGTCAACAAAAGAGCTGAACAAACAAGAGGAAAACTCAGGTTAGTCATCAACAACCAGCCACTTAACCATTTCCTCCAAGATGACAAATTCCCTATCCCAAATAAACTCACCCTTTTCTCCCACCTAGCCAAGGCCAAATATTTTTCTAAGTTTGATTTAAAGTCGGGATTTTGGCAATTAGGAATTCACCCTGAAGAAAGACCCAAAACAAGATTTTGCATCCCCGATCATCACTTCCAATGGAAAGTTATGCCCTTCGGATTGAAAACTGCACCTTCTTTATTCCAAAAAGCCATGATAAAAATATTCCAACCCATCCTCCATACCTCCCAAGTTTACATTGATGATATCCTGCTATTTAGTGTGACATTTGTAGAACATATCAACTTGCTTCGTCAGTTTGAGGAATTGGTAACACAATACGGGATCATGCTCTCAGCAAAAAAGATGGTTCTTGCTCAAAAGGAAATTGATTTTCTTGGAATGCATTTTTTGCAAGGAGAATATAGTCCAGGACCCCATATATGTCAGGAACTACTCAAATTTCTGGATACCAACTTCACAACAAAGCAGATCCAATAATTTCTGGGCATAATAAATTATGTAAGAGATTTTATCCCAAATATCTCTACATACATTTCTCCACTTACAGAGATGCTCAATAAAAATGCTCCTCCATGGAGAAAGAAACAAGATGAAGCAGTCAAGGAAATAAAGGAGATTTCTAAAAATGTCAAGTCCCTCTATATCCCTTCGGACGGTAAGAAGATATTGCAGACAGATGCCATCAATGAATATTGGAGTGCTGTTCTATTTGAAGAAAAAGATGGCCAGAGGAAAATATGCGGATACGCCAGTGGAAAGTTCAAAGATGCTGAGCAACATTATCACTCCACTTTCAAGGAAATTCTTGTAGTAAAGAATGGAATCAAGAAATTCAATTTCTTTCTTATTCATACAAAATTCCTGATTGAAATGGATATGAAGGCTTTCCCGAGGATGATTCATCTAAATGCAAAAATTATTCCCAATCCTCAGATTCTCAGGTGGGCTCAATGGTTCTCTCCATACAAGTTTCAAGTCAGGCATCTGAAAGGAAAGGATAATATTCTCGCAGATTTTTTGTCCCGACCGGAAGAATTCTCAAAGAGATTTTCCCCAGCAAAATTAAAGTCAAAGGAAAAGCTAATGAGTCACATCTTTATGTTTTCCAGTTTACCAGGAACAAGTTCATTAAAGCCAACAGATCATCCGCCGGAATTGTTCAACCTCATGAATCCCTTTGATCCATCAATTCTTATTGAAAGAAGAACTTATTATGAGCTCGAGGTTTTCCGACAACATGGAGGATCTATTCTCAAGCCATACAGAGTGAATCCGGAATATCCGTTCTGTCATATATTCATAGCTCAAGCCAAGGATTTTCCACAAGAATTATTATGGTTTTTCTGGTACCTATGCCATCAGTATTATAATTTCATGGAATTCAAATGCAACGTCTTCAAAGAGTTTGATAACATTGCCCCAGCTCTTAAAATGTTTTTCCAATGGTTCAAACCTAGAAGATACTGGATTAAATGTTTCAGTGATTCCTACACAGCAAAGGTGTTCATGTTTCATAGGCCAGTAAAGATTATTAATGGAAAAGTCCAAGCACAAGCAGAAGCATCATTTTGGTGGAAATTTCCCGTGTCCACTTTATCAATGGAGGAAGAATATAGCGAGGCACAAAGAATCCTTTTTCAGCAAAATAGATGCATCCCGAAAGAAATATGGCCAAAAGATTGGGCAAGCTGGAATTATACAAACAGTCATCCTCACTGGGAAAGAGTCCGGGCAGCAGCAAAAGAGTACCAAACTCCATACGAAGTCATCCGAGAAAAGATCACTCAAGACATTTCCAGACTAAGGCTGAGGATTACATCTTTCAATTCAAAAGAGAAAGATCACAGTGAAGAAGGGCCGTCAAGTTCCAGGCGTTACTACACAAGGTCATTGAAAAGATGCCTAGAAGACAATCATGGAATCATCAAAGAATAATTACCTGATTTCCTAATAATCCAACCATAATCCTAAATTGGCCACCAAAAAACCTCAAAAATATCCTACCCATGTTAAGACAAATTTTCCATATCTTTCCATACTATCCGGGCCCCACTTCAACTTGTTTTCACATTCTTAGACATGCCTCCACATGCTTCATCACATGTATCATCATGCTTTCACATGGCGTCACATGCTCCCACATACTTTCACATGTTACACCATGTATATTTCACCCGTTTCACATGCTTTCGGTTGTTTTTAAGTTGTTTGCCTAAAGTCCTTCACATGTTTAAAAGGACCCACTTGTAAGATAAGTTTGCCATGTAAGATAGGTTTATTTTATCTTTTAAGTTTGTTTTGTAATAACCTCCTAGTCCTATATAAAGGAGGCCTTGTAGTACTGGTAGGATCATCTAGCAATCATCTTGTAAACCTTGAAAAATCCTTTGTGAAATACTACTTATGAGTACTTTCTAAATTTCTCTCTTGTTCTTTCTTTCGAATGGATGGAAAGGCCGGTCCATGTATGAAAAATAGGGTAAGTATACTGTAAGAAAGTTATCTTATTATAGTACGAAAGTTTTTTGAGTTATAAACAGCTAACGTTGGTTATAGTACAAAAGTTTTCCGAGTTGTGTAGCTTGGCAAGCCGTCCCTTATGGGTTGTTGAAGCCAGCCCCATTTGTAGGAAAACTTTTGAGACTATAAACAAATTAACTGTTTGTGTAGCTTGGCAAGCCGTCCCTTATGGGTTGTTGAAGCCAGCCCCTTTTGTAGGGAAACTTTCGTATTTATGGTATAGTTAGCTTTCTTGTGGTAGCTTGCCATGTTCTTTAAGGACGAACAGATCAAGGAGATCGAGCAAAATCTCACTGAACAATCATGTGCCGATTCCCACAAAGACTTCATGATGAAAGGGAAACGCCCTCTATGGAAAAATGATGAATTTTTTATCAAGCTCCCTTTCAAGAAGAATGAAAACATCAATCCAACAAAAGCCGGTCATTCAGGAATGAATCCAGATCATCTGCAACTCGCAAAGAAAGAGTGTGAAGAGCTTTTGGAATTTGATCTGATAGAGCCATGAGATTCACAATGGGCATGCGAAGCATTTTATGTCAACAAAAGAGCTGAACAAACAAGTGGAAAACTCAGGTTAGTCATCAACTACCAGCCACTTAACCATTTCCTCCAAGATGACAAATTCCCTATCCCAAATAAACTCACCCCTTTCTCCCACCTAGCCAAGGCCAAATATTTTTCTAAGTTTGATTTAAAGTCAGGATTTTGGCAATTAGGAATTCACCCTAAAGAAAGACCCAAAACAGGATTTTGCATCCCCGATCATCACTTCCAATGGAAAGTTATGCCCTTCGGATTGAAAACCTGCACCTTCTTTATTCCAAAAAGCCATGATAAAAATATTCCAACCCATCCTCCATACCTCCATAGTTTACATTGATGACATCCTGCTATTTAGTGTGACATTTGAAGAACATATCAACTTGCTTCGTCAGTTTGAGGAATTGGTAACACAATACGGGATCATGCACTCAGCAAAAAAGATGGTTCTTGCTCAAAAGGAAATTGATTTTCTTGGAATGCATTTTGTGCAAGGAGAATATAGTCCAGGACCCCATATATGTCGGGAACTACTCAAATTTCCGGATACCAACTTCTCAACAAAGCAGATCCAACAATTTCTGGGCATAATAAATTATGTAAGAGATTTTATCCCAAATATCTCTACATACATTTCTCCACTTACAGAGATGCTCAACAAAAATGCTCCTCCACGGGGAAAGAAACAAGATGAAGCAGTCAAGGAAATAAAGGAGATTTCTAAAAATGTCAAGTCCCTCTATATCCCTTCAGATGGTAAGAAGATATTGCAGACGGATGCCATCAATGAATATTGGAGTGCTGTTCTATTTGAAGAAAAAGATGGCCGGAGGAAAATATGCGGATACGCCAGTGGAAAGTTCAAAGATGCCGAGCAACATTATCACTCCACTTTCAAGGAAATTCTTGTAGTAAAGAATGGAATCAAGAAATTCAATTTCTTTCTTATTCATACAAAATTCCTGATTGAAATGGATATGAAGGCTTTCCCGAGGATGATTCATCTAAATGCAAAAATTATTCCCAATCCTCAGATTCTCAGGTGGGCTCAATGGTTCTCTCCGTACAAGTTTCAAGTCAGGCATCTGAAAGGAAAGGACAATATTCTTGCAGATTTTCTGTCCCGACCGGAAGAATTCTCAAAGAGATTTTCCCCAGCAAAATTAAAGTCAAAGGAAAAGCTAATCAGTCACATCTTTATGTTTTCCAGTTTACCAGGAACAAGTTCATTAAAGCCAACAGATCATCCGCCGGAATTGTTCAACCTCATGGATCCCTTTGATCCATCAATTCTTATTGAAAGAAGAACTTATTATGAGCTCGGGGTTTTCCGACAACATGGAGGATCTATTCTCAAGCCATACGGAGTGAATCCGGAATATCCGTTCTGTCATATATTCATAGCTCAAGCCAAGGATTTTCCACAAGAATTATTATGGTTTTTCTGGTACCTATGCCATCAGTATTATATTTTCATGGAATTCAAATGCAACGTCTTCAAAGAGTTTGATAACATTGCCCCAGCTCTTAAAATATATTTGCAATGGTTCAAACCTAGAAGATACTGGATTAAATGTTTCAGTGATTCCTACAACAGCAAAGGTGTTCATGTTTCATAGGCCAGTAAAGATTATTAATGGAAAAGTCCAGGCACAGGCAGAAGCATCATTTTGGTGGAAATGTCCCGTGTCCATTTTATCAATGGAGGAAGAATATAGCGAGGCACAAAGAATCCTTTTTCAGCAAAATAGATGCATCCCGAAAGAAATATGGCCAAAAGATTGGGCAAGCTGGAATTACACAAACATGCATCCTCACTGGGAAAGAGTCCGGGCAGCAGCAAAAGAGTACCAAACTCCATACGAAGTCATCCGAGAAAAGATCACTCAAGACATTTCCAGACTAAGGCTGAGGAATACATCTTTCAATTCAAAATAGAAAGAGCACAGTGAAGAAGGGCCGTCAAGTTCCAGGCGTTACTACACAAGGTCATTGAAAAGATGCCTAGAAGACAATCATGGAATCATCAAAGAATAATTACCCGATTTCCTACTAATCCCACCATAATCCTAAATTAGCCACCAAAAAACCTCGAAATATCCTACCCATGTTAAGACAAATTTTCCACATCTTTCCATACTATCCGGGCACCGTTTCAACTTGTTTTCACATGCTTAGACATGCCTCCACATGCTTCATCACATGCATCATCATGCTTTCACATGGCGTCACATGCTCCCACATACTTTCACATGTTACACCATGTATATTTCACCCGTTTCACATGCTTTCGATTGTTTTTTAGTTGTTTGCCTAAAGTCCTTCACATGTTTAGAAGGACCCACTTGTAAGATAAGTTTGCCATGTAAGATAGGTTTATTTTATCTTTTAAGTTTATTTTGTAATAACCTCCTAGTCCTATATAAAGGAGGCCTTGTAGTACTGGTAGGATCATCTAGCAATCATCTTGTAAACCTTGAAAAATCCTTTGTGAAATACTACTTATGAGTACTTTCTAAATTTCTCTCTTGTTCTTTATTTCGAATGGATGGAAAGGCCGGTCCATGTATGAAAAATAGGGTAAGTATACTGTAAGAAAGTTATCTTATTATAGTACGAAAGTTTTCTGAGTTATAACAGCTAACGTTGGTTATAGTACAAAAGTTTTTCGAGTTGTGTAGCTTGGCAAGCCGCCCCTTATGGGTTGTTGAAGCCAGCCCCGTTTGTAGGAAAACTTTTGAGACTATAAACAAATTAACTGTTTGTGTAGCTTGGCAAGCCGTCCCTTATGGGTTGTTGAAGCCAGCCCTTTTTGTAGGGAAACTTTCGTATTTATGGTATAGTTAGCTTTCTTGTGGTAGCTTTCCCTGTTCTTTACTACTGTGGTATCAGAGCCAGCCCATCCTTTCGGAGGGAGGAACAGTTTACTAAATATGTCTGAGTCATTTCCATCATCCTCTTCTTCTTCTCTTGCAAAAATGAATATGTCTCCTACTTTACATAAAACCTTGTCCAAAAAATATGATTACCTCTATGAAGTAGATATCTTACCTGATGAACAAAAAGTATCTTCCACTGAACTACCCCTTATAAACCCTTACTCAGCGTTTGCCAAAAAATCCTTTGCACCTTGGACTCAAATTCGTTCCTTAGTCCAACATAGACCAAAAGGAGTCAAAGAATATGTTGCTGCCTCAAAACTTGACCAGCATCCTATTCTTGCAACTCGAGAGGAACAATTTATCACTCTTCAAATACCAGACGATTTTCCTAGGCAATGGAGAGCTCATGGTTTTACCCATATCCATTTTGGTGCTGTCCGAATCGCTTTAACATATCACGGAAGAAATGGTCAGCCTGTTGTAGCTCGACTTTCTCTTCTAGATACCCGATATTTGGAGTACCAACACGCAAACTTGGGTACTGCCGAAGTTACCCTGAATGCTGGAACTGTGTTCATAACTGTCTTTCCAAATTTTAACATGTCCCTTTATGACCCGTACCTAACCGAAGCCTTAAAAATCCAAGTCCAAATCCAAGGAGCCCCACAAGCCAAAGAGTCTATCCAAGCAACCCTTCACCACCAAATGGCATGGCGAGCCCAAAATCATGCCATGGATGTTTGTCTACCCGGAGGAGAAAATGCTTTGCTCTTAAATATTGATGCTACCAAAGGAAACACCATGTGCACCCAAATACCCAGACAGATTTCTAGAGATGAACTTGTCAAAATCCTTCCCGATTCATGGATCACAAATTATGAGAAGCTAAGAGAATCAGAGGAAACTCTGCAATCTAGTGAACCAACTTTTACCAAAAGAAGTGACAAAACTGTTTGCATAAGCTTTGACCATTCCCATCTCAAAAAACCCAATAAAACCATCTTTTCTTGCCAAATGATCCAACCCAAAGAAACAACAGACACTTACCCAGAACCCGATGGAGAATTCTTCTGGAATATACAAAGCATCATGGAAGAACATGACTGGTGCCAATATTTTGACAAAGAAGGCAAAAGAATGTGGTGGTTCAAATGCCCTTTCACTGGACACTGCCCATGGGATCTCGGTTGCACCTGCAAAGATTGTATCGAAGATCCAGTTGAAGAATATGATGAACATCACCAGCACAAATCTAAATCCAAGAAAAAGGGGAAAACTACTGAAAGAAAATTTCGAGCCAGATATGAGAATAAAGATCTTTCGATGGGCTCATTAAGCCGTCCAGGTAAATATGAATTCCTTGTCAGTTACAAACCCCAAGAATGGCCGCAACTACCTGAAAAATTCACCCCTAGCTAGGAGGATAGTGAAACCATGCCCAAATCCGAACCAACATCATCTCACACCCCAAAAACTAAAAAGCCACCTGAGCCTAAGACTCCATCAACCCAAAGTTCCACACACCCACAAATATTCATGATGAGCCCTTCAAGTTCTAGTCACTCCCAAGATTTTCCTCCACTTCAACCTTTTGAAAAGGAGGGTATCAGCCATGCTCCAAAAATCCCCAAAAAGAACATAATACTACCGTCTGGAGAAAAAACCCCAATAAGTGATATTGAAGCAACAATGAACTGGCAATCAGAAAATTCCATCTGCCCGAACAAAGTGCTCAATAATATTGGAAACACCATAAAAAATGTGGCCCATGCACAAAACAAGTTGATGAGCAAAGTGGAAACAATTGAGAAAAAGGTGGAGCGGTCATCGTCTCAACATGCAGGACTGATCAAAGCTTTGGAATTAAGGTTGACAAATTTACAATATGAGATTTGTCCGCCAGGAACTTCACTTTTCCAATTTTTCCAACAACAACAACAGGAGACGATTTCTCTTAAAGAACAAATTCAGCTTCTGAGAAATGATCACTATGGGCCACAAATAACCTCATCATTCTCTTCAAAACCTACCTTCTTCCCCATGTCATCACGAGCATATTCACCACCCAAATTAGACCATACCTTCTCTACTTTTCCATCAACCTCAAAAAATCCAATCTCTTTCACCCGACCAACAAAAGAAGAAGATGATTTTGATATCGCAAAAATGGTTTGGGAAAGGAAAGATGCCCTTGCAGCAAAGAAACAAACCAAGAAAAGGCGAGACCAAGGAGAAAGTTCAAAAGGATCAAATCCTGAAAATCTGATGATTTCCGACCAGAAGGCTCCAGACCTCTATGTCTCCCAACCAAGGTACATATCAGAAGAAGATACCCCATGGTCAGAATCACTAAACTCATCAGAAGACGAATCCATGGAAGATAGTTCTCAAGCAAGCAATGAATCCACAACGGAATCTTCCGAAGGAGATGATCCCCCAATATTTGTAAACCAGCAAAGAGATCCAGAAATATCTGAAGTAGATGATGAACAAGAAGGCATGGCGGATGAACCAATCCCTAAAAGAAGATATGAGCCTATGGCGTCAAAGCCAGTTGGAATTGGTTTCCACACTTTCACCTTAGATGATGTCAAGGTTTCAAAATGGCCTCAACGGATCCAAGACTTCTATACTTGGATGGTGACCGGAAATTTGGTGGAGCGAGAAAAGTATATCATCCTTTCAGAACTCACTTCACGATTCTCAGGAATCCTCAGAGACTGGTGGAATGCACTTGGAATTCAAGACAAAAATGCTTTTCTTACTTCCTAGGATTTTACTTTCAACATCAGAATCCTACATGAAGTTTTTTGCGGAGATGTTGGCCAAAGACAGGAGAAAATACGGAGGCAACTCTTCGAGATGAAGTGCGTGTCATTCGACAGAAATGACATTGATAGACATTTTCAAAAAATGGCAAAGATATACTTCGAGATTGGAGGAGATATCAATCTAAAGCAAGCCTTGACCATCATTGAAGAAAAGTTCTAGTCCATAACCATCCAACAAATTGGTTACATCAGGCAAGCTATTTTCGTTGCATTGGATGATATCTGTACGAAGCGCTCTGCTCTGAAACAAATTATCCAACACAATCCTGCACTTGACAAAGCATGCCGCAAATCTGATCTAATTACCGGATCAGGGTGTTCTTGCCGCACATCTAGGCAAAGGAGAGAATTCACAAGGTTCAAATGGCCAAGAATTCCAGATGGAAAGCCAAGGTCCAAGAGACGCACAAAATATTTTAGACGGAGAAGGCCAGGAAATTTTCACAAGAAGAACATGTGTTTTATTTGCCATAAGATTGGACATTTTGCTAAAAATTGTCCACAATCAAGAAGGTCCTGTCAAACTCATTCAAGAGATTGAAGATTACACTGGTATACATCTTGGAAAGGAGGAGGACCTTGAATCTATATTCTCTATGGATGATGAACCGAATGAAGAAACCCTATTCTCCCTTGATATCTATGAAGAACAAGGCAATTACTAAATCTCAGAACCAATAATCGAGGCTAGAGAGGAGATCAATGCTCTTACTATTGTTCCTCAAGTAGAAGTCAAAATCTATTCATCCAAGTGGGACAAACCAACCCGAGTTATTGCTTTCATTGATACCGGAGCTGCTTCCTCCCTTATAAATCCAGCTATTTTCCCTGAAGATCAATGGGTACCGCATTTTAAGGATTTCAACACTGCATCAAATGCGATCTTGACCACAACTGTCATTACAAAGCACCCGATCACCATTGAGTTCATTCCAGGATTGAAGCTCGGGACGAAGCTGCTAGGATCTGATGTACCAAGAAAAGATCTTATTATTGGATTCGACATCTACAGATAGCTTAGAGATCAGCTCCATATCAAGGCTAATGGGATAGCTTTTACAAAGCACTTCAGGCCCTATTCTGAAATCCCGAGGCTATTCCAAATCACTAAGGACGAACAGATCAAGGAGATCGAGCAAAATCTCATTGAACAATCATGTGCCGATTCCCACAAAGACTTCATGATGAAAGGGAAACGCCCTCTATGGAAAAATGAAGAATTTTTATCAAGCTCCCTTTCAAGAAGAATGAAAACATCAATCCAACAAAAGCCGGTCATTCAGGAATGAATCCAGATCATCTGCAACTCGCAAAGAAAGAGTGTGAAGAGCTTTTGGAATTTGATCTGATAGAGCCATGAGATTCACAATGGGCATGCGAAGCATTTTATGTCAACAAAAGAGCTGAACAAACAAGAGGAAAACTCAGGTTAGTCATCAACTACCAGCCACTTAACCATTTCCTCCAAGATGACAAATTCCCTATCCCAAATAAACTCACCCTTTTCTCCCACCTAGCCAAGGCCAAATATTTTTCTACGTTTGATTTAAAGTCAGAATTTTGGCAATTAGGAATTCACCCCTGAAGAAAGACCCAAAACAGGATTTTGCATCCCCGATCATCACTTCCAATGGAAAGTTATGCCCTTCGGATTGAAAACCGCACCTTCTTTATTCCAAAAAGCCATGATAAAAATATTCCAACCCATCCTCCATACCTCCCTAGTTTACAATGATGACATCCTGCTATTTAGTGTGACATTTGAAGAACATATCAACTTGCTTCGTCAGTTTGAGGAATTGGTAACACAATACGGGATCATGCTCTCAGCAAAAAAGATGGTTCTTGCTCAAAAGGAAATTGATTTTCTTGGAATGCATTTTGTGCAAGGAGAATATAGTCCAGGACCCCATATATGTCGGGAACTACTCAAATTTCCGGATACCAACTTCTCAACAAAGCAGATCCAACAATTTCTGGGCATAATAAATTATGTAAGAGATTTTATCCCAAATATCTCTACATACATTTCTCCACTTACAGAGATGCTCAAGAAAAATGCTCCTCCATGGGGAAAGAAACAAGATGAAGCAATCAAGGAAATAAAGGAGATTTCTAAAAATGTCAAGTCCCTTTATATCCCTTCAGATGGTAAGAAGATATTGCAGACGGATGCCATCAATGAATATTGGAGTGCTGTTCTATTTGAAGAAAAAGATGGCCGGAGGAAAATATGCGGATACGCCAGTGGAAAGTTCAAAGATGCCGAGCAACATTATCACTCCACTTTCAAGGAAATTCTTGTAGTAAAGAATGGAATCAAGAAATTCAATTTCTTTCTTATTCATACAAAATTCCTGATTGAAATGGATATGAAGGCTTTCCCGAGGATGATTCATCTAAATGCAAAAATTATTCCCAATCCTCAGATTCTCAGGTGGGCTCAATGGTTCTCTCCGTACAAGTTTCAAGTCAGGCATCTGAAAGGAAAGGATAATATTCTTGCAGATTTTCTGTCCCGACCGGAAGAATTCTCAAAGAGATTTTCCCCAGCAAAATTAAAGTCAAAGGAAAAGCTAATCAGTCACATATTTATGTTTTCCAATTTACCAGGAACAAGTTCATTAAAGCCAACAGATCATCCGCCGGAATTGTTCAACCTCATGGATCCCTTTGATCCATCAATTCTTATTGAAAGAAGAACTTATTATGAGCTCGAGGTTTTCCGACAACATGGAGGATCTATTCTCAAGCCATACGGAGTGAATCCGGAATATCCGTTCTGTCATATATTCATAGCTCAAGCCAAGGATTTTCCACAAGAATTATTATGGTTTTTCTGGTACCTATGCCATCAGTACTATATTTTCATGGAATTCAAATGCAACGTCTTCAAAAAGTTTGATAACATTGCCCCAGCTCTTAAAATGTTTTTGCAATGGTTCAAACCTAGAAGATACTGTATTAAATGTTTCAGAGATTCCTACACAGCAAAGGTGTTCATGTTTCATAGGCCAGTAAAGATTATTAATGGAAAAGTCCAGGCACAAGCAGAAGCATCATTTTGGTGGAAATTTCCCGTGTCCATTTTATCAATGGAGGAAGAATATAGCGAGGCACAATGAATCCTTTTTCAGCAAAATAGATGCATCCCGAAAGAAATATGGCCAAAAGATTGGGCAAGCTGGAATTATACAAACAGTCATCCTCACTGGGAAAGAGTCCGGGCAGCAGCAAAAGAGTACCAAACTCCATACGAAGTCATCCGTCAAGTTCCAGGCGTTACTACACAAGGTCATTGAGAAGATGCCTAGAAGACAATCATGGAATCATCAAAGAATAATTACCTGATTTCCTACTAATCCCACCATAATCTTAAATTAGCCACCAAAAAACCTCAGAAATATCCTACCCATGTTAAGACAAATTTTCCACATCTTTCCATACTATCTGGGCCCCGCTTCAACTTGTTTTCACATTCTTAGACATGCCTCCACATCCTTCATCACATGCATCATCATGCTTTCACATGGCGTCACATGCTCCCACATACTTTCACATGTTACACCATGTATATTTCACCCGTTTCACATGCTTTCAGTTGTTTTTTAGTTGTTTGCCTAAAGTCCTTCACATGTTTAGAAGGACCCACTTGTAAGATAAGTTTGCCATGTAAGATAGGTTTATTTTATCTTTTAAGTTTGTTTTGTAATAACCTCCTAGTCCTATATAAAGGAGGCCTTGTAGTACTGGTAGGATCATCTAGCAATCATCTTGTAAACCTTGAAAAATCCTTTGTGAAATACTACTTATGAGTACTTTCTAAATTTCTCTCTTGTTCTTTCTTTCGGATGGATGGAAAGGCCGGTCCATGTATGAAAAATAGGGTAAGTATACTGTAAGAAAGTTATCTTATTATAGTACGAAAGTTTTCTGAGTTATAAAAAGCTAACGTTGGTTATAGTACAAAAGTTTTCCGAGTTGTGTAGCTTGGCAAGCCGTCCCTTATGGGTTGTTGAAGCCAGCCCCGTTTGTAGGAAAACTTTTGAGACTATAAACAAATTAACTGTTTGTGTAGCTTGGCAAGCCGTCCCTTATGGGTTGTTGAAGCCAGCCCCTTTTGTAGGGAAACTTTCGTATTTATGGTATAGTTAGCTTTCTTGTGGTAGCTTGCCCTGTTCTTTACTACTGTGGTATCAGAGCCAGCCCATCCTTTCGGAGGGAGGAACCGTTTACTAAATATGTCTGAGTCATTTCCATCATCCTCTTCTTCTTCTCTTGCAAAAATGAATATGTCTCCTACTTTACATAAAACCTTGTCCAAAAAATATGATTACCTCTATAAAGTAGATATCCTACCTGATGAACAAAAAGTATCTTCCATTGAACTACCCCTTATAAACCCTTACTCAGCGTTTGCCAAAAAATCCTTTGCACCTTGGACTCAAATTCGTTCCTTAGTCCAACATAGACCAAAAGGAGTCAAAGAATATGTTGTTGCCTCAAAACTTGACCAGCATCCTATTCTTGCCACTCGAGAGGAACAATTTATCACTCTTCAAATACCAGATGATTTTCCTAGGCAATAGAGAGCTCATGGTTTTACCAATATCCATTTTGGTGCTATCCGAATCGCTTTAACATATCACGGAAGAAAAGGTCAGCCTGTTGTAGCTCGACTTTCTCTTCTAGATACCCGATATTTGGAGTACCAACACGCAAACTTGGGTACTGCCGAAGTTACCCTGAATGCTGGAACTGTGTTCATAACTATCTTTCCAAATTTCAACATGTCCCTTTATGACCCGTACCTAATCGAAGACTTAAAAATCCAAGTCCAAATCCAAGGAGCCCCACAAGCCAAAGAGTCTATCCAAGCAACCCTTCACCACCAAATGGCATGGCGAGTCCAAAATCATGCCATGGATCTTTGTCTACCCGGAGGAGAAAATGCTTTGCTCTTAAATATTGATGCTACCAAAGGAAACACCATGTGCACCCAAATACCCAGACAAATTTCCAGAGATGAACTTGTCAAAATCCTTCCTGATTCATGGATCACAAATTATGAGAAACTAAGAGAATCAGAGGAAACTCTGCAATCTAGTGAACCAACTTTTACCAAAAGAAGTGACAAAACTGTTTGCATAAGCTTTGACCATTCCCATCTCAAAAAACCCAATAAAACCATCTTTTCTTGCCAAATGATCCAACCCAAAGATACAGCAGACACTTACCCAGAACCCGATGAAGAATTCTTCTGGAATATACAAAGCATCATGGAAGAACATGACTGGTGCCAATATTTTGACAAAGAAGGCAAAAGAATGTGGTGGTTCAAATGCCCTTTCACTGGACACTGCCCATGGGATCTCAGTTGCACCTGCCAAGATTGTATAGAAGATCCAGTTGGAGAATATAATGAACATCACCAACGCAAATCTAAATCCAAGAAAAAGGGGAAATCTACTGAAAGAGAATTTCGGGCCAGATATGAAAATAAAGATCCTTCTATTGGCTCATTAAGCCGTCCAGGTAAATATGAATTTCTTGTCAGCTACAAACCCCAAGAATGGCCGAAACTACCTGAAAAATTCACCCCTAGCTGGGAGGATAGTGAAACCATGCCCAAATCCGAACCAACATCATCTCACACCCCAAAAACTAAAAAGCCACCTGAGCCTAAGACTCCATCAACCCGAAGTTCCACACACCCACAAATATTCATGATGAGCCCTTCAAGTTCTAGTCACTCCCAAGATTTTCCTCCACTTCAGCCTTTTGAAAAGGAGGGTATCAGCCATGCTCCAAAAATCCCCAAAAAGAACATAATACTACCGTCTGGAGAAAAAAACCCAACAAGTGATATTGAAGCAACAATGAACTGGCAATCAGAAAATTCTATCTGCCGGAACAAAGTGCTCAATAATATTGGAAACACCATAAAAAATGTGGCCCATGCACAAAACAAGTTGATGAGCAAAGTGGAAATTATTATTGATTGAGTATATCATACTTTGAGAGTTCTTTTGAACCTTTGTTACTTGTGCTTTGAGATTTATCTTTCAACCTTTACTAGTTCATAGTTCAAGGTAGTAAGAATACTTCTCTTTTGTGATATCTTTGATTCCTTTGTGGTATTCTTAGAAGGCGATTAATACTAGTATTAATTGTTGTCTCAAGTTACTCGTAAAGTGGTCAAGATCCGAATCTATTGTTTTGATTTGCTTTTTACGTAAAGGCGTTTGATTTCTTTCATAAATCAAGACGTTGTTACTTTGATCTTGTCAAGGCTATAGAACTTGCGTTCTTGAAAGTTCTTGGAATTCTTTCCTTGAATCTTTCCCATATCCTTTATTTTCGTCTCTTTAATTCTAGTTGTTCAATTCCTGATGTTATTGCTTCCGCATTTACTTCTCAAATTCTTACTCTAGTTTGGATTCCCGACCTAGTTGTTATCAAGTGGTATCAGAGCGGTTCTATCAAGATTTCGTTCTTGATAATTCTTGGGACATTTTGAAAAAAAAAACAAAAAAAAAGCACAAAACAAAAACACAAAAAAACCAGAAAAAAACGAAATCCAATTTAAAACAAGAAGAAATACAATTACTTGCTCTGCAGGATATATCTTTTGTATCTAAGTGTTTCCAAAAATTAACAAAGGAAACAAGAAGAGGGGATCCTTGATTTTTTTACTCTTTGTATTCTACACATTTATATTCTTTCCTTTTCGTTCGTGTCTTGTTTCAACCGAGCCTAAAAGTTCTAGGATTTGGTTCTTTCTTCTTTTATTTGTTCCCAAAAACAAAAGAAAAATCTGATTTTTACTACTGAGAACTACATACAAGTTGGGTTTAACTATAAATCTACAAAGTATTTTGTTCAAAGGTTATTTCGAAAAAAAAGAAAGGAAAGGTGTGTGTGAGAACAATTGAGGAAAACGCCAAATTGGAGAGACATATTTTCTTTAATCTATGACAAGATGTCTCAAACAGGTAACTACAATGGAAGGAGGAAAGCGATGGTTCAACAATTTGAAAACTCGAACTTACAGTATATCGAATGGAAGGAAGACAATGGTAAAGTTATTTTTCAAACAAGAGCTAAAGTGGTGTGTGATGTCTTAAGTTATACCCTTAGAATTGACAAAGCTTTTGGCTTTAACTTAATTAGCACTTATATGGTTGAGAAATTGAACTTGTCTTGTGTTGAACATTTTGAACCCTACATGTTGAAAGGAGTAAAGGTAGATAAAAGAGTGTTATTTCCATTCTCTATTGGAAGGTATGAGGATGTGATTTGGTGTGATGTCATTCCTATGAATAATTTTCATATTTTGTTGGGAAGGCCATGGTATATCTATAGAAATGCTTCATATAGTATCCAAAAGAATAGATACTCTTTTGAGTTTAATGGGAAGAAATGCATTCTTGGTCCTTTGACTCCCTCACAAATTTGTAAAGATGAAAAGATTGTGAAAGCGAACATGGAAAAATACGAGAGAGAAAAGAATGAGAGTCGTAAGGGAGTGCATGTTGACATTCCAAGAGAGGAAAAAGGAGAGGTTGTGTTGAGTGAAAAGAGTGGAATGTCTAGTGAAGAAAAGAGTGATCTTGAGAAGAAAGAAAAGAGAGAAGACAATGAGATAAACATAGTCTATGAGGTAGAGAGAGAAAAACATGGGGGATTGAGTGAAGGAAAAGAACTCTTTAGTGAGAGAAAAGAGGCTAAGGGCGAGGAAAACAGTAGTCTTGTGATAAAAGCCAAAGAAAGTAGCAAGAAAAAAGTTTCTTTACTTCCTAACCCATTAACTTTTTCCTGTTTTAGTTCTTTTGATTTTGTGCAGCCACGTGTTGAAATACCTTTTGAAAGGGGTAGTGAGGTGCAAGATATGGTGGCAAAAGATTCAATTGGATTGCAACATAAATTCGGCAATATCAATTCTTGTTGGATCGTGGAAGATAAAAGCTTGGTTAAAGTCTTTGTTATTGAACCTTTTAAATATTTTGATTCTTATTTACAAGGTTATGACACAGAGTTTCCTAAAAGCATTACTAAGTTACAGCCATTGCATAAAAGAATACAAGGTGATGATATTCCATTGGTAAATAAGTCCAAGTATGGTATATACAATTGGTTTATTTGCATTCTTGGTCTTTCTAGAACACCTAAAGTATTTTTCGAGGTAATGAATTATACTCTTATATCTTATGTTGGTGACTTCATAATTTTTGTGGATGATGATAGCTTGATGCACATCAAGTCATTAACTGTAATAGCTAAGTTAAAGTGAAAGAGTAATTTGCTTCTTTTTTATATTATGTGTGAAATAAATGATCACGTAATCCAACTTTATGATAAGAGGCATGAAATTAATTAGAAGAGTCTTGCTAATGAGTTAAATATTTCTTCTTCTCTTATTCAAGTGGTTAATGAGTTTTCATATGATAAATTGCTAGAATGTGATTGTTGTGGTATGATGTGGAGTCGTTCTTCAAGTCATGTTTATTGTGAGCTTGTAAAAGTATATGTTATTAGTAAAGTGGATAAGCATGATGGTTGTAACATTTGTGATCAAGTACTCTTTCAAGAAGAGAAATCCTTGAAATACTTGAAAGGTCAAGGTAAGCTCAGTAGAAGGCATGCTAAGTGGGTTGAATTCACTGAAACTTTTCCTTATGCAATTTCTTACAACCAAGGGAAAGAGAATGTTGTTGATGATGCACTTTCAAGAAGGTATGTCTTAGTTTCTACCCTCACTTCTAAATTGATGGGTTTTGATCAAATCAAGGAACTGTATACTAATGATATTGCTAGTCTTGATGGTAGGACAAAGGCTGAGATGATGAAAAAATTCATGAGCAAACAAGGCTTGCAATTGAGAATAAAAATGAGCAAACCGCCTTAAGAAAGAACAAGGATCGAAAACAAGTTAATTTTAACCATGGAGATTTAGTTTGGGTTGACTTTAGAAAGGAGAGATTTCCTTCCAAAAGAAAGTCAAAGTTGCATCCTAGAGGAGATGACCCTTTTCAATTCCTTGAAAAGATTGGAGACAATGCATACAAGTTGGACCTTCCCGGTGAGTTTCAAGTAAATACTACATTTCAATGTTGCTGACTTGTCTTTGTTTGACGTAGGATTGAATTCGAGGACGAATTCTTTTCAAGAAGAGGGGAATGATAGCATCCTAGGAAGCTCAATTCTATTCAAGTACAAGGATGAAACGTTGCAATCTCAAAGAGGACCTTTAACAAGATGTCAAGCTAAAGAATTTCAAAACACGATCATTGGACTTGAAGTGCACATAGAGAATCCTTTAATTGTCGAGAAAGAGCTACAGCCCAGAGGAGAAGAATTGTTGAAGTTTTACAATTATTTGATAGATCAAATTGAAGTTCAAGAAGAGGAAGATATGGTCACCCAAATCAGCCCTTGGAGTACACCAAAATGGCTCAAAATGAGCTTAAAAGAAGTCCTAAAGGAGGTACTACAAAAGGAGCCCAATTAGAATCCAAACAAATGGCCCAAACTAGTTGTTTTAAGGCCCAAATCTGCCCCAAAGGGTCTGGCCGCCCCTCACCTAACCAAAGACTTTTCTTAGACTTTAGCAACCACCTACCTCATTGAAATAATTGTGTTTTCCACTAGAACCACCCCACCTAGTTTTTAATGTTATTTTTATGCCTTTGTACTCCTATAAATAGGGTGTTCTTCTCCTTCATAAGACAGATTATTATTAATTGAGTATATCATACTTTGAGAGTTCTTTTGAACCTTTGTTACTTGTGCTTTGAGATTTATCTTTCAACCTTTACTAGTTCATAGTTCAAGGTAGTAAGATTACTTCTCTTTTGTGATATCTTTGATTCCTTTGTGGTATTCTTAGAAGGCGATTAATACTAGTATTAATTGTTGTCTCAAGTTACTCGTAAAGTGGTCAAGATCCGAATCTATTGTTTTGATTTGCTTTTTAATTAAAGGCGTTTGATTTCTTTCATAAATCAAGACGTTGTTACTTTGATCTTGTCAAGGCTATAGAACTTGCGTTCCTGAAAGTTCTTGAAATTCTTTCCTTGAATCTTTCCCATATCCTTTATTTTCGTCTCTTTAATTCTAGTTGTTCAATTCCTGTTGTTATTGCTTCCTCATTTACTTCTCAAATTCTTACTCTAGTTTGGATTCCCGACCTAGTTGTTATCACATTGAGATGAACCCTTCACATATTAAAGCAATGGAAGAAATACTCGATATCCTTACAAATAAAAAGGAGGTTCAAAGGTTGACTGGAAGAATCGCAGCCCTAGGAAGATTTATTTCTAAATCCTCTGAAAAATGCTTTAAATTCTTCTCGGCACTGAAGAAACAAGATCATTTCGAGTGGAACAAAGATTGTCAACAAGCTCTTAAGGATTTGAAAACCTACCTGTCAAATCCGCCCCTATTGGCAAAACCAGGAGAAGGTGAGAAGTTGCTTATCTATCTGGCAGTCTCAGAAGTAGCGGTAAGTGCTGTTCTAGTTCGTGAAGACCAAGGTAAGCAATCTCCTGTTTATTACATAAGTAAAACTTTATTAGATGCGTAAACTAGGTATCCACAGTTGGAAAAGCTAGCATTAGCACTAATTATGGCATCTAGGAAGCTAAGACCTTATTTCCAATGTCACCCTATCATTATAGTTACGGCTTTTCCCCTAAGAAACATTTTGTATAAACATGAATTGTCAGGTAGATTAGCAAAATGGGCTATAGAATTAAGTGAATATGAAATAATTTACCAACCTAGAACTGCTATCAAATCCCAAGTACTCGTAGATTTCGTAGCTGATTTCAGTTAGGGGATGCAACTAGAGGTAGAAAAAGAATTACATGTTTTTAACGTTGCAAACCCAGTGATTTGAACTTTATTTGATGATGGCTCATCTAATGTAAAAGAGGCAGATTTAGGAATTGTTTTAATCCCACCAACAGGAGAAACAATTAGACAAGCTATAAAATGTCCTTCTATCACCAACAATGAAGCAGAGTATGAAGCTGTGATTACAGGTTTGGAGTTGGTACTCGAACTCGGCATCAAGCAAGTCATAATCAAAAGTGATTCGCAGCTATTAGTAAATCAAGTGCTAGGGACTTTTGTAGCCAGAGAAACCAGAATGCAGGAATATCTTGAGAAGGTGCGAGAATTAGTGAGACAATTCGAGACTTGGAAGATAACACAGATTCCAAAGGATGAGAATGCAGAAGGTGACGCTTTATCCAATCTTGCATCTATGGCAGATATAGCAAACGACGCAAACGCTTTAATTATACATTTATTTCATTCCATTCTCGAGCCTAATAAGAATGAGGTAAATTTTAATCATCTGACATGGGGTTGAAGAAATGAAATTATTGCTTTTTTGCAGTATGGAACCGTACCTAATGATAAAACAAAGGCTCATGCATTACGAAAGAAAGTTGCCCGTTACTGTTTACACCAAGGAAATCTTTATCGAAAGATGTTCGGAGGTCCTCTAGCAAGGTGTCTCGGTCCCTCGCAAATGGAGTATGTAATGAGGGAAATACATGAAGGACACTGTGGAAATCATGCGGGAGTCCGATCGTTGGTAAAAACATTAATACGGGCCGGGTACTATTGGCCCAAAATGGAAGAAGAAGGAAACGACTTCATATCTAAATGTGATAAATGCCATAAGTTACGGGAACAATATGCATAGGCCAGCTGAGCTGTTACATCCAGTCATAGCCCTATAGCCCTTCATGAAGTGGGGGATGGATATTGTGGGTCCACTACCACAAGCAAAAGGTCAAGTAAAATTTTTACTCGTGCTTACTGACTGTTTCACCAAATGGGTAGAAAAATGAGCATTCAAACAGGTACGAGAGAAAGAAGTCAAAGACTTTATCTGTGGAAATATAATATGCCACTTTGGGGTTCCAAAGGAAATCGTGTGCGACAACGGTCCGCAATTCATAGGACCACAAATTACAGAGTTCTTTCAAAGCTGGGAAATCTAGAGAATAACGTCGACTCCATATCATCCAGTCAGTAATGGGCAAGCAGAATCCACGAACAAGATAATCATCAATAATTTGAAAAAGAGGTTGCAAGATTCAAAAGGTAATTGGCCTGAAGTGCTTCCAGTTGTATTGTGGGCTTATCGGACAACTACAAAAACAAGTACGGGCGAAGCCCCATTCTCCATGGTTTATGGCTCAGAAACCTTGATTCCCGTTGAAATAGGGGAACCAAGTATAAGGTACGATCAAGCAAGGGAAGATGCAAACAATGAGCAGTTACGAGTTAACTTGGATTTGGTAGAAGGAAGAAGGGAGGCAGCATTGATAAGGATGGCAGCCCAAAAACAAATGATTGAACAGTACTATAATTGAAAAGCACGTCTCAGGTTCTTTAATTCTGGGGACTTCATGCTCAAAAAGGTGTTTCAATCCACGAAGGCTGCTAATTCGGGGAAGTTAAGTCCAACATGGGAAAAACTGTACAAAATCCATAGCGTGGCAGGCAAAAGAGCGTATAAGTTAGAAACCATGGACGGTGAAATTCTTCCTTCACATTGGAATGCTATACACCTGAAAAAATACTACTTTTAAGAAAGTAAATACGATCAGGGAAAGTGTCGGCTTGCGAGTAACAACCAAATGCTCAAGACCTCATTCCTACCGCGCTTGAACACTTGGGGACTATATGGTACGTGTAACTTCGTGCAAGATAGCAGACGCGGGACTGTAAAAGAGATACGGGAATTCAAAGTAAGCAGGACTTGCAGGATTACAACTCTAAAGGAAAAACTAGGAAACAACAATGGCTCGAAACTACCAAGCAAATTAATGGCAGCAGCAGAGATCCCTGTATTTCTTACCACCTGAAATAAGACCATGAAGTCCTCCGTGCTTATGCACTGGGTTGCAGATCCAGTTAATCCTTTGATCATTACGGATGGAAGCATGGGTTTGGTCAACCAGGATAACCTTAAAATACTTGTACGTGGTTAACGCCTTGGATGGTGGGCTTACCGCACACAATACCTTTGGGAACAGGCTTCTCCAGCTAACTAAGATTTGCTACACTATTTTGCAAAATCGCAATATTGTAAATACTCTCCATGTCGTTTCTAAATACGTAAAGATAGGACTATGGTTACATGCTAAAACAGGTTGTAAATGAAAACCTTGTGTATTTTTTATAGAAAATCTCTTGCACAAAAAATAGTTGCGAGGAAGTCATAGACATACTATAACACATGTATCATTCAAAAACTTTACCCCAAGCTCATGAATAAAAAAATTGGCAAAGTTATTTCGTACAGAGAAAATGAAAAACATGTGTTTCCTATCTCTTCCGTCGTATA
Organism: Nicotiana noctiflora; assembly: GCA_032618575.1. Classification (NCBI taxonomy): domain Eukaryota; kingdom Viridiplantae; phylum Streptophyta; class Magnoliopsida; order Solanales; family Solanaceae; genus Nicotiana; species Nicotiana noctiflora. The sequence goes on from JASVEL010007395.1 coordinate 265,850, forward strand.
GCACCATTTTATGAAGTTGAGACGTCTTCTTCATTAAGTGCCAATATATAAAAGGGCCCTCTTTTATAATCCTCATGTTGACAAGTCCACGAGTAGAATCATAAAGCATTTTCTAAAGGGATAAAAATGCAAAAATAATTCTATAAAGTCCTAAAAACGCAGATAGGCACGAACAAAAGGAGGTATTAAGTAAACCATTAAAACGACACAGCAAATTTGATCATTCAAATTACAATTATATTTAAATAAGTTCACCCCATTTTAGGAACTGGGGACTTCATTACAAAAGATCCTTTCACAAGGATTAAACCACCAAAGGAAAACATAACAAAACAATTCCATTAGTTGATCACTGGAAAGGAAGGAGTGTCAGAGGATGTAGCAGGAGCAGGGATAACTTCATTTTCAAGAACTCTGGTATCTTCCGTAATAGCTTCACCATCCACCGGAGTCACTGCCTCAGAAGTCCCACATACGGGAGAAGGAATACTGATAGGCTGCTCGGGAGTGCCTTCAGGTTGGTTACTTTTCTCAATCGCATCTACAATCTTGGCTATTTCAGATTGTAAATTAAAACCCTCTTGAGTAACCTCCAATAATGCATCCCGGCGTGATGTAAGAAAAGCCCAGTTGACTTCATAGTTGAAATTCTCTGCAAGAGAGTTATATTCCTTCTCCAGAGTCTCTTAATCCTTCTCCCGCGTAGCAAGAGAATTTCTCAGTGCTTCTTGCTCAGTTAGTTGGGAATTAAGAGACGTCTTGAGAGTAATGTTGGAATCTTCTAAGGTGTGGATTTTGTCTGAGGAAGTCTTCAAATCGACCCGGGCTTGCCTCAAGCTTTGCTCTAACTCCTTGGCATAATCTTCCTTCCTCTTCTTGAGTTCTTCGAGCCCTTTGATCTCTTCATTCGCTTTTAACAATGAGTCATTCAAGATATCCTTGTCCTTCTTAACTTGACTCAAGGCGGCATGGGACACTCCTAGGTTGGCTGATAAAGCACGATTCTCTTGCTCCAAACGGGCTTTCTCATCTCGAAGTTCCTCCACATCCATCAAAGCACTTTCATATTGCTCCTTCCAATTCTGAGCTTCAAATTGAATCTCTTCAGAAACTTTAGAAGATTCACGAGCCTTTCTCTCCAAGGAAGAGATCCTCCCCATAAACTCTGTGCTGATTAAGTTACCCTAGAAATATAAAGGTACAAAAATAAATACCTACGAGGAATGGGAAATTAATATTCAAAAAGAAATTACCTTCAAAGTCGAATGAACTACGCCGTTCATCAGGGACAAGCAGCTGTGGTATTCCATCTTTCTTCTCTCCAAATCCCCAATCAAAGGCTCCATCCACACATCAGCACCACCGGTTTTCCTTAATAGGCTGTGAGTAGCAGGTACTTCAAGTGTGACCTTTCTCATAATCATACCGCTGCTACTCGGGCCGGTTTCCGAGTGTACTAAAGAGGAAGATGGGGGAATGGAAGAAGGAGTGGAAGAAGAAGTAAGAATGGTAGAAGGTACGGGAGCTTGAATAAGAACATGCTCGGGAGTTTGAATAGATACGGGAGCATAAATACCCGCCAAAAGTGATAAAGACCCAATGTAAGGTCAAAAACACTTACGGGTAAAGAAGAAGAAAACAAATTGGGAGAAACGGGAAGTGAGGAAGATAAAGGAACTTCATTTAAAACAGGGCTGGACTTGCTACCTTCAACAAGAAGATCGGGTGTAGGCTCACTAAAGTCTACTGGAGCGGCTTCTTCCTCAACCAAGGCAGTCTCAGCTGAAGAGGTACGAGCGGGAACATCCTCAATCTCATTTCCACGTCTTCTTATTTTTGGCCTCTCCTCTACCCCTGCGCTAGCATCAGCTGCCAACAACTTTCTCTTTGCTACTATCAAAGCTTTGGTCTTGTCCAGATCTGTCACGACCCTAGTTCACCAATCGTGAATATGTCATGTCGGCACCCAGTCCCCATGACTAGGTAAGCCTAACACATTGCGGAATATACCAGTTTATGAACATTAATTAAGCAATAGCGGAAAAATAATATAAAAAGGAAATGTAATCTGTGCCGCTTGGAACATACACCCGTCAAACACACTGTATAAAACACCTCCAAGACCCGGAATCCCAGGGGCAACACAGACTAAAAGAGAGTGAACAATTGTGGCTCTATGTGTAAAGAGTATCTAACAAAGAAATGAAGGAAAACATCTACTAATACTATCAGAATAGAAGGAGGGTCTCCGGATCCGCGGACGTAGCAGATAATACCTCGAGGTCTCCCAAAGTGCTACTGAATCACCTAGTATGAGCCTGTACTGATGTACCTGGATCTGCACAACAAAAGCGTGCAGAAGAGTAGCATGAGTACACCACGGCGGTACTCAGTAAGTGCCAAGCCTAACCTCGATGGAGTAGTGACGAGGAAGGTCAGGGCCCTACTGAGAGAAAACAGTTACAGATGATAATAACAATAATAAGCAGTTTAAATGATAATAATTCCAAAATAACAACAATAGAATGATTACTGCAACCGTCTACAATTAAGCTAACAACAAGTAACAAACTCAATTAACAAGTCCAGGACCTGTGGGAATTGAACCCACGGTCCTATCAACTGTACCCCTGGGTCTCCGGGAATCGAACTCGCAGCCCATATCTCAATAACTCAGGATCTCCGGGAATCGAACCCACAATCCATATCTCAATAACTCAGGATCTCCAGGAACCGAACCCATAGTCTACATCTCTGTCACGCCCCAAATCGAGGGACATGACCGGCGCCTGACCGGGTTGCCCCAGTCAAGCGGACCTGGGTGCCTTTCACTCCCACGCGTTACCCCTGTGTTGACTGTTACTCATTAACCAAAATATCTTACCAACAATGACTGATTTCACAATGCATAAACATAACCATGTGATTTATTTACTAACAATTCATAATTTATATTTACAACGCCCCATACATATACATAGGCCACAATCCCACAGTTTACAGGTCTATGGAGCCTCTAGGATACAAAAAGGGAAGTACAATACTTGCCGGTAACAAGGCCCCGGCTATACCTTACAAAATCAAAATGAAATCTAAACCGGAGTGGCAAGAACCACACAAGGCCCCGAGGAAGAAAGGGGCTCACCAAAACGGGCAGTGGAAGGAGAAGGATACTACTGCCGATGAGCTGAAGTGCCTGCTACTGATCCACCTACAATCATGACACGAATGTAGCGCCCCCGGCAAAAGGGACGTCAGTACACTTGAATTGTACTGGTATGTATGGACAAACTTTGTCCCAAGTAAACTCAAGCCATTAAATTACATCAACAATTAATTAAGCCAACCAACCATGTTTCCACATTTTTCCTCATTTCAAATAATTCTCACACAAAGCACTTTCTACAACCAACCAATTTAACAATAACCAATCAATCACGTAAAGCACAAGTAGTCAAACAAAGGGGCAATCAGTGCCCCACAGGTTGCAAACTCTCCTGCTGTCTCCTTTCACAATTTCACATTATTGATTTATGTATCAATTTTTAATAGCGATTTCGATCGCTTTCCATCCTTATTGCCCCCTGACCACCCTTATTACCTCGGCCACCCTTATCACCCCAACCCACACCTTATTTCACCACGTCGCGGCGCGCGACACGACCCCGCCTTACAGTTGAAAACACAACAATTTCAAACAGCAGATAAGGTACTACACACAATTTCAACAAGTTCAAATAAGCAACTTGCACATTGTTTCATGTTCTCAATTACTTCTCAAGCCAATATCACAACCAAGTTACAATGTTTCCACATTCAATAATATTCACACATGTATATTCAACAATTTTCCATAATTCAAGTGTTTCATCTCTTTCCACAATAACCAATTCTCAAGTGTTTCGATTTCTTTTCCACAAGGTGCCATAAAGGCCATCATAATCATTATTCACAAATTCTTTACCCAATTCAACTCTCATTTACCTTTCGGTTCATATTTCTTACCACAACACTCATAGTTCAACAACAACTTTGAATATCCAACAACAACATCAATTAATCACATACAATTTCTCAAATCAACACATGCCAAACAATTTTACACATAAGGACGATTTCACAAGAATCAAAATTAGCCATACATACCTGGTGATGAGTTTTCTTCCATTAACTTCCTACTTTATGCTTACCCAAGCTATCTTACTCTTGCCAACCTTGTTCTTGAAGACTCTTACTTCTACTCACTTCTTTTTACTAGAAATCAAGTTCAATAATCATGCATGAGTGTAAAAATTCTATTTTTAAAAGCTATTATATGCAAACCTCTCTTTACCCAATTAAAACTGAAAATCAAAGAAAATAGTTAGGGTTTTTACCTTGAAAATATTGGGGAAGTTGAATCCTTGCCCTAGGATCCCTTGGAATTAAAATGATTGGAACAATCCTTGAAGATGCAAGATTTCTCTCTCTAAAAACCCTCTCTTCTCTCTCTAATTTTTGGTGAGATGATATGATAAAAATGAAGAAGAGGTGTGTTATATTAAAGAAGAGATCGGGTCAAAATGTCACAAAATCTGGGCCGGGGTCAATTATGCGGTCACTATGCGACCGCAGAACACACATGCGGTCCGCAAAGTGACCGCAAAATGGCCTCAAAAATTACAAGTTTCTGTTAAGGAATGCGGCCGGAATGCGGTCCGCATGTTTGATCTGCGGTCGCAAAATGCACCGCAGATTTGACATGCGATCGCATATCGACCGCACATTTGACGGATTTTTGAGAAACTCTCTGGAACGATTTGCGGTCAGAATGCGGTCCGCATGTCAGGTTTGCGGTCGCATTCTTGACCGCACATTTAACACTTTTTCGGAAAAATTATTTCTCTACATTTTTGAAACTTAAATCACTACCACGGGTCCGAACCGCGGCGAGCAAGCTCGCCGCGAAGAATTCTACGCATTCCTAACACATCATTCGGACCATGACACCACATCTACTAGGTTTTATGCACAAAAATTTTACGGGGCCTTACATCCTCCCCCCCTTAAGATCATTCGTCCTCGAATGAGGATTTTGAAATAAATGAGTTTTGAAAGACATGATATGCAAGCTATCAAAATTTTGACTAACTCTTATATTTTAGAAAAATTTCGCCAGAGTTTCCTTTGTATTATGGACATATCCACCTGTCAGAGGGCCCCCGAAACACATTACCAAACAACAATATACAACTACAACACTTTTCACAACTGGTATACACTTTCTTACCTCAACGAATGCACATATTCTATCACATTGTTACAATTGCACATAAACTAGTCACTTCAATGAATTCTTACCTTATTAAACCAATTTAACACCATGTACACTCAACAAACCATTACCAATCTACACTTACTATTAGTCGCTTATTTAACACGTAAATCTTTATAAGGCTTTCATTTATCAAGAAAGGCTCAAATGACCCAATTGTGACAACACATTAAATTCATTACAAAATGAAGGAGACTTTACTAACACTAAGAGGGAAACAACTTAGGCAAGATGACAGTTACTAGGAGTAGAAGGATCGCCTAATTTCTTCTAAGCTTGATCAAACAAATGGGGGTACTTTCCTTCATCTCTTTCTCTGCTTCCCATGTGGCCTCCTCAACTTGTTGACTTCGCCAGAATACTTTAACAGAGGCAACTTCCTTATTTCTTAACTTACGGACTTGCCTATAAAGAATGGCAACTGGAACATCTTCATATGACAAATCTTCATTAACCTCAATAGCCTCGACTGACATGATTGCGGATGGATTTCCAATCACTTTCTTCAACATGGACACATGGAATACCGGATGCATTGCTGACATCTCAGAAGGCAACTCTAGCCTATAAGCAACTTGACCAATCCTTTGAACGATCCGATATGGCCCGACATACCTAGGACTCAATTTCCCTTTCTTTCCAAATCGCATGACTCCTTTCATAGGAGATACCCTCAAGAACACCCAATCATCGACTTGAAACTCCAAATCCCTTCGACGAACGTCTGCATAGGATTTTTGACGACTCTGTGCTGTTTTCATTCTCTCCTGAATAACTTTGACCTTTTCCATAGCTTCATACACCATATCTGGCCCTAATAATTTCGCTTCACCTACCTCAAACCACCCGATCGGCGATCTACATCTTCTCCCGTACAATGCCTCAAACGGGGCCATTTGAATGCTAGCATGATAGCTGTTATTGTAAGCAAATTCTATCAGTGGCAAGTGTTCATCCCAATTACCTTTAAAATCTAAGACACAAGCCCGCAACATATCTTCAAGCGTCCGAATGGTCCGCTCGGCCTGTCCATCGGTCTGTGGATGGAAAGCTGTGCTGAGATTCACCCGAGTTCCCAAACCTTGCTAAAACTTCTTCCAAAAGTTAGCGGTGAACTGAGCCCCGCGATCTGAGATGATAGAAAGTGGAGTGCCATGAAGTTTTACTATCTCCTTGATGTACAATCTTGCATATTGCTCCGCAGTATCGGTGGACTTGACAGGCATGAAGTGAGCTGATTTGGTGAGTCGATCTACTATCACCCATATTGAATCGAACTTATGCTGTATGCGAGGTAACCCCACCACGAAATCCATATTGATCATCTCCTATTTCCACCTTGGTATTTCTATAATCTGAGTTAATCCACCGGGCCGTTGATGCTCGGCCTTCACTTGTTGACAGTTCGGACATTTAGCTACAAAGCTTTCTATATCCCTTTTCATACCGTTCCACCAATAAATCTCCTTAAGGTTATGATTCATTTTCGTGGAACCTAACTGTACAAAATATCTGGAAATATGTGCCTCTGCCATTACCCTTTCCCGAAGTTCGTTCACGTCCGGAACACATAGTCTGCCTTGACACCGCATTACACCATCTTCACTGCTGAGTACAAATGCTGAGGTCTTGTCATTCATGACTGCTTCCTTCACCCGAACTAATGCTGGATCCATGAACTGTTTTTCTTTGATTTCCGCGACCAATGATGATTCTACTCCATTATACACCAAAATATCCCGCTCGTCTGACGCCGAGCTACGAACCCCCAAACTGGCTAATTGGTAGACCTCTCGAGCCAGGGGTCCCTGATCCACACCCAAATGAGCCAAACTACCCATGGATTTCCGACCAAGAGCGTCAGCTACCACATTTGCCTTCTCTGGGTGGTACAATATGTTCATATCATAGTCCTTGAGCAATTTTAACCACCGCCGCTGTCTTAGATTTAGCTCCTTCTGCTTGAACAAATACTGGAGGCTCTTGGGGTCTGAAAACACATCTACATAAACTCCATAAAGATAGTGCCGCCATATTTCAAATCAAACACAACTGCAGCGAGCTCCAAATCATGTGTCGGATAATTCTTCTCGTGATTTTTGAGTTACCTCAAAGCATACTCTAACCTTTTCGTGTTGCATCAACACACACCCCAAACAAACTCTGGAGGCATAACTATCACCTTAACACTTTACATCATTAGCGGAACATCTTTATTATATTCCTCTTACATAAGACCTCCCTCGAATTGAGTTCCACTATAATTTCCTTGATATAGTTACGACCCCATCTGAACCATTTCTACTAACTCTTACGATTCTTATCAAAAGGCATTACTGAGTGAGTTTTCTCATATGACCTCCTATCTCAAATGAATAGCACTGGCTAACTTGCACACGTACCCTGAATAACACTAACTTGCACGCCATTGCATCGAAGGTAAAGTAGCATTGTGCTCTAACTTTTCTTAACCAACCTCTTCTCCCCATATGTGCATTACAGACTTTAAGAAACTGCACTACTTCCCCTGTGAAATTTCCTACCATCCCTCATTACGGTTAAACACCTCTCAAAACGTATATCAACAACCTTTATATGCATATGACTTACGAAGGGTCACTATCCCGAGAAGGGTATTCTCTGAAACTTTAAATCCTCCTCAATACTTCAACAACAACTTTTGGTTTCACTCTTAAGTGTAAGGCTTAGTCCACTTGATTCTATCTCGGATGAGTAACTCGCCTTATTCCCCATGTTATAGTTACCAATAAAGTTCCCTGATATTGCCGCTTAAGAGTTATCATGCCAAACACGTCTAGTCTGTCACGAGTTTTCATCCTCTTTCAATCCATTCCGAACCTTTCATTCCCATCTTTTTTTGCGGATAGTGCATAATTAATAGCTTTAATGTTCCACACATTTGTCTGTCTCCTGTGAATTTGAAAAATCATTATGTCTTGTTTAATCATTTTACAGTACCACAACCTCACCAACGATAACCTCGCTTCCCATTGTGTGTAGACATGAACTATCTCTAGACCCCTTTAGTCGATATTCAGTGTCACCCATGTCGGTTGCATTGCGGTTAATCCCTTATAACTTTTATAATCACTTGTGCCCTAAGTGAGTCCACCATTCTGATGCAAAAATTATTTTAAAGAACCATGACCATCTCAATTTAAAGGTTTTCTCCCCATTTCTTCTCACCTCATTCTTCCTAGTTAGTGAATAGCCACGCACTCTTCCATATATTTCGTGGTCTCTTACCTTAGGTATTCCATCCGGCTCACCTCTTAACTCTTATTGGGACATATGTAGCAAGGAGTGTTTGTCTGAACATCACTTAACACTTATCTATTTGTAAGGCTCTTTAGAGGCTCTCTATCAAGCCCCAATTACCATCTTGGGTTGTTGTGGCAACACATTCATTTCTCTCACTCGTTATGGCTTTCTTAGTATCCCGAAACTTTGTTTAAATCACAAATCTATGATTAGCCCATTCTAGGAACTCACAATCTTTCACATTTGACATATGGTACCTCCTTGGGTCCCATTTCTCCCGACCTTATGACAAGTAAAAGTCTCTTTACAAACATACTCTTATTTTCTAGAATCGTTGACCTTATCAGTCACATTGCCATGCGTGAAGAATTTACATTCCTTAATCTCTTTTCTAGACCATTCATGTCTTCACCAAAATATTCAAATATCATAACTACATGGTCTCGCTCTTGTTTCATTGTATTTAAGTAGCCTCACGATGGTCCTCCCTCTCCCACATGGGGAAAATATCCTGGATCTTGACACAAGTCTTGAGTTTAGAAACTTTAGGGACATATGCCTCATATATCTATCCCTCTTATATGCATACTCGACTATTAGGAAAATTTAAGTCACCATAGTATTGATCTCATAAGTTCCCTTCTCCTATTCAGCCACGTAGGTATGGGATTCCAAGTCCCCACGCATATCCTTTATTAGTGTAACGCAACTTCGTACATTTCTGGGTCCTTATAACGTTCGTAAGACAAGGGTCTTCTCACCTAGGGTCCAATTGAGTCTCATTTCATAACTTTTTACCTCATATGAGAGACTTACACTCTCCCCATTAATCTCTTAGTCATTATCTCATATATCACGTGCTTATATAACCAATATTCTTTCACACCTTACGATCAATTATATACTTCTTGCACTAACCATGCTTGCTATTTAAGCTTACATATCAATCATCAAATCAATGCCTCTTCGTGCGGGTAATCACTTCTAATCCTTTCCCCAAATAAAGTATACTTGTAGTACTATGTACTTATACTATATATATTCATACAGTTTATTCAACAAGATACATGTGCAATCTCCATAACACCCATGTCTTTTCCCATTGGTCATGACATATGACAACACTACATAAAATAGACGAAAGAGCATTTAAACTTACCTTGAATCTCAACGCACAGGTTACAAAACAATCTTATAGTCAAGCTTTATCGCACGATTTGGAGTGATGAAGAAGGGTAATATTCCTAAATGTCCGTGTAGCCCCTACTTATATGATGTGGTCGACAACACACCTATAAGAAGGGCACTACTAGACACGGCTCCGAGACATCCTAGGACACTTTTAAAAACCATATGCTCTGATACCAAGTTTGTCACGCCCCAAATCGAGGGACATGACCGGCGCCTGACCGGGTTGCCCCAGTCAAGCGGACCTGGGTGCCTTTCACTCCCACGCGTTACCCCTGTGTTGACTGTTACTCATTAACCAAAATATCTTACCAACAATGACTGATTTCACAATGCATAAACATAACCATGTGATTTATTTACTAACAATTCATAATTTATATTTACAACGCCCCATACATATACATAGGCCACAATCCCACATTTTACAGGTCTATGGAGCCTCTAGGATACAAAAAGGGAAGTACAATACTTGCCGGTAACAAGGCCCCGGCTATACCTTACAAAATCAAAATGAAATCTAAACCGGAGTGGCAAGAACCACACAAGGCCCCGAGGAAGAAAGGGGCTCACCAAAACGGGCAGTGGAAGGAGAAGGATACTACTGCCGATGAGCTGAAGTGCCTGCTACTGATCCACCTACAATCATGACACGAATGTAGCGCCCCGGCAAAAGGGACGTCAGTACACTTGAATTGTACTGGTATGTATGGACAAACTTTGTCCCAAGTAAACTCAAGCCATTAAATTACATCAACAATTAATTAAGCCAGCCAACCATGTTTCCACATTTTCCTCATTTCAAATAATTCTCACACAAAGCACTTTCTACAACCAACCAATTTAACAATAACCAATCAATCACGTAAAGCACAAGTAGTCAAACAAAGGGGCAATCAGTGCCCCACAGGTTGCAAACTCTCCTGTTGTCTCCTTTCACAATTTCACATTATTGATTTATGTATCAATTTTTAATAGCGATTTCGATCGCTTTCCATCCTTATTGCCCCTGACCACCCTTATTACCTCGGCCACCCTTATCACCCCAACCCAAACCTTATTTCACCACGTCGCGGCGCGCGACACGACCCCGCCTTACAGTTGAAAAACACAACAATTTCAAACAGCAGATAAGGTACTACACACAATTTCAACAAGTTCAAATAAGCAACTTGCACATTGTTTCATGTTCTCAATTACTTCTCAAGCCAATATCACAACCAAGTTACAATGTTTCCACATTCAATAATATTCACACATGTATATTCAACAATTTTCCATAATTCAAGTGTTTCATCTCTTTCCACAATAACCAATTCTCAAGTGTTTCGATTTCTTTTCCACAAGGTGCCATAAAGGCCATCATAATCATTATTCACAAATTCTTTACCCAATTCAACTCTCATTTACCTTTCGGTTCATATTTCTTACCACAACACTCATAGTTCAACAACAACTTTGAATATCCAACAACAACATCAATTAATCACATACAATTTCTCAAATCAACACATGCCAAACAATTTTACACATAAGGGCGATTTCACAAGAATCAAAATTAGCCATACATACCTGGTGATGAGTTTTCTTCCATTAACTTCCTACTTTATGCTTACCCAAGCTATCTTACTCTTGCCAACCTTGTTCTTGAAGACTCTTACTTCTACTCACTTCTTTTACTAGAAATCAAGTTCAATAATCATGCATGAGTGTAAAAATTCTATTTTTAAAAGCTATTATATGCAAACCTCTCTTTACCCAATTAAAACTGAAAATCAAAGAAAATAGTTAGGGTTTTTACCTTGAAAATATTGAGGAAGTTGAATCCTTGCCCTAGAATCCCTTGGAATTAAAGAAGAGATCGGGTCAAAATGTTACAAAAATCTGGGCCGGGGTCAATTATGCAGTGCACTATGCGACCGCAGAATCAACATGCGGTCCGCATAGTGACCGCAGAATTGCCCCAAATTTTACAAGGTTCTGTTAAGGAATGCGGCCAGAATGCGGTCCGCATGTTTGATCCGCGGTCGCAAAATGCACCGCAGATTTGACATGCGATCGCATATCGACCGCACATTTGACGGATTTTTGAGAAACTCTCTGGAACGATTTGCGGTCAGAATGCGGTCCGCATGTCAGGTTTGCGGTCGCATTCTTGACCGCACATTTAACACTTTTTCGGAAAAATTATTTCTCTACATTTTTGAAACTTAAATCACTACCACGGGTCCGAACCGCGGCGAGCAAGCTCGCCGCGAAGAATTCTACGCATTCCTAACACATCATTCGGACCATGACACCACATCTACTAGGTTTTATGCACAAAAATTTTACGGGGCCTTACAATCTCAATAACTCAGGATCTCCGGGTATCGAACCCGCAGTCCATATCTCAATAACTCGGATCTCCAGGAATCGAACCCGCAGTCCATATCTCAATAACTCGGATCTCCGGGAATCGAACCTGCAGTCCACATACAATATCAGTCCGGGTCTCTAGGAATCAAACCCACAGCCCTGGGATCTCCGGGAATTGAACCTGCAGTCCACTAACACATCAAATAAAGAAAACACACAGAGAGAATATATTATGTTTAACTACAGCTTCACCGAACCTAGTGCCAACAATTTATCAAGAAGTTCAAGTAAGTTAACTAGGCAATTAGACATGTCGAATTCAAGCAAATCATGCTTTTCTAACTAATACCGGGTAAAAGTAACGCTTTTATCAGCTAAGAGCAGGAATATCACCAATCGGACAATTCAAGTAAAGTGTGTATTACAACAACCAGTGCATGTACACGCCCGTCACCTCGCGTACATGGCATTTAAACTATCATATAATATCCTAGGGGTGAAAGTTCTCCCACACGAGGTTAGACAAGCCACTTACCTCGACTCCAGTACAAAACCACTAAGCGACAACTCTCTTGCCGCGATTGTCAGCCTCCACAGGTATAATATCTGATAAAATCAATGGAATCACATAAAAATAGGCCAATTGGTCATTACCCAATCAAAACAATTCAAAATACACCAAAACCCACAAGTTGCCAAAACCCGACTTTCGGTACGCTTCTCGAATAATGACGAAAGTTATATATTCGGGTTCCTTATCTCAACACGAGTCTGTGCATATAAAATTTATCAAAATCGGACTCCGTTTGCCCATTCATATCAAAGGTTTTCTAAAATTTAGGCCTAGGGCTCAAACCCTCCTTAAATCTTCCATTTTCAGTGAAATAATCACGGATTTCATGATAAACTAACGAATTAAGGTCAAGAAACTTACCCCCGATGATTTCCCGATGATATCTCAGCGTTTCCCCTTCAATTTCCTCTCTTGGAGCTCAAAAATGGCATTTTTGTGTGATAGGCAGCGTCTGAAATGTTTCTGGACTTAAAGTCACTGCCAGGCCAATTAACTCTACGCGATCGCAGCTCTAGGCTCGCGATTGCGATGCACAAATCCTGGGCCACAAATTTTTACTCTATGCGATCGCATGGGCCTGGATGCGATCGCAGTACTTAGCCCGGCGACCCTACGCGATCGCAGTGAAGTGACCACGATCGCACTGCACGCGTACTCAACCTTACGCGATCGCAGGCCTAACCTCGCGATCGCAGAGCTTTCCAACTTTTCCCTACGCGATCGCAGACTCCACCTCGCGATCGCAGAGCTCAATAATTTCCTCTTGCGCGATCTCATGAGCAGCTTCGCGATCGCGAAGCACAAAAATTCTCTACAATATTGCAGTAGAAACAGCAGCGCAATTGGTACCAAAATGGTCCGTTTGGACCCCCGAATTCATCCCGAGGCCCCCGGGACCCCAATGAAAACCACCAACATACTCCATAACACGATACGAACTTGTTCCAATCATAAAAACATGTCCTTAAACACAGAAAACATCGAATTATAGTGGATTCAAGCCTAAGTTTTCATCTAAACTTCCAAAATCAACATTCAATCAAAAAACCCGACCAAACGACGTCCGAATGACCTGAAAATTTGCAGACATATCCAAAATCGCATAACAAAACTACAGGAATTGTCGGAATTCCATTCCGACCCCCGGATAAAAAATCTCACCTATCGTTCGGATTCGCCAAAATTTCAAACTTCGACATTTCAAGCCTAATTGAGCTACAGACCTCCAAAATACAGTCCGAACGCGCTCCCAACCCCGAAATCACCTAACAGAGCTAATGGAACAATCGGATTTCCGTTCCGAGGTCGTCTTAACACTGTTCTGACTACAGGCCATTTTCCAACTATAAAGCTCCCAATTAGGGACTAAGTTTCCCAAAACGCTCCGAATTCCAGAACCGACCCTCCCGGCAAACCACAATAGCAGAAAATAACTTAGGGGAACAGTTAAATTGAGGATCGGGGCGTTATTTTCTAATACGACCGGCCGGGTCGTTACATATTCCCACACTTAAAAGATTTGTTCGTCCTCGAACGAGCATAGAAAACATACATGGAGTGGTGAAAGGATGAGGGTACTGGCTGCGCATATCCTGCTCGGTCTCCCAAGTCACCTCCTCGACCGGCTGACCCCACCACTGAACCTTTACTGAAGCGATGTTCTTTGACCTTAGCTTCCTGACTTGCCTGTCTAGAATGGCAACTGGCTCCTCAACATAAGACAGATCCTTGTCTAGCTGAACAGAAGTGAAATCCAATACATGCGACGGGTCACCATGGTATATCCGGAGCATAGAGACATGAAATACGGGGTGGACTCCGGCTAGGTTGGGAGGTAAGGCCAACTCATATGCAACCTCTCCAACACGCCTCAAAATCTCAAAAGGGCCAATAAATCTAGGACTCGACTTCCCTTTCTTCCCAAACCTCATAACACCCTTCATGGGCGAGACTCGAAGCGGAACCCGCTCACCAACCTTAAAAGCCACATCGCGATCCTTCTTGTCCGCATAACTCTTCTGTCTATACTGGGCTGCACGAAGTCTGTCCTGAATCACCTTGACCTTGTCCATTGCATCCTGAACCATATCAGTACGTAGCAACCTGGCCTCGCTCGGCTCGAACCAACCCACGGGAGACCTGCACCTCCTACCATATAGAGCCTCGTACGGTGCCATCTGAATACTGGACTGGTAGCTGTTGTTATAAGCAAACTCCGCCGGTGGCAAGAAGTGATCCCATGAACCTCCAAACTCAATCACGCACGCACGGAGCATATCCTCCAAAATCTGAATAGTGCGCTCGGACTGCCCATCAGTCTGGGGGTGAAAGGCTGTGCTCAGCTCTACCCGAGTACCTAACTCCTGCTGTACGGCTCTCCAGAACCGTGAAGTGAACCGAGTGCCTCTATCCGAAATGATGGAAACTGGAATACCATGCAGCCGAACTATCTCCCTGATATAGATCTCCGCCAGTCGCTCCGATGAATAAGTAGTGCTCACCGGTATGAAATGGGCGGACTTGGTCAACCGATCCACAATAACCCAAATGGAATCAAACTTCCTAACAGTCCGTGGAAGTCCAGATACAAAGTACATGGTAATGCGCTCCCATTTCCACTCGGGAATCTCAATCTGCTGCATCAATCCACCCGGACGCTGATGCTCATACTTCACCTGCTGGCAGCTGAGGCATCTAGAAACATAATCAACTATATCCCTCTTCATCCGCCTCCACTAGTAATAATGCTGTCTCAAGTCCTGATACATCTTCGCGGCACCCGGATGGATGGAATACCGTGAGCTATGGGCCTCTGCTAGAATCGGCTCTTGAAGATCATCTACATTAGGCACACAGATACGCCCCTGCATCCTCATAACTCCATCATCCCCGATGGTAACATTTCGAGCATCACCACGCCGAACTCTATCCCGAAGGACAAGCAAATGAGGGTCGTCGAACTGACGCTCCCTGATGCGGTCAAATAGAGAAGACCGAGAAACCACACAAGCCAGAACCCGGTTGGGCTCCGAAAGATCCAGTCTAACAAAATGCCTGGCTAAATCCCGAACATCCATCGCCATAGGCCTCTCCGAAGCTGGTAGATATGCCAAACTCCCCAAACTCTATGCCCGACGACTCAGGCCATCGACAACCACATTAGCCTTGCCCGGATGATAGAGGATAGTAATATCATAGTCCTTCAGTAGCTCCAACCATCTCCTCTGATGCATATTCAGGTCCTTTTGCTTAAGCAAATGCTGCAATCTCCGGTGATCAGTATAGATCTCACAAGGAACCCCATACAAGTAATGACGCCAAATCTTCAAGGCGTGAACAATGGAAGCTAGCTCCAAATCATGAACAGGATAGTTCTTCGCATGCACCTTCAGCTCTCTGGACGCGTAGGCAATCACCCTACCGTCCTGCATCAATACTGCACCGAGTCCAACTCGTGAGGCATCACAATATACAGTATAGGACCCCGAACCTATAGGCAACAACAATATAGGGGCCGAAGTCAAAGCTGTCTTGAGCTTCTGAAAGATCGCCTCACACTCATCTGTCCACTGAAAAGGGGCACCCTTTTGGGTCAATCTGGTCATAGGTGCTGCAATTGAAGAGAATCCCTCTACGAAACGACGGTAATAGCCCACCAAACCAAGAAAACTGCGAATCTAGGTAGCGGAAGAGGGTCTGAGCCAACTCTGCACGGCCTCCACCTTCCTCGGATCTACTCGAATACCATCACTCGACACCACGTGGCCCAAAAATGCCACTAAACTCAACTAGAATTCAAATTTGGAGAACTTGGCATATAGTTGCTTCTCCCTCAGAATCTGAAGCACTATCCTCAAATGATGCTCGTGCTCTTCCCGACTCCGGGAATATACTAGAATATCATCAATGAAAACAATTACGAACGAGTCTAGATATGGCCTGAACACACTGTGTATCAAATGCATAAAGGCTTCTGGGGCATTAGTCAGCCCAAAAGACATCACGAGGAACTCATAGTGACCATAGCGAGTCCTGAAGGCAGTCTTCGGGATATCTGGCTCCCGAATCTTCAGCTGATGATAACCAGAGCGCAAATGAATCTTAGAAAACACCTGTGCGCCCTGTAGCTGGTCAAACAAATCATTAATGCGAGGCGAAGGATACCGGTTCTTCACTGTAACCTTGTTCAACTGACGGTAGTCAATACACATACGCATAGAACCGTCCTTTTTCTTCACAAACAACACAGGAGCACCCCAAGGTGAAACACTGGGTCGAATAAAACCCTTGCCCAATAACTCCTGTAACTGATCCTTCAACTCCTTCAACTCAAGATGAGCCATACGGTATGGTGGAATAGAAATGGGATGAGTGCCCGGCAACAAATCAATAGCAAAATCAATATCTCTGTCGGGTGGCATAAGCGGGAGATCAGCTGGAAATACATCACCAAAGTCACGTACCACAGGAACAAAATCAATAGAGGGAGTGTCAATACTGACGTCCCGCACATAAGCTAAATAAGCAGTACACCCCTTCTCAACCATACATTGAGCTTTAAGAAAGGAAATAACACAACTAGGGGTGTGATCTAGAGTACCACTCCGCTCAATACGTGGAATGCCAGGCATAGCCACCGTTACGATCTTGACGTGACAATCAAGAATAGCATGATGGGGCGACAACTAGTCCATGGCCAGAATAATATCAAAATCGACCATCCCGAGCAACAGTAGATCCGCTCTGGTCTCAAAATCACAAATGGTAACCAAACCCGACCGATACACATCGTCCACAGTCAAAGAATCACCCACCGGAGTGGAAACATAAATGGGGGCACTCAAAGAATCCCGAGGCATACCCAGATGAGAAGCAAAATAAGAAGACACATATGAGAAAGTGGAACCAGGGTCGAATAGAACCGATGCCTCCCTGTGACTAACCAAAAAAATACCTGTGATAATAGAATCAGATGCAATAGCTGTAGCGCGATCAGGGATAGCATAAAATATGGCCTGACCCCTCTCTCGAGGGTGGCCTCTGGCACTCTGATCCCCTCCCCTGGCTGGCTGGGCAGTTGGAATGGCAGATGGGGCTGGAATGATGGCCTGTTGGCCCTATGAACCACGATGAGGCTGCGAAGTCTGTAGAGGTGCTCCCCTCCTATGCCTGGGGCACTCCCTAACCAGATGGCGAGTATCCCCGCACCCAATGTAAGCACTGGGAGAACGCGGTGGCTGTGACTGCCCGGCCTCACCCCTACTAGTCTGACCCCTGGAGGTACCCCGCGCAGGAGGTGCTCTGGAAACTGGGGGGGGGGTTAATAAGGCTCCTGAGGTGCTGAAAGAGCTAGAGTACTACCGGCTGCTGGCAATGCTGAGTGAACTGGTCGACCGGAATAAACCCTACCAAAACGACCGGCTGCTGAAGTGCGGGCACCAGAGAAATGGCCCGACTCACGAGACCTCTTGGCCTCTCTCTCTCCCCGCTCTCTAGGGAGCATACTCTCAATCCTCCTGGCAATGCTCACTGTCTGCTGATAAGATATATCTGTCTCCAACTCTCTGGCCATGCTGGACCGGATCGGCGGAATCAGGCCCTCAATAAATCTCCTCACCCTCTCCACCAAAGTCGGTGCATGCCTGGCTAGACGGGTAAAACTGATAGCATACTCCGATACTGACATGGAGCCCTGTCGCAATCGCTCAAACTCTGAGCACCAAGAATCCCTGAGGCTCTGGGGAACAAACTCCCTCAAAAACAGATCTGAAAACTATGTCCAAGTCAATGAAGCAGACTCCTCTGTACTATCCAACTCATACGTACGCCACCAATCATAAGCGGCCCCACGAAACCGAAAAGCAGTGAAGGAAACCCCGCTGGTCTCCACAATCCCCATAGTACGAAGAATATGATGACACTCCTCCAGAAAACCCAATGCATCATCTGAAGCTAAACCACTGAACACTGGGGGATCATACTTCTTGAAACTCTCCAACCTACGCTGCTCATCCTCAGAGGCAGCTGGCCCACCTCCGGGCTGTACTGGTGCGGCAGGCGGTATAGTAATAACCTCTGGAACCTGCTCCACGGGCACTCGCTGCTCAGGTGTGCCGGCTGCGGGAGTCCGAGCCCCTCCCCCGGCCTGAGATGTAGCTACAGTGAGAGGAAGCAACCCTGCCTGAGCTAAAGTGGTATATATACTTATGAACTAGGCCAGGGTCTCCTAGAGAGCTGGAGTAGTAGCAGCTGTAGTCGGTGTATCAGGTGCCTGCGCTCCAACCTGATCCACCGGTGGCACCTCAGCGGCAGCGCGCGCGGGTGCTATGACTGCACCTCGGGTGCATCCTCGTCCTCTACCTCGGCCCCGGCCTCTGACGGCGGCAACTGGGGGCGCGGGTACCTGAACGTCGCGAGTAGCACGTGTCCTCACCATCTGTGAGAGAATAGAAAGCAATAGTTTAGATTTGGTGCCGAAAATGTCGCACGACAAGGAATCCAAAAGAAATGAAGAGTTTCCTAAACAGTTACATAGCCCCTCGTAGATAAATACAGACGTCTTCGTATCGATCAGCGAGACTCTAAGTAACCGATCTGTGTCCCGTGACTCCTATCAACCTAGAGCTCTAATACCAACTTGTCACGACCCTAGTTCACCAATCGTGAACATGTCATGACGGCACCCAGTCCCCATGACTAGGTAAGCCTAACACGTTGCGAAATATACCAGTTTATGAACATTAATTAAGAAATAGCGGAAAAATAATATAAAAAGGAAATGTAATCCGTGCCGCTTGGCACATACACCCGTCAAACACAATGTATAAAACACATTCAAGACCCGGAATCCCACGGGCAACACAGACTAAAAGAGAGTGAACAACTGTGGCTCTATGTGTAAAGAGTATCTAACCACGAAATGAAGGAAAACATCTACTAATATTATCAGAATAGAAGGAGGGCCTCCGGATCCGCGGACGTAGCAGATCATACCTGAGGTCTCCCAAAGTGCTGCTGAATCACCTAGTATGAGCCTGTCCTGATGTACCTGGATCTGCAAACAAAAGTGTGCAGAAGAGTAGTATGAGTACACCACGGCGGTACTCAGTAAGTGCCAAGCCTAACCTCGATGGAGTAGTGACGAGAAAGGTCAGGGCCCTCCTGGGAGAAAATAGTTACAAATGATAATAACAATAATAAGCTGTTTAAATGATAATAATTCCGAAATAATAACAATTGAATGATTACTACAACCGTCTACAATTAAGCTAACAACAAGTAACAAACTCAATTAACAGGTCCAAGACCTGTGGGAATTGAACCCACAGTCCCATCAACTGTACCCCTAGGTCTCCGGGAATCGAACCCGCAGCCCATGTCTCAATAACTCAGGATCTCCGGGAATCGAACCCGCAGTCCATATCTCAATAACTCAGGATCTCCGGGAATCGAACCCGCAGTCCACATCTCAATAACACCGGATCTCTGGGAATCGAACCCGCAGTCCATATCTCAATAACTCGGATCTCCGGGAATCGAACCCGCAATCCATATCTCAATAACTCGGATCTCCGGGAATCGAACCCGCAGTCCACAAACAATATCACTTCGGGTCTCTGGGAATCGAACCCACAGCCCTGGGATCTCCGGGAATTGAACCCGTAGTCCACTAACACATCAAATAAAGAAAACACACAGAGAGAATATAATATGTTTAACTACAGCTTCACCGAACCTAGTGCCAACAATTTATCAAGAAGTTCAAGTAAGTTAACTAGGCAACTAGACATGTTGAATTCTAGAAAATCATGCTTTTCTAACTAATACCAGTGTCACGACCCTAGTTCACCAATTGTGAACATGTCGTGATGGCACCCAGTCCCCACGACTAGGTAAGCCTAACACGTTGCGGAATCTATAAGTTATAAATACTTAAATAAGAAACAGTGGAAAATAACATAAAAGATATGTAATCCGTGCCGCTTGGCACATACATCCGTCACACAATAAATAAAACACTACCAAGATCCGGAACCCCACGGTAACACAGACTAAAGGAGAAATACAACTGGGGCTCTATGTGTAAAGAGTATCTAACAACGAAATGAAGAAAAATGTCAACTAGAAATACTAGAATAGAAGGAAAGCCTCCGGATCCGCAGACGTAGCAGATCATACCTCGAAGTCTCCCAGAAAGCTGCAGAATCACCTAGTACAAGCCTGCTCTGAAGTACCTGGATCTGCACAACAAAAGTGTGCAGAAGAGTAGCATGAGTACACCACGGCGGTACTCAGTAAGTGCCAAGCCTAACCTCGATGGAGTAGTGACGAGGTAGGTCAGGGCCCTACCGAGAAACAATAATATAATGATGAAAACAAAATAAACAGTTTAAATGATAATAATTTCCGAAATAACAACATTATGATAATTACTACAACTGTCTACGATTAAGCTAACAACAAATAACCAACTCAAATAAACAAATCCAGGATCTGTGGGAATTGAACCCACAGTCCCATTCTCAGTACCTCTGGGTCTCCAGGAATCGAACTCGCAGCCCATGTCTCAATAATATCTCAATAACTCAGGATCTCCGGGAATCGAACCCGCAGTCTACAAACAATATCACTCCGGGTCTCTGGGAATCGAACCCACAGCCCTGGGATCTCCGGGAATCGAACCCGCAGTCCACATCTCAATAATATATCAATAGCTCAGGATCTCCGGGAATCGAACCCGCAGTCCACAAACAATATCACTCCGGGTCTCTGGGAATCGAACCCACAGCCCCGGGATCTCCGGGAATTGAACCCGCAGTCCACCAACACATCAAATAAAGAAAACACACAGAGAGAATATAATATGTTAAATTACAACTTCACCGAAACTAGTGCCCACAATTTATCAAGAAGTTCAAGTAAATCAACTAGGCAATTAAACATGTTGAATCCTAGCTAATCATGCTTTTCTAACTAATACCGGGTAACGGTAACGCTTTTATCGGCTAAGAGCAGGAATATCACTAATCGGACAATTCAAGTAAAGTGTGTGTTACAACAACCAGCGCATGTACACGCCCGTCACCTCGCATACAAGGCATTTAAACTATCACATAATATCCTAGGGGTGAAAGTTCCCGCACACGAGATTAGACAAGCCACTTACCTCAATTCCGGTACAAAACCGCTAAGAAATAAACCTCTTGCCGCGAATGTCGGCCTCCACAAGTGTAGTATCTGATAAAATCAATAGAATCACATCAAAATAGGCCAATTGGGCATTACCCAATCAAAATAACTCAAAATTCACCAAAATCCACAAGTTGTCAAAACCCGACTTTCGGTACGCTTATCGAAAAATCACGAAAGTTGTATATTCGGAACCCTTGTCTCAATACGAGTCTAAGCATATAAAGTTTACCAAATTCGGACTCCATTTGGCCATTCAAAACCTTGATTTTCTAGAGTTCAAGCCTAGGGCTAAACCCTCCATAAATTACCCCAATTTCCTCCATTTTCATGATATAATTGCATAATATTACCAATACTAATCATAGATTAAGTCCATAGTTGATTACCTGATGATTTCCCTTGAATTTCTCTTCAAAATCGCCCAAATCGCCTCTAAAGCCGAGACCCAAAATGTGTGAAATGTTCTGAAATTTTTCTAACTTCTGATACACTTACTTACAGCGATTTTCGCTTCTGCGAAACATTTTCCGCTTCTACGCGTCCGTATCCGCGACCAAAGGGTCGCTTCAGCGGTTCCAGGCCTGGCCGGCCATTTCCGCTTCTGCGAACAAGAGGGCCGCTTAAGCGGATCCGCTTCTGCGAAGAAGCTTCCGCTTCTGCGGACATATCCGCCTCTGCGCATAATTGACCGCTTCTGCGGTCTCGCCCAAACGGTAAGATGTCCGCTTCTGCGGACCATGTCCATTTCTCCCCGTCCGCTTCTGCGATCACTGGCTCGCACCAGCGACCCCGCTTCAGCGGATTGGCTTCCGCTTCTGCGGAAACAGCCGCTCCTACGCAGCTCGTCCGCTTCTGCGGACACGCTCCTGCGTCCAAAATTCCGCAGGAGCGGAAACAACAGAAGCAGGATTCCAACCTGCAATTTTCCACAATTTCTCCCGTTTAACCATCCGAAATCACCCCGAGGCCCCCGGGACCTCATCCAAACATACCAACACATCTTAATACCTTATTCGAACTTGCTCAAATCCTCAAAACACGTCTAACAACATCAAAACCCATAATTCACATCGAATTCAAGCCTAAATTTCTTAAAACTTTCCGAATTGCACATTCGATCTAAAACCCGACCAAACGACGTCCGAATGACCTGAAAATTTGCGGACATACCCAAAATCACATAACGAAGCTACAGAAATTGTCGGAATTCCATTCCGAACCCCGGATCAAAATCTCACCTATCGTTCGGATTCGCCAAAAATTTCAACCTTCGGCATTTCAAGCCTAATTGAGCTACGGACCTCCAAAATACATTCCGAACGTGCTCCTAACCCGGAAATTACCTAACGGAGCTAATGGAACCATCGGATTTCCGTTCCGAGATCGTCTTAACACTGTTTCGGCTACGGACCGTTTTCTAGTTTCAAAGCTCTTATTTAGGGACTAAGTGTCCCAAAATGCTCAAATTTTCGGAACCGACTCTCCCGGCAACCCACAATAGCAGAAATGAATTTAGGGGAACAGTTAAATTAGGGATTGGGGCGTAATTTTCTAAAACGACCGGTTTTGTCGTTACATCTTCCCACACTTAAAGATTCGTTCGTCCTCGAACGAGCATAGAAAACATACCTGGAGTAGTGAAAAGATGAGGGTACTGGCTGCGCATATCCTGCTCAGTCTCCCAAGTCGCCTCCTCGACCGGCTGGCCCCGCCACCGAACCTTTACCGAAGCGATGTTCTTTGACCTTAGCTTTCTGACCTGCCTGTCTAGAATGGCTACCTGGCTCCTCAACATAAGACAGATCCTTGTCTAGCTGAACATATGTGAAATCCAACACGTGCGACGGG
Organism: Nicotiana noctiflora; assembly: GCA_032618575.1. NCBI lineage: Eukaryota > Viridiplantae > Streptophyta > Magnoliopsida > Solanales > Solanaceae > Nicotiana > Nicotiana noctiflora. The sequence goes on from JASVEL010007395.1 coordinate 289,606, forward strand.
TCACCATGGTATCTCCGGAGCATGGAGACATGAAATACGGGGTGAACTCCGGCTAGGCTGGGAGGTAAGGCCAACTCATAAGCAACCTCCCCAACACGCCTCAAAATCTCAAAGGGCCAATAAATCTAGGACTCAGCTTTCCTTTCTTCCCAAACCTCATAACGCCCTTCATGGGCGAGACTCGGAGTAGAACCCGCTCACCCACCATAAAAGCCACATCGCGAACCTTCTTGTCCGCATAACTCTTCTGTCTAGACTGGGCCGCACGAAGTCTGTCCTGAATCACCTTGACCTTGTCCATAGCCTCCTGAACCATATCAGTACCTAGTAACCTGGCCTCGCCCGGCTCAAACCAACCCACGGGAGACCTGCACCTCCTACCATATAGGGCCTCGTACGGCGCCATCTGAATACTAGATTGGTAGCTGTTGTTATAAGCAAACTCCGCCAGTGGCAAGAAGTGATCCCATGAACCTCCAAACTCAATCACGCACGCACGGAGCATATCCTCCAAAATCTGAATAGTGCGTTCGGACTGCCCATCAGTCTGGGGGTGAAATGTTGTGCTCAGCTCTACCCGAGTACCTAACTCCTGCTGTACAGCTCTCCAGAACCGTGAAGTGAACTGAGTGCCTCTATCTGAAATGATAGAAACTGGAATACCATGCAGCCGAACTATCTCCTTGATATAGATCTCCGCCAGTCGCTCCGATGAATAAGTAGTGCTCACCAGTATAAAATGGGCGGACTTGGTCAGCCGATCCACAATAACCCAAATAGAATCAAACTTCCTAATAGTCCGTGGAAGCCCAGATACAAAGTCCATGGTGATGCGCTCCCATTTCCACTCTGGAATCTCAATCCGCTGCATCAATCCACCCGGACGCTGATGCTCATACTTCACCTGCTGGCAGTTGAGGCATCTAGAAACATAATCAACTATATCCCTCTTCATCCGCCTCCACCAGTAATGTTGTTTCAAGTCCTGATACATCTTCGCGGCACCCGGATGGATGGAATACCGCGAACTATGGGCCTCTGCTAGAATCAGCTCTCGAAGATCATCTACGTTGGGCACACAGATACGGCCCGCATCCTCATAACTCCATCATCCCCGATGGTAACATCTCGAGCATCACCACGCCGAACTCTATCCCGAAGGACAAGCAAATGAGGGTCGTCGAACTGACGCTCCTGATGCGGTCAAATAGAGAAGACCGAGAAACCACACAAGCTAGAACCCGACTGGGCTCCGAAAGATCCAGCCTAACAAACTGCCTGGCCAAAGCCTGAACATCCATCGCCATAGGCCTCTCCGAAGCTGGCAGATATGCCAAACTCCCCAAACTCTCTGTCCGACGACTCAAGGCATCAGCAACCACATTAGCCTTGCCTGGATGATAGAGAATAGTAATATCATAGTCCTCCAGTAGTTCCAACCATCTCCTCTGACGCATATTCAGGTCCTTCTGCTTAAGCAAGTGCTGCAAGCTCCGGTGATCAGTGTAGATCTCATAAGGAACCCCATATAAATAATGACGCCAAATTTTCAAGGCGTGAACAATGGCAGCCTAGCTCCAAATCATGAACAGGGTAATTCTTCTCATGCACCTTCAGCTGTCTCGACGCGTAGGCAATCACCCTACCGTCCCGCATCAATACCGCACCGAGTCCAACTCGTGAGGCATCACAATATACAGTATAGGACCCCGAACCTGTAGGCAACATCAATATAGGGGCCGAAGTCAAAGCCGTCTTGAGCTTCTGAAAGCTCGCCTCACACTCGTCTGTCCACTGAAAAGGGGCACCCTTTTGGGTCAATCTAGTCATAGGTGCTGCAATCGAAGAGAACCCCTCTACGAAACGACGGTAATAGCCCGCCAAACCAAGGAAACCGCGAATCTCAGTAGCGGAGGAGGGTCTGGGCCAACTCTGCACGACCTCCACCTTCCTCGGATCTACTCGAATACCATCACTCGACACCACGTGGCCCAAAAATGCCAATGAACTCAACCAGAATTCACATTTAGAGAACTTGGCATAAAGTTGCTTCTCCCTCAGAATCTGAAGCACTATCCTCAAATGTTGCTCGTGCTCTTCCCGGCTCCGAGAATATACTAGAATATCATCAATGAAGACAATCACGAACGAGTCCAGATAAGGCCTGAACACACTGTGCATCAAATGCATAAAGGCTGCTGGGGCATTGGTCAGCCCAAAAGACATCACGAAAAACTCATAGTGACCATACCGGGTCCTGAAGGCAGTCTTCGAGATATCTGGCTCCCGAATCTTCAACTGGTGATACCCAGAGCGCAAATCAATCTTAGAAAACACCTGTGCACCCTGTAGCTAGTCAAACAAGTCATTAATGCGAGGCAAAGGATACCGGTTCTTCACTGTAACCTTGTTCAACCGACGATAGTCAATACACATACGCATAGAACCGTCCTTTTTCTTCACAAACAACACAGGAGCACACCCAAGGCGAAACACTGGGTCGAATAAAACCCTTGCCCAATAACTCCTGTAACTGATCCTTCAACTCCTTTAATTCAGGAGGAGCCATACGGTACGGTGGAATAGAAATGGGCCGAGTGCCCGGCAACAAGTCAATAGCAAAGTCAATGTCTCTGTCAGGCGGCATGCCCGGAAGATCAGCTGGAAATACATCAGCAAAGTCACGTACCACATGAACAGAATCAATAGAGGGAGTGTCAACACTGACGTCCCGCACATAGGCTAGATAAGCAGCACACCCCTTCTCAACCATACGCTGAGTTCTGAGAAAGGAAATAACATGGCTAGGGGTGTGATCTAGAGTACCATTCGACTCAATACGTGGAATGCCTCGCATAGCCACCGTCACGGTCTTGGCGTGACAATCAAGAATAGCATAATGGGGGCAACAACCACTCCATGCCCAGAATAATATCAAAATCGACCATCCCGAGCAACACTAGATCCGCTCTGGTCTCAAAATCACAAATGGTAATCAAACACGACCGATATACGCGGTCCACAGCCAAAGAATCACCCACTGGAGTGGAAACATAAATGGGGGCACTCAAAGAATCCCGAGGCACACCCATATGAGAAGCAAAGTAAGAAGACACATATGAAAAAGTGGAACCAGGGTCGAATAGAACCGATGCCTCCCTGTGACTAACCATAATAATACCTGTGATAACAGAGTCAGATGCAACAGCCGCAGCGCGATCAGGAATAGCATAGAATCTGGCCTGTCCCCCCTCTCGAGGGCGGCCTCTAGAACCCTGACCCCCGCCCCTGGCTGGCTGGGCAGGCGGAATAGCAGCTGGAGCTGGAATGATAGCCTGCTGACCCTGAGAGCCACGCTGATGCTGCGAAGACTGGTGAGGTGCTCCCCTCCTACGCCCGGGGCACTCCCTAACCAGGTGGCGAGTATCCCCGCACTCAAAACAAGCTCTGAGAGGACGCGGTGGCTGTGACTGACCGGCCTCACCCCCACTAGTCTGACCCCTGGAAGGACCCCGCGCAGGAGGTGCACTGGAAACTGGGGGAGCATAATAAGGCTCATGTGGTGCTGGAAGACCTGGAGTGCTACCGGCTGCGGGCAATGCTGAGTGAATTGGACGACCGGAATATCCCCTGCCAAAACGACCGGCTGTAGAAGTGCGGGCACCGGAGAAATGGCCCGACTCACGAGACCTCTTGGCCTCTCTATCTCCCCGCTCTCTAGGGAGCATACTCTCGATCCTCCCGGCAATGCTAACTGCCTGCTGATAAGATATATCTGTCTCCAACTCTCTGGCCATGCTGGATCGGATAGGCGGAATCAGGCCCTCAATAAATCTCCGCACTCTCTCCCGAACCGTGGCTACCAAGGCCGGTGCATGCCTCGCCAGACGGGTGAAACTGATGGCATACTCCGATACTGACATGGAGCCCTGTCGCAACCGCTCAAACTCCGAGCGCCAAGAATCCCTAAGGCTCTGTGGAACAAACTCCCTCAAAAACAGATCTGAAAACTGCGTCCAAGTCAATGAAGCAGACTCCTCCGGACTATCCAACTCATACGTGCGCCACCAATCATAAGCGGCCCCACGAAACTGAAAAGCAGTGAAGGAAACCCCGCCGGTCTCCACAATCCCCATAGTACGAAGAATACGATGACACTCCTCTAGAAAACCCAATGCATCATCTGAAGCCAAACCACTAAACACTGGAGGGTCATATTTCTTGAACCTCTCCAATCTACGCTGCTCGTCCTCAGAGGCAGCTGGTCCACCTCCTGGTTGTGCTGGGGCGGCAGGAGGCATAACCAAAACATCCGGAACATGTCCCACTGGCACACGCTGCTCCGGTGTAACGGCTACGGGAGTCTGGGCCCCTCCCCCGGCCTGAGATGTAGCTGCAACAAGAGGAAGCAATCCTGCCTGGGCCAAAGTGGTATACATGCTCATGAACTGAGCCAGGGTCTCCCGTAGTGCTGGAGTAGTAGCAGCTGTAGTCGGTGTACCAGGTGCCTGCGCTCCAACCTGGTCTACCGGTGGCACCTCAGCGGCAGCGCGCGATGGTGCTGTGGCTGCACCTCGGGCGCGTCCTCGTCCTCTACCTCGGCCCCGGCCTCCGACGGCAGCAACAGGGGGCGCGGGTACCTGATCATCGCGGTTAGCTCGTGTCCTCACCATCTGTGAGAGAATAGAAAGCAGTAGTTTAGATTTTTAATGCCAAAAACGTCGCACGACAAGGAATCCAAAAGAAATGAAGAGTTTCCTAAACAGTTACATAGCCCCTCGTAGATAAATACAGGCGTCTCCGTATCGATCAGCGAGACTCTAAGTAACCGGTCTGTGTCCCGTGACTCCTATGAACCTAGAGCTCTGATACCAACTTGTCACGACCCTAGTTCACCAATTGTGAACATGTCGTGATGGCACCCAATCCCCACGACTAGGTAAGCCTAACACGTTGCGGAATCTATAAGTTATAAATACTTAAATAAGAAACAGCGGAAAATAACATAAAAGATATGTAATCCGTGCCGCTTGGCACATACATCCGTCACACAATAAGTAAAACACTACCAAGATCCGGAACCCCACGGTAACACAGACTAAAAGAGAAATACAACTGTGGCTCTATGTGTAAAGAGTATCTAACAACGAAATGAAGAAAATGTCAACTAGTAATACTAGAATAGAAGGAAAGCCTCCGGATCCGCAGACGTAGCAGATCATACCTCGAAGTCTTCTCAAAATGCTTCTAAGTCACTTGTAGTGCATCTGATAAGATGTACCTGGATCCGCACAACAAAAGTGTGCAAAAGAGTAGCATGAGTACACCACGGCGGTACTCAGTAAGTGCCAAGCCTAACCTCGATCGAGTAGTGACGAGGACGGTCAGGGCCCTACCGTGAAATAATAAAAATAACGATAATAATAAAATAAACAGTTTAAATGATAATAATTTCCGAAATAACCACATTATGATAATTACTGCAACTGTCTACGATTAAGCTAACAACAAATAACCAACTCAAATAAACAAATCCAGGATCTGTGGGAATTGAACCCACAGTCCCATTCTCGGTACCTCTGGGTCTCCGGGAATCGAACCCGCAGCCCATGTCTCAATAATATCTCAATAACTCAGGATCTCCCGGAATCGAACCCGCAGTCCCTACCAATAACTCAGGATCTCCGGGAATCGAATCCGCAGTCCACATTTCAATAAATCTCAGGATCTCCGGGAATCGAACCCGCAGTCCACATTTCAATAAATCTCAGGATCTCCGGGAATCGAACCCGCAGTCCACAAACAATATCACTCCGGGTCTCTGGGAATCGAACCCACAGCCCTGGGATCTCCGGGAATTGAACCCGTAGTCCACCAACACATCAAATAAAGAAAACACACAGAGAGAATATAATATGTTAAATTACAACTTCACCGAAACTAGTGCCCACAATTTATCAAGAAGTTCAAGTAAATCAACTAGGCAATTAAACATGTTGAATCCTAGCTAATCATGCTTTTCTAACTAATACTGGGTAACGGTAACGCTTTTATCAGCTAAGAGCAGGAATATCACTAATCGGACAATTCAAGTAAAGTGTGTGTTACAACAACCAGCGCATGTACACGCCCGTCACCTCGCATACAAGGCATTTAAACTATCACATAATATCCTAGGGGTGAAAGTTCCCCCACACGAGGTTAGACAAGCCACTTACCTCAATTCCGGTACAAAACCGCTAAGAAATAACCCTCTTGCCGCGAATGTCGGCCTCCACAAGTGTAGTATCTGATAAAATCAATAGAATCACATCAAAATAGGACAATTGGGCATTACCCAATCAAAATAACTCAAAATTCACCAAAATCCACAAGTTGCCAAAACCCAACTTTCGTTACGCTTATCGAAAAATCACGAAAGTTGTATATTCGGAACCCTTGTCTCAATACGAGTCTAAGCATATAAATTTTACCAAATTCGGACTCCATTTGGCCATTCAAAACCTTGATTTTCTAGTGTTCAAGCCTAGGGCTAAACCCTCCATAAATTACCCCAATTTCCTCCATTTTCATGATATAATTGCATAATATTACCAATACTAATCATAGATTAAGTCCATAGTTGATTACCTGATGATTTCCCTTGAATTTCTCTTCAAAATCGCCCAAATCGCCTCTAAAGCCGAGACCCAAAATGTGTGAAATGTTCTGAAATTTTTCTAACTTCCGATACACTTACTTACAGCGATTTTCGCTTCTGCGGAATATTTTCCGCTCCTACGAGCCCGTATCCGCGACCAAAGGGTCGCTTCAGCGGTTCCAGGCCTGGCCGACCATTTCCGCTTCTGCAAGCAAAAGGGCCGCTTAAGCGCACCCGCTTCTGCGAAGACACTTCCGCTTCTGCGGAAACATCCGCCTCTGCGCACCATTGTCCGCTTCTGCGGTCCCGCCCAAGCGGTCAAATGTCCGCTTCTGCGGACCATGCCCATTTCTCCCCGTCTGCTCGCGATCACCGGCTCGCACCGGCGACCCCGCTTCAGCCGGATTGGCTTCCGCTTCGCGGAAACAGCTCGCTCCCGCACATCTCGTCCGCTCGCGGACACGCTCCTGCGTCCAAAATTCCGCAGGAGCGGAAACAACAGAAGCAGGATTCCAACCTGCAATTTTCCACAATTTCTCCCGTTTAACCATCCGAAAACACCCCGAGGCCCCCGGGACCTCATCCAAACATACCAACACATCTTAATACCTTATTCGAACTTGCTCAAATCCTCAAAACACGTCTAACAACATCAAAACCCATAATTCACATCGAATTCAAGCCTAAATTTCTTAAAACTTTCCGAATTGCACATTCGATCTAAAACCCGACCAAACGACGTCCGAATGACCTGAAAATTTGCGGACATACCCAAAATCACATAACGAAGCTACAGAAATTGTCGGAATTCCATTCCGAACCCCGGATCAAAATCTCACCTATCGTTCGGATTCGCCAAAAATTTCAACCTTCGGCATTTCAAGCCTAATTGAGCTACGGACCTCCAAAATACATTCCGAACGCGCTCCTAACCCCAAAATTACCTAACGGAGCTAATGGAACCATCGGTTTTCCGTTCCGAGATCGTATTAACACTGTTCCGGCTACGGACCGTTTTCTAGTTTCAAAGCTCTTATTTAGGGACTAAGTGTCCCAAAATGCTCAAATTTTCGGAACCGACTCTCCCGGCAACCCACAATAGCAGAAATGAACTTAGGGGAACAGTTAAATTAGGGATTGGGGCGTAATTTTCTAAAACGACCGGTCGGGTCGTTACAACCGGGTAAAAGTAACGCTTTTATCAGCTAAGAGCAGGAATATCACCAATCGGACAATTCAAGTATAGTGTGTATTACAACAACCATCACATGTACACGCCCGTCACCTCGCGTACAAGGCATTTAAACTATCATATAATATCCTAGGGGTGAAAGTTCCCACACACGAGGTTAGACAAGCCACTTACCTCGACTCCGGTACAAAATCGATAAGCGACAACTATCTTGCCATGAATGTCGGCCTCCACAGGTATAGTATCTGATAAAATCAATGGAATCACATCAAAATAGGCCAATTGGGCGTTACCCAATCCAAACAATTCAAAATACACCAAAACCCACAAGTTGCCAAAACTCGACTTTTGGTACGCTTCTCGAAAAATTATGAAAGTTATATATTTGGGTTTCTTATCTCAACACGAGTCCGTGCAAATAAAGTTTATCAAAATCGGACTCCGTTTGCCCATTCAAATCAAAGGTTTTCTAAAATTTAGGCCTAGGGCTCAAACCCACATTAAATCTTCCATTTTCAGTGAAATAATCGCGGATTTCATGATAAACTAACGAATTAAGGTCAAGAAACTTCCCCCCGATGATTTCCCGATGATATCCCTGCGTTTTCCCTTCAATTTCCTCTCTTGGAGCTCAAAAATGGCGTTTTTGTGTGATAGGCCGTGTCTGAAATGTTTCTGGACTTAAGGTCACTGCCAGGCCAATTAACTCTACGCGATCGCAGCTCTAGGCTTGCGATCGCGATGCACAGATCCTGGGCCACAAATTTTTACTCTATGCGATCGCATGGGCCTTGATGCGATCATAGTACTTAGCCTGGCGACCCTACGCGATCGCAATGAAGTGACCACGATCACACTGCACACGTACTCAACCTTACGCGATCGCAGGCCTAACCTCGCGATCGCAGAGCTTTCCAACTTTTCCCTACGCGATCGCAGACTCCACCTCGCGATCGCAAAGCTCAATAATTTCCTCTTGCGCGATCGCATGAGCAGCTTCACGATCGCGAAGCACAAAAATTCTCTGCAATATTGCAGTAGAAACAGCAGTGCAATTGGCAACAAAATGGTCCGTTTGGACCCCCGAATTCATCCCGAGGCCCCCGGGACCCCAACGAAAATCACCAACATACTCCATAACAAGATACGAACTTGTTCCAATCATAAAAACATGTCCTTACACAGAAAACTTCGAATTATAGTGGATTCAAGCCTATGTTTTCATCTAAACTTCCAAAATCAACATTCAATCAAAAACCCGACCAAACGACGTCCGAATGACCTGAAAATTTGCAGACATAGCTGAAATCACATAACAAAGCTACAGGAATTGTCGGAATTCCATTCCGACCCCCGGATCAAAATCTCACCTATCGTTCAGATTCGCCAAAATTTCAAACTTCGGCATTTCAAGCCTAATTGAGCTAAAGACCTCCAAAATACATTCTGAACGCGCTCCCAACCCCAAAATCACCTAACGGAGCTAATGGAACCATCAGATTTCCATTTTGAGGTCGTCTTAACATTGGGGATCGGGGCGTTATTTTCTAAAACGACCGGCCGGGTCGTTACAAGATCAATAGCAGCGTTGGCAGCAACTTGCATAGCCATAGCTACGTCGGGTAGCATTTCTTTATTCCCGGACCCTAAGACAGAAGGATATATAAAAAAATGAAGTCAATGTTGTAGAAAACTGAATCTACTACACGCATGTGATCGTAAAAACATATGCACCGTGTGTTTTCACTTTGCACTTGTTAAGGGAAGAAATAGACTTCCAAGTTCTTTCGTCTCTGGGAGCCACTTGCAGAATCGAATCTACCCAACCACGGAAGTTGGGAACAGGTTCCACGTCCCCCATGGTTGCTGCAAAATCCACAAAAGGAATTGGATCAAAGAGAAAATCAAAATCTCTAAAGACAAAAATAAACGATAACCAGAAAACTTACGTGCAAAGTTCCACTTCTCCGGGAAGGGAATGTTTGTTTCACCTAGAAAATCCACCGTGCGAATAGCAATATAACGAAGATACCATCCACGATCATTAACGTCGTCCAGGTTTACCAAAACCTTTTTACTCCTTGCAGTTAAGGTAAAGAAACCGTGACGCATCAGGTTCGGATAGTACAAGTGAATGAGGTAAGCAAAGGTGAAATCAACCTTGGCCTTTGTAGACAAAAACCTCAAACAAGCCACTGCCCTCCATACTAATGGGCCGACTTGACCTAGGCAAATATTGAAAAACTGGCAAAAATCGAGGATGACCGGATCTACAGCAGGTTTCAGTCCCCAAGTCAAAGGATAGGTGTAAACATATGAATATCCATTACTAGAAGAAGAGATCCTTTGCTGAATAGTAGGAATGGACACTCGAAGATTTTCTCTCCAATAACACTCCTTCCTAATGGTTGGGATTGAGAGTTCGGTTAGAAGAGAAACATAAGCATCAAGTTTATCCAACTTTTCTACTTGCTTCATGAGTGACGTTTTATCACTCGAGAAGGATAAGTCACTAGGAACAATGTCCTCAACCGAAGGTTCTGAAGAAGGGTCAAAAAGCTCTTTAACCTTTAGAAGGAGATACTTTAGAAGAATAACTTGTGACATTCGGGTTTGGGGAAGAAGGGGTATTGCCATATGACCCCTCGCGCGATGACCTTAAAGAGCGAATTTTCCCTCTTTGTCTTTTCTGAGCCTAAGCGAAGGAGGGGCATTAGGAAACTGAGCAAGGTTTGGGACCTTTCTAGGGTTAGGTTTTGAAGATGCCATTTCCGGTTAAAATTAGTTCTTGGAAGAAAGGAAAAAGGGATTACTGGATGCAGAAGAAAGTTGAAGATTCAAAGTATGGTAAAGAGGCAACTAGTAAAACGAAAGAGGTATAAATGGAAAACTATATTAAGGAGAACTGTCACTTCTCGAAAACAAAGGTTAAGAAAGCCTGGAACAAAGGGTGTGGAGCTGCAGGGTCGAATCAGAAGGCGACACGTGTGAAGACAATTAAATGGAGGAGACAATTGAAGCGCCAACATTGACAAAGCATTTATGATGAGAAAAATTCCCTTTTGTAAGAATCCACTTCCCATATATTTAAATGATAAATAGATGGAAAGTGGGGGGACTATCTCTATTGGGAAAAAACTTTTTATGACGTGGCAAGACATGTGGAATATCAAACAAAAAAAATTATTATTTTGGGGAGAAAATACGAAGAAGTAAATTAGGCATGGGGTGAAATTCGATTAAAAAGTCCCGTACCTATTTAGAACATGTGAGAACGTAACTACGGAGATGAAGGACATCAACAACAAATAGACACGAGCTTCGCATCTGTTCAAGACATCAAACGGTAATGAGCCAAAAAACATTAAAAGCATGGCTCTGAAGGCAGAAAGAAGTCCAAATTCAGTCATTAAACGCCCAATACGTTGAAGAATTGGCATTTAATGAAAATGATTAACGACTTACATAATGCTACTTATTGCCCATTAAAACTTACGTTTTATCCCTCCATCTAGAGTAGGCTATAAAAGGAGGAAGTTATATCCATTGTAACACACAACAGTCACTAGAATACAACCTTTTTTACTGTGTATTCATATTATTGAAAGCCTACTACATTTTTCTTTCGGTCTCTTGATTTTCAGTAACCCGATTTCTCTATTATTTTCTAGCTTTAATCGAAGTTCAATATTTTGGTTAAATACGTATATAACTGCTCCAAAACTCGAAATAATGATATCACCACCGTCTTCATACTTGGTTTAAACCTTCATATGTACTGGTGGTATGGATACGCATATCTATTGAACTACAAATTAAATCAGCTATCAGCTCAATCACCACATATCTGAATCTGCTATAACCCAACGGCTTATCATTGTGACCACAAATTAGCGCCTTGGTGCCCAAGCCATAGATAAAGATCTGGCCTCAAGTCCTCCAGACTGGCCCAACATGAACTCACAGAGATTATATCTCATCCCTCGATCGAAAAACATAAGCCATCAAGGCAAATTTATTACTGAGCGCTCGATGCGTACACTGACGTGTTGAAGGAATTTCAAAGATTATATCTCAAGCTGAATCAAGTACGCACGATAATAATTCCAAGAAATGTGAAGTGTTTCCTAAAGGTCTGCCGCCTCCCGAGGATAAATACAAGCATCCCCGTACCGATCCACGAGACTCTACCAACCGGCTTAAGACTCGTGAGGCCTAGTAACCTAGGCTCTGATACCAACTTGTCACGAACCCAAAACCCAGTCGTGATGGCGCCCGGCGCATTGCTAGGCCAGCCCGACCAAATATACTCTCATCCCGATCTTAGAGCTCCAAATCACTTATTTTAAATCATTATCAGAGAAAGAAAGCCAAATTAAAGTGGTAGGTATAATAATATCCCAAAACCTTCAAAAAACAACGTAACTTCCCAAAGATCTGGGTTCACGAGTCTAGAGCCTCTAAACATGACCGAATAGCAATAGAATACTGGATAAAATACTCAAGTTTGAAATATATAATAATAACTGAATGGAGAGAAAAGCTAGATCCTGCGAACGCCGGCAACTACCTCAGCAACTCGGATAAACTCTGATAAAAGCTGGAGTGCTCGTCTAACCCTCCTGCATACCTGAATCTGCACACAAAGGTGCAGGGAGTAAGGGTGAGTACTAAGTACTCAATGAGTAATAAATATATATTAATAGCTCAAGAATTCCACAGAATACCACAGAGTAAAGCTAAACTACAATCCGATTCCTCCTACGAAACTAGCAACAACAGTACATTACAATTATCACAGATACCAACTTGTCACGACCCGAATCCGGTCGTGATGGCGCCCAACAATCAAGCTAGGCCAGCCAGACCAACAATTACTTATCACAACGACTATCAGTCCCAAATGGACATTCCAAGAAGAATATATGAGTCAAGAACTCCAATAATAATAATAATGAACAAAATACGGACACTCCCAAAGATCTGGAGTCACAAGTCTAGAGCCTCTAACAAAACCCAATAGGAATAGAGAGTACTATATAGAAATACTTAGGTCTGAATACAAAATACAAAATAACAACTGGAAATGAGAGGAGAAGCTAGGTTTTGCGAACATAGGCAGCTACCTTAGCAACTCGATATGACACTGCAACCGCGGAAATGCCTGTCTACTGCTCCTGAGTACCTGAGTCTGCACACAAAAGGTGCAGGGAGTAGGGGTGAGTACTAAGTACTCGGTGAGTAATAAATATATATAAGTAGCTGACAGTAAGAAATCCACAAAATACCACAATGTAATTTAACAAAGACAGATGCAATGCAATGCACATAACCGCTACGGCGTGTAGCCCGATCCAATTTAACGTCGATTGCGCTCACTGGGGGTGTGTACAGACTCCGGAGGGGCTCCTACAGCCCAAGCGCAATACTGCTGCGGCGTGCAGCCCGATCCTCATATCAACCACTGCGGCGTGCAGCCCGATCCCATGCTCAGTCCACAATAAGCAAATAAGTCACAAAACAGTTCATTTTTCTTACTTCCAGTTTCCAGTTCATAATTTATGAAAAATACTTTAACTTTATTAAATTTGCAAAAGCCGGTGACTTAGCATTTCAAAAGGTAAATTTCAATTTCTAGGACTGAGATCAGTGATTTAAGCAATTATAGCTATCACATAAATATTGTCCTCTAAGGACGCTACAGATCGGCACAAGGCCCCAAACAAGGCTTACAACCCACAAATATATCAAATACAGTGTATTTCCAACACTAATAACATATTATTCACATCCGGGATGGACCAAGTCTAAATCCCTAGTCACAATCAATCCCGCACCTACCACGGTGTGCGAGCCACGCCCTACTAGCGTCACAATGTGCTAAGCCGGGGTTTCGAACCCTCAGGCTACCATATACACAAACTACTCACCTCTAGCCGGTCGAAGACTCGTCCGCGATGCCTTTTCCTTTGAAATTCGTTGCCTCGTGTGTAGAATCTAGTCAAATAACAATAATTATATCAAATACGGGTCAAAGAATCATAACCCATTACAATTTACATGAAATTCGCATAAATACACCAAGTTGGTAAAACCCGACTTTCGGTACGCTTCTCGAAAAATTATGAAAGTCACATATTCGGAACCCTCATCTCAATACGAGTCTAAGCATATCAATTTTACCAAATTCGGACTCCATTTGCTCATTCAAAACCTTGATTTTCTAAAGTTCAAGCCTTGGGTTAAATCTTCCATGAATCACCCCAAATTCTTCCATTTTCATGATATAATTGCATAATAATACCAATACTAATCATAGTTTAAGTCCATAGTTGCTTACCCGATGATTTCCCTTGAGTTTCTCTTCAAAATCGCCTAAATCGCCTCTAAAGCCGAGACCCAAATGTGTGAAATATTCTGAAATTTTTCTAACTTCTGATACACTTAACTCACTGCGATTTTCGCTTCTGCGATACATGGACCGCTTATACGGGTCCGCTTCTGCGGAAGGTCTTCCGCTCCTGCGGAATGTTCCGCTTCTGCGACCAAGAGTCCACTCCAGCGGACTCGCCTATGCGATCAAACACCCGCTTCTGCGGATTTCCCCATCACGCCTCAAGACCGCTTCTGCGATCGCCCTCTCGCACCAGCGAAGCCGCCCCTGCGGACCAGGCTCTGATTCAGCGGTCGACTCCGCTTCTGCGCGTCATTGTCCGCTCCTGCGGAGTCGCTCCTGCGCTCCCATTTCCGCAGGAGCGAAAACAACAGAATCAAAGCACCAGGTTTGGCCATCCGAAAATACCCCGAGGCCCCCGGGACCTCCTCCAAACACACCAACACATCCTAATTCCTTATTCGAACTTGTTTCAATCATAAAAAACACCATCCTAAACATCAAAATCACCAATTACCCACGGATTCAAGCCTAAATTTTCTTAAAACTTTCCGAATTACACATTCGATCAAAAACCCGATCAAACGACGCCCGAATGACCTGAAATTTTGCAGGCACATCCAAAATCACCTAACGAAGCTACAGAAATTGTCGGAATTCCATTCCGACCCCCGGATCAAAATCTCACCTACCATCCGGTTTTCGCCAAAATTCAACCTTCGCCAATTCAAGCCTAAAACTACACCGGACCTCCGAATTCAATTCCGATTGTTCTCCTAAGTCATAAATGATCCCCCGAAACTAGTCGAATCATCAGAATCCGATTCCGAGCACTCTAAATCAATAGTCAACTCTTGGTTGACTTTCCATATTCAAGCTTCCTTCAAACATGCTATTTGTTTCATTTTCAATCCAAATCACTCCTAACTCACCCGATATATTCTAATACTAATTTAAAAGCATAATATATATAAATGCAAGGTAACGGGGTGGTAATTCCCGTAACAACGGGCCGGGTCGTTACAGTTATCACCAGATCCTGATGGACGAAGAAGATGCAGAAAAGGCAGCCTTTATAACGCCTTGGGGAACATATTGTTACAGGGTGATGCCGTTTGGGTTGATGAATACCGGGGTTACATATATGAGGGCATTGACTACTATGTTTCATGACATGATACACCGAGAGATCGAAGTATATGGGGACGATATCATTATTATGTCGAAAAAGCAATGTGACCATGTCAAAGATTTGAGAAAGTTTTTCCAGAGGCTCCGAAGATATAATCTCAACCTTAATCCAGCAAAGTTTGCTTTCGGAGTGCCGTCAATAAAGTTACTGGGGTTTATAGTAAGCCGGTGTGGTATTGAATTGGATCCGTCAAAGATAAAAGCAATCCAGAATTTGCCTCCGCCGAAGAATAAGAAAGAAGTGATAAGTTTATTAGGTTGGTTGAATTATATTAGCAGATTTATTGCTCAGTTGACGTCAACTTGTGAGCCTATTTTCAAATTGTTGAAGAAAGATGCAACGGTAAATTGGACTGATGAATGCCAAGAAGCCTTTGACAAGATTAAGGAATATTTGGCCAATCCTCTGGTATTAGTCCCTCCAGAACCGGGAAGACCTCTGATCCTATATTTGACTGTGCTAGATAATTCTTTTGGCTGCGTACTGGGGAAGCATGACGAAATGGGAAAGAAACATCATGCGATATATTACCTTAGTAAGAAGTTCACATCTTACGAGGAAAAATACACTAAATTGGAGAGAACGTGTTGTTCTCTAACGTGGGTTGCTCAAAAATTGAAACATTATCTGTCAGCTTATACCACATATTTGATATCACGGTTGGATCCATTAAAGTATATATTTCAGAAGCCTATGCCTACAGGAAGACTTTCCAAATGGCAAATTCTGCTCACAGAGTTTGACATCATATATGTAACACGTACGACAATGAAGGCGCAAGCAGTTGCAGATCATTTAGCAGAAAACCCAGTTGATGATGAGTATGAGCCGTTAAAAACATATTTTCCTGATGTGGAGGCAATAAATGTTGAAGAAGTAGAGCAAGATGATAAGCCAGGCTGGAGAATGTACTTCGATGGAGCTGTCAACCGTAAGGGAGTTGGAATTGGAGCAGTGCTTATTTCAGAAATGGGGCAGCATTTTCCTGTTACCGCTCAGCTTCGATTTTTCTGCACTAATAATATGGCCGAATATGAAGCATGCATATTGGGATTGAGGATGGAAATTGATATGGGTGTTCAAGAGATTTTGGTCATGGGTGACTCGGATCTCTTGATACATCAGATTCAAGGAGAATGGGAGATAAGAGATTTAAAGTTGATACCTTATCGACAATGCCTGCATGAACTGTCTCAGAGATTTCAATCTATAGAGTTCAAACACATCCCAAGAATGCACAATGAAGTAGTAGATGTTTTGGCCACATTATCCTCCATGTTGCACCATCCAGATAAAGCTTATGTAGATCCACTACAGATACAAGTGCGCGATCAAAATGCTTATTGTTTCGCCGTGGAAGAAGAACTTGATGGTGAGCCGTGGTATCATGATATCAAAGAATATTTGAGGACAGGAGGGTACCCAGAACAAGCCACAGGAGACCAGAAAAGGGCTATAAGGCGATTGGCAAACGGATTTTTCCTCAGTGGAGGAGTTGTATACAAAAGAACACCAGATTTGGGGCTAATTAGATGCATAGATGCATAGCAAGCTGACACAATTATGGCTGAGGTACATGCGGGAGCTTGCGGACCTCATATGAGCGGATACATTTTGGCCAAGAATATACTGAGAGCAGGATATTATTGGCTCACCATGGAGCGTGATTGTATTAGATATGTGAGGAAATGCCATCAATGTCAAATACACGGAGATTTGATTCATTCTCCACCCTATGAGTTGCATACAATGTCTGCACCATGGTTGTTCGTTGCCTGGGGCATGGATGTTATCGGACCAATAGAGCATGCAGCATCTAACGGGCATAGATTTATCTTGGTAGCTATTGATTATTTCACCAAATGGGTGGAGGCGAAGACATTTAAGGCAGTGACAAAGAAGGCGGTGGTGGATTTCGTGCGTACAAATATCATTTGTCGCTTTGGAATTCCTAAGGTGATTATCACGGACAATGGAGAAAATCTGAACAGTCATCTCATGGCACAAGCATGTCAAAGGTTCAAAATCCTGCATCGTAACTCTACACCTTACAGGCCTAAAGCGAATGGAGCAGTAGAGGCTGTGAATAAGAATATTAAGAAGATTCTCAGAAAGATGTTGGAAGAGTCAAGGCAATGGCATGAAAAATTACTGTTTGCTCTCATAGGTTATCATACAACTGTACGTACTTCAATTGGTGCAACACCTTGCTCATTGGTGTATGGAACAGAGGCAGTCATACCCGCATAAATTGAGATACCTTCTCTTCGGATTATAGCTGAGGCTGAAATTAATGATGATGAATGGGTAAAAGCCTGGTTGGAACAATTGAACTTGATAGATGAAAAGAGGTCAGCAGCAGTTTTTCATGGACAATTATATCAGCGGAGGATGGCAGAGCATACAATAAGAAAGCACGTCCGTGAAAATTTGAATTGGGACAGTTAGTGCTGAGACGTATTTTGCCTCATTGGGCCGAAGCAAAAGGAAAATTTGCACCAAATTGGCAAGGACCATTCATGGTGTCACGGGTATTGTCCAACGGAGCTCTATATCTGAGAGATGTTGAAGGAAAATGTGTAGAGACTGCTATCAACTCAGATGTAGTTAAGAGATATTATGTATGATTCCTTTTTCATTTGTACAATTGTATTTGTCATAATTTTGGAATTAAAATGATGAAGGAATATTATTCTCTATCCAAAAACTTTATCCATTGATATCCCCATTGAGCCTTATTTGCTTTATTGTTTCATATCCCTCTCTCGGAATCAATCATGAACAAAAAGAAAAAATGATGCAAAGAAAAAAAAAGAATGAAAAATGATGATGAAAGAAAATGATGAAAAAAAGACAAAAGAAAGAATGCAAACAAAAGAAAAACGCACACAAAAGACAAAAAACAAATCGGGAAAAAGTCAAGACGCAATAATGAATATGAACGTAGTCTGAACTACGTCTGACTTGATCCCGATAGGGTACGTAGGCAGCCTCAATGCGGTTCAGTCATGATAAAAATAAAATCCAAGATTCCCCAAATATTAAAACTGGGGCAGGAGTTATGTTTATGATTCCGAGAGTTGTAAATATTTTTGAACCCTCGTTAAATTTTGAGCCTTTATACCCTTCTTTCTAAAACCATCCAAAAGCCACATTACAGTCCAAAGAAAGAACTTCTGATTGATTTTAAGGAAATGATGATACAATGAGAATAAAAAATGAGAGAGTCTTATCGGTGAAAACCTTAACCGGCACTGTAAAATGATTGTGAGCCCACCTAGATAACAAGGGAATATTTTCTGCATTTTTCATTTTTCATGCTCACCCGCCCACCTGGATAACAAGGGAATATTTTTTACATTTTTTATTTCATGTATCAGGCGCCCACCTGGATAACAAGGGAATATTTTTTGCATTTTTAATTTTTGCTCAGGCGCCCACTTGGATAATAAGGAAATATTTTTAGCATTTTTAATTTCTGCTCAGGCGCCCACTGGGATAACAAGGAAATATTTTCTGTATTTTTCATTTCATGCATCAGGCGCCCACCTGGATAACAAGGGAATATTTTTCTACATTTTCATTCCATGCATCAGGTGCTCACCTGGATAACAAGGGAATATTTCTGCATTTTCAATTTCTGCTCAGGCGCCCACCTGGATAACAAGGGAATATTTTCTGCATTTTTCATTTCATGCATCAGGCGCCCACCTGGATAACAAGTGAATAATTTTTTGCATTTTCATTTCATGCATCAGGCGCCCACCTGGATAACAAGGAATATTTTTCTGCATTTTCATTTTCATGCATCAGGCGCCCACCTGTATAACAAGGGAATACATTTCAGCATTTTTAATTTATGTTCAGGCGCCCACCTGTATAACAAGGGAATACATTTCAGCGTTTTTAATTTCTGTTCCGGCGCCCACCTGTATAACAAGGGAATACATTTCACCATTTTTAATTTCTGTTCAGGCGCCCACCTGTATAATAAGGGAATACATTTAAGCATTTTAATTTTTGTTCAGGCGCCCATCTGTATAACAAGGAAATATATTTCAGTATTTTTAATTTCTGTTCAGGCGCCCACCTGTATAACAAGGGAATACATTTTTGCATTTTAATTGTTTTATCCAATATGAGTAACACCGTGACACATGAAAAGCCCACACTGGATTTGTTCGAATCTTGCAAAGAAGTTCGCCGGAACCCTACCTCCGGCGAACACCCAAACACAACCCATCCACCAAATACATCCCAATAACGCATGGAACACCCCTCTACCACCAAAAACACAAAAATAAACCCGTTCGAGGAAAATCTGGAAAAATCAGACTTCAAGTCTTTTAAAATCTTGAAGCTTGGAAAAGAAAAGAAAAGGAAAGAAAGAAAATAAAGAAGAAGGAAAAGAACATGAGACAAATCCTGCAAGCTAAGTTTTTTGTCTTCTTTGCTTTTGAGTTTTCTGTATTTGATCTCTTGCGTGTTTTCTGCTTATTTGTCTTCTATGACTTCTGTATATGATTTTAGCATACTTTTTACTGTTCGTCTTCTAAGATTTCTGTATATAATCTTTGCATGTTCTTGACTATTAGTCTTCTGAGTATTTCTATTATTAGCCTATGATAATCTCATCTATCTTGTTATTTGCACATAACTGATCTGTTTTAGCTCCATAGGTTTTTTTTATAAGTTCAACATATGAATCTTGTTTTGCATATGCTTCTTTATGTGTGATTTGTTCACTGTGCCTAGTCTGAAATTACAATTTAATTGATTGGGATTCAAATCAGATTTTCCTCTGAGTTCTGGTTAATTGAAGAATGATTTATGATTAGGGCTATGTGTGCAAAACGACATGAATTGGCTATATTTGTAATTGATTCATATGTTAGACTATTTTAAATTCTATTGTGCTTTGTGGTATTGGTTATAACTGTAAAGATAAGTATAGTTTCTTTAATTTAGTAATCTAGCTATTATTGAAAAATGACTTAGTCTGGCTAAAATTTCTGAAATATTAAAGTAGGCTAGTTCTGCAATCTAATTCTTATTAGCTAGTGATAATAAAAGGGTTACATTTTAAATTAGTCTAAGTCAATTAAAAGAGGTTAAAATTTAAAAGGTTGTTGAGTTAAAATCTGGCTAAATCTTAAAATGGTTAAAAGATATTGGCTAATAGTTAAATAGGTATTAAACCTCAGATACCCTGACCTTGATAGGTCGGGTAAATAATGGATAACAATAAGGGTACAAAGGGAATAAAAAATGGTATAATTGTGAATTTTACAGAGCCTATAGGGACAAAACAGACTTTAAGGCTTAGTATTCTTGTAATTAACCATAGGATAAAGGGTAAAATAGGCCTAGTAAAAAGGTATAATTGTAATAACCCTTAGCAATTGAGGGCAGCCTAGTAATATACCCTTAAAGGAATCAAATAGAATTATCTAGAACCTTCCAGCAAGGGCTGGAAGGCATTTCGAGCTTAAAATAAAGGTACCAAACTATAACTAATAAGAGAATGGAGAGGAGGGAACTAAGAATAAGAATTTTGAATTTCCCCCTCAAAATTTCACCCAAATCACTTATAAATAGGCCTCACTTAAGCCAAAACTAGAGGTTGAACATTCTGGGGTTACAAAATTAAGGTTTAGACATTATAGAGAGTAGAAAATTCTGAGTTAAGTCGAGTGTTACAAATTCTGAAGTTCAATTAGAGTCTTCTGGCATTCTATATTACTGGATTCAATTGGAATTGTTTGATTTTGTTTGCTTGTTTGCTTAATTGCTGGGTTTGAAGATTATACTTGGCTGTTATATTGCTGCTTTGCTATGATTGTTCTCTACTGTTCTGCTGTTGTAATCGCTGACTATTCTTCATCACATTGCCTAGACTCATAAGTTTCCTTTGCTGTATCAGGTACACTTTTCTACCCAGAAATGTAATTGCCAGCTAATTGAAGAAATGAAAATTCTATGAGTTGTTCGGATGAAATCTTCTGCTGCATTATAGATTTTATGTTTATTATTTATTAGCCCTTCTGTAATTTGATAGGAACATTTGTAATAACTAATATGTACGAAACTGAAACAATGGAATAGATAGAGTAGAGTAGAGTACACGTAGATATAATCATCCTGAAATTTAGTTTAAAAACAAGTTAATTCATAAATTTAACTCATCTAGGTAAAACTAGCTTCGTAATCCGAATAGTAATCATAATAACCTCATTAATTACAACGTGATAGTTAGAAATGACTAACTTAGTTACAACCTATTTCATCACTTCAATTAGCTTAATAATAATCTAGAATATTATAAGTTAGAATCAGTAAGTAATAACAATTCAAATTCGCACTGTTAAGTATCGTATCACTGTTTTAAATTACTGAGATAATAGTTTATTGTTTGAGTTCAATTGATAATAATTAGAATTCAGAATTAATATTGATACGCTTGTACTCCAGCTACTTATGAAATAAAAATGCCATTGGTTGATTTATTCTATCATTTCATGAATATTTGTATGTCAGTTATGAAATCTCAATTCTGTTTTGTATTACTCTCGTCTAATTTGGGCTTAATAGATAGTATAGGCCCAGATACAATTGGATTCATCTTTAGGCTTCTGAATAACGACTTTTACATATGCTGGGTTTCTGAAACCCACTTGTGTAAATTGGACTGTTAAATTTAGCCATAATATCTAGGCCTGGAAATGGAATATTGGGCCTGGACATAATTCTGAAAAATACAAAAAACATTTATATAATTCGGAGAAAAACCGAAAATAGACAATATAGTACTCAATAGGATTGGACTTCTAAAATAACGGGACGAGCCTCGTATAAGAACAAAATACACGGGGCCCCCGTATGAACGTTATTAAATGATAGACTTGGGAAGACCGTTTAGCGAATTTCACGGTCTTTCCTAAAAGATAATAAGTCGTAGTTGTTATAGGAACGATTTAAAATATACATTCCTTAATACGAGTGCACATTTATGTGACTCAAATCTTAAATCCCGACGAAGCTGAAGCGTATTAAAGTCACAGGCATACTAGTTGCGGCGTGACTCGAAATGCGTTTTCGTGACGTCGCAAGCCGTTAAAATATCAAAAACAAAACATTCACATTTTATGAAAGCATATAACAAAATTAAATAAAGTCAAAAATGACAGTTGAGCGACCGTGCTAAAACCACGGAATTCGGGAGTGCCTAACACCATCTCCTGGGTTAATAGAATTGCTTATCCGGATTTCTAGTTTCGTGGACTGTTTAAAACGGAGTCAATTTCCTCGTATTCGGGATTAACCAGTGACTTGGGACACCATTATCTTCCCAAGTGGCGACTCTGAAACACTAAATAAAATCCCGTTCCGATTGTCCAAAAATTGGAAAAACTCATTCCTCGTTGTTATTATTATATCATTTCCCGGGTGTATTACTAATTAATGAGGTATACCTTATTCCTTTTCGGGAAAAAGAGGTAGTAAAAAGGGAGGTGTGACAAGTTCAAATTATTTATCTTCAGTTTCCAATTCAGTAATAATGAAAATACATAAAGTTTTATTTAATTTTCCTAGAATAGGTGACTTAGTATTTCAACATGGTGATTTCCAATCAGGACTGAGATCTGTGATTAAGCAAATTGAGCTATCACATATATATCTATCCCCCTAGGGATACTACCGGTCGGCACAAGGCCCCAGACATGGCTTACAACCCACAAATATATCTAACATAGTCTGTGTTTCAACCACATATGTCATGTTATTCATATCTGGGATGGACTAAGCCTCAATCCCCAGTCACAATCAATCCCGCACCTGCCACGGGGTGTGAGCCATGCCCTACTAGCATCACAATGTGCTAAGCCGGGGTTTCAAACCCTCAGGCTACCATATACACTAACTACTCACCTCTAGCCGACTGTGGACTCGTCAGCGATGCCTTTTCCCTTTTAATTTGCCGCCTCGCGCGACGAATCTAGTCAAAACCACAGGAATTATATCAATACGGGTCAAAGAAACATAACCCAATCTAATTTACTTGAATTACGCAATAATACACCAAGTTGGTAAAACTCGGGCCTCGGGACCACTTCTCGAAAAATTCCAAAATTCATACCAACGGATTCCTCGTCTCGCCATGAGTCCGTGCATATAAAATTTATCGAAATTGGAGTTCGAATGTCCTTTCAAAAGTCAAAATATCATTTTCATAATCTAGGCCCTAATTCTTCACAATTTCTACCCAAATTCATGATTTTTGATGTTAATTCTAGCATATAATCGTGTTTTTGAGTCAAGAAACTTACCTCCAATGTTTCCCCGATGAAGTCTCCTTCTAATCCTATCAATTTGATCTCAATATGGTGCAACAACGGAGGAAATAATGAAACCCTCGCGACTGATACGGTTTATATTTGATTTTGTCCGACATTAAATTTACCATACGCGATCGCGACCTCTAGCACGCGATCGCGATGCACAACTTACAGGCCTCACGCGATTGCGACTCTCATCGTGCAATCGCGTATCACAAAATCTTAGGCCATATTTTTCCTTCTACGCGATCGCGTAGACTCTTATGCGATCGCGATGAACAACTTGGTAACCCTATGCGATCGCGACAATGTCTCCTGCGATTGCATTGCTCCGATTCCTGACCTTATGCGATCGCATCCCTCGCTTTGCGATCACGAAGGGTAAAATTCTCAGCCTCTCCAGCACTCTACGCGATTGCATGCTCATTAGTGCGATCGTAGGGAGTAAATGTGTCACGACCCGGATTTTTCCCAACATCGGGATCGTGATGGCACCTACTCGTGGAACCTAGGCAAGCCACTTTATTCACACTATCCTATTTTTTTTTCATATTCATTTTATCAACAAACCATAACCTTAATTAAATAAGTGCGGAAGACTTTATAAAAATAGAGATAAGTAGTTTCAAGGTAAAACCATACTGAAATCATCTACCCAAGACGTGGAGTCACCAACTCACGAACTACTACTGAATACTACACATAAAGGTCTGAAAGAAATATAACATAATATGTTTGTCTCGGAACAATGAGACTACAGCTAATAACATAAGTAAAAAGAAGAGACGCCGAGCCTGCGGACGCATGCAAGCTACCTCGGTCTAAATATGCTCAACTCCCACGCAAAAGATCTATTTGTGCTCCTCCTGATCGAAACCTGGACCTGTGCAAAAACACACAGAAGTACAGTATCGGCACAATCCGACCCCATGTGCTGGTAAGTGCCTGGCCTATCCCGGTGAAGTGGTGACAGGCCTAGGACCAGACACCCACATAAACCTATGCAGTTCTATATATATGTACACCACAAGATAACGAGAAATAATCAAGTAACAACTCAACAAGGAATAACACAAAGGAACTCAACGGTTAACAACAGTTATTAAATCAACAAGGAAAAATCCAAGTATAATGGAAAACAGGTAATATCAAGTCAAGGAATAGCAAATAGTTGCACGGCATCACACTTCGTGCTTTTACTCTCATCCTCACCAAATAAGCAAATAAAGTGCACGGCATCACCCTTCATGCTTTTACTCTCATCCTCACATCCATGGTACGGCATGGTCCTTCGTACATGGTTCAATAACAAGGCACGACATGATCCTTCGTGCATAATCAATAACATGGCACGACATTAACCTTCGTGCAAAATCAATAAATCAAGGCACGACATTAACCTTCGTGCATAATCAATAAATCAAGGCACGACATTAACCTTCGTGCATAATCAATAAATTAAGGCACGACATCACCCTTCGTGCATTATCACTCTTCCTCACCCAAATAACAATCACAGTTAAGGGCAGAGAATGAAAACAATAAATCATGAACCATCCGGCAAGGGACACAATAATCATCACAACAAAGTCCCGGCAAGGGCAATCAATATCTCACTTCACAACAAGTCCCGGCAAGGGCAATCAATATCTCACTTCACAACAAGTCCCGGCAAGGGCAATCAATATCTCACTTCACAACAACTCCCGGCAAGGGAGAACAATAACAATTCAACAACCCGGTAAGGGTTCAACAATTTATCTTTAACTATGTCTCACCACAAGTATTAACAACAACTCACGGTCATGCAAGACGCCAGAGTATGGATGCTCGTCACCACAGCCCATACACCGCACTCGATCACATAGCACATAGCATACAATCATACTCCCTCAAGCTAGGATAGAACAAACACTTACCTCTAGCCTTGAAGTCCAAATTACTCTTCAAGTATGGCTTTTTCCCCGAATTTCTACTTTTAACTAGCTCGACTCTAATCACAATTGATTCCATGATATTAATAAATATTAATTAACTTGGTTTGAATGCTTAAAGATAAGGCCTCTCGGGACCTAATCAAAACTCACCCGAGCCCTCGGACTCTATACCAAACATGTACATAGCATCAAAAACATATCACAAACTTGCTCGTGTGATCACATCGCCAATAAAACATCGTTTTCATCAAATAAAGCCTCAAGTTCATGATTATCATCCTTTTGGTTTTCAAAACTTTAAAACTTGGAACTCAAGGTCCAAAACATATCAAACGACATCCAAATGTCACCAAACTTTGCAGAAAGCGCATATATAATATTTAAGACTTGTACCGGGCGTCGGAACCAAAATACGAGTCCGATACCAAGGTCATTTAATTTATTTTCCTTTAACAATTCCAGTAAAAATAATTTAACAGAAAAATCCATAACTTAGGCTCTAGGCCTTAGAATTCGACTCAGGACACATGTCCGAGTCTCATATTTTCCTACGGACCTTCCGGGACCGTCCGTTTTCAGGTCCGGGTACGTTTACCAAATATGTTGACCGAAGTCAACTATATCAATATTAATATCATTTTTCTTCAAATTTCTCATAGAATTCAGATATTCTATCACAAAATCTTTCCGGCTATATGCCCGGATCGTGCACGTAAATCGAGACAACGTAGAATGAGGTTTTCAAGGCCTCGGAAGTGCAGAACAAGTGAGAAAAACAAGTGATGACCCTTTGGGTCGTCACATCCTTCACCTCTAAAACAACCGTTCGTCCTCGAACGGACAAGAGAAGGAAGTACCTGAGTCGGGGAATAGATGTGGGTAGCGGCTCCGTATATCAGACTCGGACTCCTAGGTCGATGCCTCAGGAGGCTGACCTCTCCACTGAACACGCACAGAAGGATAACTCTTCGACCTCAACTGTCGAACCTGCCGGTCTAGAATGGCCACCGGCTCCTCCTCGTAAGATAAATCATTGTCCAATTGGACAGTGCAGAAGTCTAACACATGTGTGGGATCGGTGTGGTATCTCCGAAGCATAGATACATGAAAAACTTGATGCACAGCTGATAAGCTAGGTGGCAGAGCTAGTCTATAAGCCACCCCTCCCACTCGGTCTAGAATCTCAAATGGACCAATATACCTAGGGCTGAGCTTGCCCTTCTTCCCGAACCTCATCACGTCCTTCATAGGCGACACTCGGAGCAATACTCGCTCACCAACCATGAAATCTACATCTCGAACCTTACGATCCGCATAAGTCTTCTGCCTGGACTGAGCTGAACGCAATCTCTCCTGAATAGTCTTGACCTTATCCAAGGCCTCCCGAACTAAGTCTGTACCCAACAACCGAGCCTCTCCCGGTTCAAACCATCCGACTGGAGATCGACATCGCCTACCATACAACGCCTCATATGGGGCCATCTGAATGATAGACTGGTAGCTGTTATTGTAGGCGAACTCTGCTAATGGCAGATATTGGTCCCACGAGCCTCCAAAATCAATAACACACGCTCGAAGCATGTCCTCTAGAATCCGAATAGTCCTCTTGGACTGATCATCCGTTTGGGGATGAAAAGCTATACTCAGCTGAACCTGGGTGCCTAACTCCTGCTGGACCGCTCTCCAGAACCGCGAGGTAAACTGCGTACCTCGATCTGAGATAATAGATACTGGCACCCCATGAAGTCGAACAATCTCCCTGATGTAAATCTCTGCTAACCTCTCCGATGAGTAGGAGACAGATACTAGAATGAAGTTTGCTGACTTGGTTAGCCTATCAATAATGACCCAAATAGCATCAAATTTCCTCTGAGTCAAAGGAAGTCTAGTAATGAAGTCCATAGTGATCCGCTCCCATTTCCACTCGGTAATTTCGATTCTCTGGAATACACCACCAGGCCTCTAGTGCTCATATTTCACCTGCTGACAATTTAGACATCGAGCGACATACTCAACGATATCTTTCTTCATCCTGCGCCACCAATAGTACTGCCGTAAGTCCTGGTACATATTCGCGGTGCCCGGTTGAATAGAATACCGCGAACTGTGGGCCTCCGCTAAGATCAACTCTCGAATCCCTTCAACATTGGGCACACAAACTCGACCCTGCAACCTCAACACTCCATCATCATCTAGATTTACCTCCGTAGTACCTCCCCGCTATACTGTATCTCTCAAGTCACGCAAATGAGGATCATCAAATTGCCTCTCACGGATCCGCTCTAATAGAGATGAACGAGCGACCGTGTAGGCTAACACTCTGTTAGGCTCAGAAATGTCTAGTCTCACGAACTGGTTGACTAAGGCCTGGACAACTAGAGCAAATGGTCTCTGACTGACCGGAATAAATGCGAGACTACACATGTTGGCAGACTTTCTACTCAATGCATCAACCACCACATTGGCCTTACCTGGATGATATAGGATAGTGACATCATAGTCCTTCAGCAACTCTAACCATCTCCGCTGTCGTAAATTCAACTCATTTAGCTTGAACAAGTACTGTAGGCTCTTGTGATCCATGTACACCTTACATATCACACCATATAAATAATGCCTCGAGATCTTTAAGGCATGAACCACTGCTGCCAACTCAAGATCATGAACTGGATAATTCTTCTCATGTATTTTCAACTGTCTCGAAGCATAAGCAATAACCTTACCATCCTGCATCAATACCGCTCCAAGCCCCGTACGGGATGCATCACAGTAAACTGTATAAGGCCCTGCACCCGTAGGTAGTATCAGCATTGGTGCTGTAGTCAAGGCTGTCTTGAGCTTCTGAAAGCTCACCTCACACTCATCTGACCACTAGAACAAGGCACCTTCTTGGTCAACCTGGTCATCGAGGCCGCAATAGAAGAAAACCCCTCTACAAATCGATGGTAGTAACCTGCTAACCCCAAGAAACTCCGGATCATGGTGGCTGATCTTAGTCTAGGCCAGTCCTTGACTGCCTCCATCTTCCTTGGATCGACATGTATACCTTCTGCCGTCACAACATGGCCCAGTGATGCAACTGTACTTAGTCAGACCTCACACTTTTGAGATATCTACATATAGCTGACTACCTTTCCAAAGTCTGGAGAGCCACTCTGAGATGCTGCGTATGCTCTTCCTAACTTATTCCAAAGCTCCCACATTACTCAGAGAGAGGTATGGAGACCCGTGATTACTTTTTCGAATTGATGAGCCATATTTATCTGCACCTGGGTTCTCGTCTCAAGGCTAAACTCAACGGTTTCAAAATATAGATGGCCAGATATGAATAGGAACTATACAAAAAAATGGTCAAATAGTCCTAACAGGCATGACTCTCATTTAAAAATGCAATACAAAAATATTAATTTCATAAAAGGAGAATTTTAAACACATAAACTCTTACTACCAGGACCTAGTCCTCATATGATATCCACCGCAACTTGAAGCTCGGCTTAGAAATATTTCACATTATACCAAAAATTGGAGGATCTCATCCTCAACTCTGAATCACAATGCTTGCACATTATATCATCTGAAATTTTTCAATTCCTTTCTTTCTTCCTTTCAATAATTGTCCTTCAAAGATAATCACGACATAAAATGAACCCTCATACTGATAGGGCGCACAATTAACGATTAAAATTAGTTATTCCGAGAATTATATCAAAACCCATTGTAATAAGTAATATAAAGTCACTCTTAGCCTCATGGATATTTTAGTGACTAACACCTAATAATAGGGATGTCTATCCTCATGTAATATCCCAATGTGAGTATTTCCATAAGCAGATTTGATGATTACGATGCTCGCTCATGAATGGAACATGTTAAAAGGACTCGCCTAAATTTTCTCAAAAACCAAATCAAATTAAGGGAAAATTATTCTGTCTATAACAATCTGAATTATACATGTGATGACCACATCTGGTGTAGTGACCTCCCTCATATCATAAAAATTATATCAATGGTTGGGTCTCCACCTCTAGGATTTTCACCTCCACCTCTAACATCCTGACATCTACATCCGGCTGGCCATGTAGGATAAATATTAACTGCAATGGAGCGTGTAGCCTGAGTGCTTTCCTAAAATTATATTTCTCCAAAATTCCACATTCACAACAATTCCTTTAAGGCTCAGTTAACCTATTGCTCATGACAATATACATATTCAGACACAATCATTGTGACCTGGTACAACCGTTCAGATCGCATATACTACATATTGCAGAGAATCTGGGGGGGTGACATCTTCCGAACATCTTCTTAAAATAGCGTTTAGTAACTAGCGTTGCGTTGGCCGGCTTGCCCTCTTCGTGGACTTGCCACAAACATCGACGGCTAATTTCCTCTTTTGCTATGTTGGCTTAACACTGCTGAGCTACCCCGTTTACTCACATACACTTCGTTATTCTCTGGGGCGATTCTTACACCATGAAAGGAACCAACCTTAAATATGTGTAAGTTATTTGGAGGACCTTTCCCTACCGTATATATGCATCCTAATAGTTCACAATATTTGTCCTTCACAACTCCAACAAATCCACCGGACATCAAGGTCCGTTGAAACACCACACGATGCATTAGGTGATTTCCTGATATAATTGCATCTTCCGTCGGAAACACAACTGGCATGGTAAATATAGTATCTTCCCACTACTTCTGACTGCCATCCGAAGCAGAGTAAAACCAACCCTCTCGCATTCGACTATTCCCACGTTCTGTAATTCCTCACAACAACGGTCAAGCACAATCCCGTGGGTCCTCAAAAGATGCACCGCTGAAGGTGGTAGCGAAGCGTTTGGTGAAATCTATTCATCCTCCATAAGACTTTTGAAGGCATAGTTGATCTATCACCAGCCCGTGTCATTGTTCGGCTGGATAAGCGGTACGTGACTTCGCCATTCGTGGGAAGACAAGAGTGGAAATTCAACTTAACATTTTGAAGAACGAATTCACACGATAAGAAAGAACAAATGAGAAACTTTATCCTAACTCAATAGACTCTGGAGGACAAGTACAGACGTCTCCGTACCTACCTCTCAAACTTTACTAAGCTTGTTCGTGAGTGGTGAGACCTATGTAACCTAGAGCTCTGATACCAACTTGTAACGACCCGGATTTTTCCCAACATCGGGATCGTGATGGCGCCTACTCGTGGTAGCTAGGCAAGCCACTTTATTCACACTACCCTATTTTTTTTATTTCATATTCATTTTATCAACCAAACCATAACCTTAATTAAATAAGTGCGGAAGACTTTATAAAAATAGAGATAAGCAGTTTCAAGGTAAAACCATACTGAAATCCTCTACCTAAGACGTGGAGTTACCAACTCACGAACTACTACTAAATACTACACATAAAGGTCTGAAAGAAATATAACATAATCTGTTTGTCTCGGAACAAGGAGACTACAGCTCATAACATAAGTAAAAAGGAAGAGACGCCGGGCCTGCGGACGCCTGCAAGCTACCTCGGTCTCAATATGCTCAACTCCCACGCAAAAGATCTACCGCTGCTGCTCCTGATCGAAACCTGGACCTGTGCAAAAACGTACAGAAGTGCAGCATCAGCACAATCCGACCCCATGTGCTGGTAAGTGCCTAGCCTATCCCGGCGAAGTAGTGACAAGCCTAGGACCAGACACCCACATAAACCTGTGCGGTTCTATATATATGTACACCACAAGATAACGAGAAATAATCAAGTAACAACTCAACAAGGAATATCACAGAGGAACTCAACAGTTAACAACAGTTATTAAATCAACAAGGAAAAACCAAAGTATAATGGAAAACAGGTAATATCAAGTCAAGGAATAGCAAATAGTTGCACGGCATGACCCTTCGTGCTTTTACTCTCAACCTCACCAAATAAGCAAATAAAGTGCACGGCATCACCCTTCGTGCTTTTTCTCTCATCCTCACATCCATGGTACGGCATGATCCTTCGTACATGGTTCAATAACAAGGCACGACATGATACTTCGTGCATAATCAATAACATGGAACGACATTAACCTTCGTGCAAAATCAATAAATAAAGGCACGACATTAACCTTCGTGCATAATCAATAAATCAATGCACGGCATTAACCTTCGTGCATAATCAATAAATCAAGGCACGGCATCACCCTTCGTGCATTATCACTCTTCCTCACCCAAATAACAATCACAGTTAAGGGTAGAGAATGAAAACAATAAATCATGAACCGTCCCGGCAATGGACACAATAATCATCACAACAAAGTCCCGGCAAGGGCAATCAATATCTCACTTCACAACAAGTCCCGGCAAGGGCAATCAATATCTCACTTCACAACAAGTCCCGGCAAGGGCAATCAACGTCTCACGGTCATGCAAGACGCCAGTGTATGGATGCTCGTCACCACAGCCCATACACCGCACTCGATCACATAGCACATTGCACACAGCACACAATCATATTCCCTCAAGCTAGGATAGAGGAAACACTTACCTCTAGCCTTGAAGTCCAAATTATTCTTCAAGTATGGCTTTTTCCCCGAATTTCCGCTTTCAACTAGCTCGAATCTAATCACAATTGATTCCATTATATTAATAAATACTAATTAACTTGGTTTGAATACTTAAAGATGGCTTTTCTCAAAGTTTACCCCAAAATTTTGCAAAACGCCCCTGGCCCACGTGGTCGGAACTCGGGGTTCGGACCAAAATCCGGTTACCCATTCCCTCACGAGTTCAAATATATGATTTGTTTCAAAATCGGACCTCAATTCGAGGTCCAATTCCCCAATTTATGAAAACCCTAGCTCTACTCTAAACTCCCAATTCCCCCCATTAAAAATCCTTGTTTTGAAATTGAATTTTGTTTAAAGATGTTAAAAAGTAGGGAAAATACAGTGGAAGTTACTTACCAATCGTTTTGAAGAAGAAGAATTGTCTGAAAAATCGCCTCTTAAGTTTTGGGTTTTGAAAAAAGTGTAAAATAGCCGAGGATTCGATTTATATATACTATTTCAGGAAGCAGGCGCGGACCGCACAAAAATGCCACGCGGACCGCACTATTTTGGTGCGCGGCCGCGCTGGCCAAATGCGACCCCTCGGAACCTGGCCACGCGGACCGCACTGTTTTGGTGTGCAGCCGCGCAGGCCAAACGCAACCTCTCCGATCCAGTCTACGCAGACCGCACTGTTTTGGTGTGCGGTCGCGCAGGCCAAACGCAACCTCTCTGATCCAGTCCACGTGGACCGCACTGTTTTGGTGTGCGGCCGCGCAGGCGAAACACAACCTCTCTGATCCAGTCCACGCGGACCGCATAGAAATGTAGTGCTGCCGCGTCAGACCTGCTGCACTGAACATGATATACTTAAGGCTAAGGCCTCTCGGGACCTACTCAAAACTCACCCGAGCCCTCGGGGCTCCATACCAAACATGTACACAGCATCAAAAACGTACACATCGCCAATATAACATCGTTTTCCTCAAATCAAGCCTCAAGTTCATCTTTATCATCCTTTTGGTTTTCAATACTTTCAAACTTGGAACTCAAGGTCCAAAACATATCAAACGACATCCAAATGTCCCCAAACTTTGCAAAAAGCACATATATAATATTTAAGACTTGTACCGGGCGTCGGAACCAAAATACGAGCCCGATACCAAAGTCATTTAATTTATTTTCCTTTAATAATTCCAGCAAAAACAATTTAACAGAAAAATCCATAACTTAGGCTCTAGGCCTCAGAATTCGACTCATGACGCATGTCCGAGTCCCATATTTTCCTACGGACCTTTCGGGACTGTCCATTCTCGGGTCCGGGTCCGTTTACCAAAAATGTTGACCGAAGTCAACTATATCAATATTAATATCATTTTTCTTCAAATTTCTCACAGAATTCGTATATTCTATCACAAAATCTTTCCGGCTACATGCCCGGATCATGCACGTAAATCGATACAACATAGAATGAGGTTTTCAAGGCCTCGGAAGTGCGGAACAAGTGAGGAAAACAAGTGATGACCCTTTGGTTCGTCACAAAATGTCCGCTGTAGTTATGACAACATACCAGCTCTTTGCTTTGGCAAAAAATGGTCCGTTTGGACCCCGGGATTCATCTCGAGGCCCCCGGGACCCCAACGAAAACCACCAACCTACTCCAAAATACGATACAAACTTGTTCGAATAATAAAACATGCCCTTAAACACAGAAATCATCGAATCAAAGCGAATTCAAGCATAAGTTTCATCTAAAACTTCTGAAACCAACATCCAATCAAAAACCCGACCAAACGATGTCCGAATGACATGAAATTTTGCACGCATATCCAAAATCACCTAACGGAGCTACTGCAACTCTCGGAATTTCATTACGATCCCCGGATCAAAATCTCACCTATCATTCGGATTTCATCAAAATTCAACCTTAGCCAATTCAAGCCTAAAACTACATCGGACCTCCGAATTCGATTCCGATTGCTTTCCTAAGTCATAAATGATCCCTCGAAACTAGTCGATCCATCAGAATTCCATTCCGAGCTGTCTAACTCATCGATCAATCTTTTGACTTTTCCAACCTATTCTTCTCAAAAAGAGGTTTATGGCCTCATTTCTATCTAAATTCCCCCGATTTGCTTCTAACTTTCCAAACACATATAAATTAGCATATTAAAGTATTAAATGAAGAAAACGTGGTGATAACTCCCATAATGACGGGTCGGATCGTTACAATCACGGTCATACGATTGTAGTAGGACGCATCGTCTACAATTGTATTAGTCCATTTGAAAAATAGACTTATGTGGTTGTCATAGGCCGATGCGTCCTAGTATGAACGTATGACATTACTCCCAATCTATTACTACAATCGTATTAGTCAAATGAAATAATATTCTGTTTAGTCAAATAATATCGTATTGAATAGGACCAATGTATTGATCATAACAGATTGGGAGTAATGTAGTAATAGATTAGTCGACTAATACGATAATGTGGGTAATTGGCAAAGGCACTGTCACGACCCTGGTTCACCAATCGTGAACATTTCATGACGGCACCCAGTCCCCACGACTAGGTAAGCCTAACACGTTGCCGAATATACCAGTTTATGAACATTAAATAAGAAATAACGGAAAAATAATATAAAAAGGAAATGTAATCCGTGCTGCTTGGCACATACACCCGTCAAACACACTGTATAAAACACCACCAAGACCCGAAATCCCACGGGCAACACAGACAAAAAGAGAGTATACAACTGTGGCTCGATGTGTAAAGAGTATCTAACAACGAATTGAAGGAAAACATCTACTAATACTATCAGAATAGAAGGAGGGCCTCCGGATCCGCGGACGTAGCGAATCATACCTCGAGGTCTCCCAAAGTGCTGCTGAATCACCTAGTATGAGCCTGTCCTAATGTACCTGGATCTGCACAACAAAAGTGTGCAGAAGAGTAGCATGAGTACACCACGACGGTACTCAGTTAATGCCAAGCCTAACCTCGATGGAGTAGTGACGAGGAAGGACAGGGCCCTATTGAGAAAAAAACATTTACAAAATGATAATAACAATAATAAGCAGTTTAAATGATAAAAATTCCGAAATAACAACAATAAAACGATTACTACATCCGTCTACAATTAAGCTAACAACAAGTAACAAACTAAAATTAACAAGTCCAGGACCTGTGGGAATTGAACCCACAGTCCCATCAACAGTACCCCTGGGTCTCCGGGAATCGAACCCGCAGCCCATGTCTCAATAAATCTCAGGATCTCCGGGAATCGAACCCGCAGTCCACATCTCAATAATATATCAATAGCTCGGGATCTCCGGGAATTGAACCCACAGTCCATATCTCGATAACTCAGGATCTTCGGGAATCGAACCTGCATTCCATATCTCAATAACTCGGATCTCTGGGAATCGAACCCGCAATCCATATCTATCACGCCCCAAATCGAGGGACATGACCGGCGCCTGACCGGGTAGCCCCAGTCAAGCGGACCTGGGTGCCTCACTCCCACGCGTTACCCCTGTGTTGACTATTTCTCATTAACCAAATATCTTACCAATTATAGCAGATTCACAATACACAAACATAACCATACGAGTGATTCATTATCAAGTTTACAGTTTTTACATCGCCCGACAAAATAAATACATAAGACTGGAACCCCACAGTTTACATGTCTACAGAGCCTCTAGGATACAAAAGGGAATACAATACTTGCCGGTAACAAGGCTCCGGCTATACCTTACAAAATCCTGAAGAAAGTCCGAAATAAAAGTGGCATAAGCCATACAGAGCCCCGAGAAAGAAAAGGGCTCACCAAAACGGGCAGTGGAAGATGAAGAATACTACTGCCGACGAGCTGAAGTAGAGGTGTCTGCTACTGATCCACCTACAATCATAACACAAATGTAGCGCCCCCGGCAAAAGGGACGTCAGTACACTTGAATTGTACTGGTATGTACGGACAAACTTTGTCCCAAGTAAACTCAAGCCATTGAATTACATCAAAAATTAATTTAGCCAGCCAATTATGTTTTCCACATTTTCCTCATTTCAGATAATTCTCAACACAAAGCACTTTCTAAGATCAACAAATTGAACAATAACCAATCAATCACGTAAAGCAAAAGTAGTCAAACAAAGGGGCAATGAGTGCCCCACAGGTTGCAAACTCTCCTGCTGTCTCCTTTCACAATTTCACATCATTGATTTTTATATCAATTTTTCAATAGCGATTTCGATCGCTTTCCATCCTTATTACCTCGTCCACCCTTATTACCTCGGCCACCCTTATCACCCCAACCCATACCTTATTTTCTCATGTTGCGGCGCGCAACCCGATCCCACCTTACAGTTTAAAACACAACAATTACAAACAACAGATAAGGTACTACACACAGTTTCAACAAGTTCAAATAAGCAACTTACAAGTTGGTTCATGTTCTCAAATACTTTTCAAACCAATATAACAACCAAGTTACAATGTTTCCATATTCGAGAGTACTCACACAAGTATGTTCAACAATTTTCCACAATTCAAGTGTTTCATCTCTTTCCACAATAAACCATATATGCCACCACAACAATTGTCCTCAGTTATTTACCAATTCCAATTCCCTTGCCATCTTTCAATTCATATTTCATACCACACCACATCTAGTTCAATCATCAATTGAATACCCAACAACGACATCAAAGAATCACATACAATTTCTCAAATTAACACATGCCAAACTAATTTCACACATATGGGCGATTTCACAAGAATCAAAATTAGCCATACATACCTGGTATCGAGTTATCTTCCTTTAAATTCCTACTTTACGCTTACCCAAGCTATCCTATCTTTGCCGACCTTGTTCTTGAAGACTCTTACTTCTACTCACTTCTTTTTACTAAAAATCAAGTTCAATAATCATGCATGAGTGTAAAATTCCATTTTCAAAAGCTATTATATGCAAACCTCTCTTTACCCATTTTAAAACTGAAAACTAGAGAAAATAGTTAGGGTTTTTACCTTGTAAAGATTGGGGAAGTTGAATCTTTGCCCTAGAATACTTTGGACTAAATGGTTGGAATAATCTTTGAAGATGAAGAACTTCTCTCTCTAAAAACCCTCTCTTCTCTCTCTAATTTTGGTAAGATGATATAAGAAAATAAAGGTGAAAGGTGTTATATTAAAGAAGAGATCGGGTCGAATTTTATAAAATTTCTGGGCCGGGTCAATTCTGAGGTCGCATCTGCGATCGCAGAATCAACATGCGGTCCGCATAGTGACCGCGGAATGGCCTCAAAATTTACGCAAGTTCTGTTACGGAATGCGACCAAAATGCAGTCCGCATTCCTGATATGCGGTCGCAAAGTGCACCGCAGATTTGACACTCCAAATTGACGAGAAATTATGCGGTAGATCTGCGGTCCGCAGATCCATTATGTGATCGCATATCGACCGCATTTTAAACATGATTTTGGGAAACCTTCTATTAAGCTCTGCGGTAGGAATGCGGTCCGCATAGCAGATCTGCGGTCGCATTCCTGACCGCAGAATTGACACATTTTGGAAAAATTAATTCTCTACATTTTTGAAACATAAATCACTACCAAGGGTCCGAACCACGGCGAGCTTCTACGCATTCCTAACACATTATTCGGACCATGACACCATAGCTACTAGGTTTCATGCACAAAAATTTTATGGGGCCTTACAATATCTCAATAACTCGGATCTCCGGGAATCGAACCCGCAGTCCATATCTCAATAACTCGGATCTTCGGGAATCGAACCCGCAGTCCGTATCTCAATAACTCGGATCTCCGGGAATCAAACCCGCAGTCCACAAACAATATCACTCCGGGTCTCTGGGAATCGAACCCACCGTCCTGGGATCTCCTGGAATTGAACCCGCAGTCCACTAACACATCAAATAAAGAAAACACATAGAGAGAATATAATATGTTTAACTACAACTTCACCAAAACTAGTGCCAACAATTTATCAAGAAGTTCAAGTAAGTTAACTAGGCAATTAGACATGTTGAATCCTAGCTAATCATGCTTTTCTACCTAATACCGGGTAAAAGTAACACTTTTATCAGCTAAGAGCAGGAATATCACCGATCGGACAATTCAAGTAAAGTGTGTATTACAACAACCAGCGCATGTACACGGCCGTCACCTCGCGTACAAGGCATTTAAACTATCACATAATATCCTAGGGGTGAAAGTTCCCCCACACGATGTTAGACAAGCCACTTACCTCAACTCCGGTACAAAACCGCTAAGAGACAATTCTCTTGCCGCGAATGTCGGCCTCCACAGGTGTAGTATCTGATAAAAATCAAGAGAATCACATCAAAATAGGCCAATTGGGCATTACCCAATCAAAACAACTCAAAATACACCAAAACCCACAAGTTGCCAAAACCCGACTTTCGGTACGCTTATCGAAAAATCACGAAAGTTATATATTCTGGTTCCTTATCTCAATACGAGTCCGTGAATATAAAATTCATCGAAATCGGACTTCGTTTGCCCATCCAAATCAAAGATTTCCTAAATTTTAGGCTTAGGGCTCAAACCCATCTTTAATCTTCAATTTTCAGTGAAATAATCAAGGATTTCATGATAAACTAACAAATTAAGGTCAAGAGACTTACCCCCGATGATTTCCCGATGATATCCCAGCATTTCCCCGTCAATTTCCACTATTGGAGCTCAAAAATGGCGTTTTTGTGTTTGGGGGTCGCGGGTT
The DNA here is from genome assembly GCA_032618575.1 of Nicotiana noctiflora. NCBI lineage: Eukaryota > Viridiplantae > Streptophyta > Magnoliopsida > Solanales > Solanaceae > Nicotiana > Nicotiana noctiflora. The sequence goes on from JASVEL010007395.1 coordinate 328,586, forward strand.
GACTGTTCTGGTTTTAATATTTCACTGACAGACCATTCCTTCTATGCGATTTCAACCGACCTATGCGATCGCATAGAATTAAGTTTTTCAGCCGATTTTCCCTCCTATGCGATCGCAATACACCTATGCGATCGCATAGTACAACTCCCAGGCCTCATCATTTTTCTTCTCCGCGATCGCGACACTTGCTATGCGATCGCACTGTGCAGTATAATAAGCCTATGCGATCGCACCCCTAGCTATGCGATCACATAGCACATTTTTCCTCACCCCTCCAGGCTCTTCTATGCGATCGCAATGACTCTATGCGATCGCATAGAGCAATCACTGTCTGCAATTTTTCTGCTGAAATTTTATGATCAAAACTTGCCCGTTGGGCATCCGAAATGATCCCGAGACCCCCGGGACCTCAACAAAAGCCACCAATACATCACATTACCTCATTCAAACTTGCTCGTAACATGAAAACACCATCGTAAACATCAAAATCACCCATTTTAAATGGATTCAAGCCTAAGTTTCTTCAAAACTTCCGAAACTAACATTCGATCTAAAACCCGATCAGACGACGTCCAAATGACCTGAACATTTGCAGACATATCCAAAATCACAAAACGAAGCTACAGAAATTATCGGAATTCCATTCCGACCCCCGGATCAAAATCTCACCTATCGTTCGGATTCGCCAAAATTTCAAACTTCGGAATTTCAAGCCTAATTGAGCTACGGACCTCCAAAATACATTCTGAACGCGCTCCCAACCCCGAAATCTCCTAACGGATCTAATGGAACCATCGGATTTCCGTTCCGAGGTCGTTTTAACACTATTTCGATTACGGGCCATTTTCCAATTATAAAGCTTCTATTTAGGGACTAAGTGTCCCAAAACACTCTGAATTCCAGAACCGACCCTCCCGGGAAACCACAATAGCAGAAATGAACTTAGGGGAACAGTTAAATTGGGGATCGGGGCGTAATTTTCTAAAACAACCGGCCGGGTCGTTACATCTTCCCACACTTAAAATATTCGTTCGTCCTCGAACGAGCATAGAAAACATACATGTACTGGTGAAGAGATGAGGGTAGTGGTTGTGCATATCCTGCTCGGTCTCCCAAGTCGCCTCCTCGACCAGCTGACCCCGCCACTGAACCTTTACTGAAGCGATGTTCTTTGATCTTAGCTTCCTGACTTGCCTGTCTAGAATGGCTACTGGCTCCTCAACATTAGTCAGATACTCGTCTAGCTGAACAGAATTAAAATCCAACACATGTGACGGGTCACCATGGTATCTCCGGAGCATAGAGACATGAAATACGGGGTGGACTCCGGCTAGGCTGGGAGGTAAGGCCAACTCATAAGCAACCTCCCCAACACGCCTCAAAATCCCTAAAGGACCAATAAATCTAGGACTCAGCTTTCCTTTCTTTCCAAACCTCATAACGCCCTTCATGGGCGAGACTCGAAGCAGAACCCGCTCGCCAACCATAAAAGCCACATCGCGAACCTTCTTGTCCGCATGACTCTTCTGTCTAGACTGGGTGCACGAAGTCTGTCCTGAATCACCTTGACCTTGTCCATTGTATCCTGAACCATCTCAGTACCTAGCAGCCTGGCTTCGCACGGCTCGAACCAACCCACGGGAGACCTACACCTCCTACCATATAGAGCCTCATACGGTGCCATCTGAATACTGGACGGGTAGTTGTTTTTATAAGCAAACTCCGCAAGTGGCAAGAAGTGATCCCATGAACCTCCAAACTCAATCACGCACGCACGGAGCATATCCTCCAAAATCCGAATAGTGCGCTCGGACTGCCCATCAGTCTGGGGGTGAAATGCTGTGCTCAGCTCCACCCGAGTACCTAACTCCTGCTGTACAGCTCTCCAGAACCGTGAAGTAAACTGAGTGCCTCTATCTGAAATGATGGAAATTGGAATACCATGCAGCCGATCTATCTCTCTGATGTAGATCTCCAATAGTCGCTCCGATGAATAAGTAGTGCTCACCGGTATGAAATGGGCGAACTTGGTCAGCCGATCCACAATGACCCAAATGGAATCAAACTTTCTAACAGTCTGTGGAAGTCCAGATACAAAGTCCATGGTAATGCTCTCCCATTTCCACTCTGGAATCTCAATCTGCTGCATCAATCCACCCGGACGATGATGCTCATACTTCACCTGCTGGCAGTTGAGGCATCTAGAAACATAATCAATGATATCTCTCTTCATCCGCCTCCACCAGTAATGTTGTCTCAAGTCCTGATACGTCTTCGCGGCACCCGGATAGATGGAATACCGCAAACTATGGGCCTCTGCTAGAATCAGCTCTTGAAGATCATCTATATTGGGCACACAAATACGCCCATGCATCCTCATAACTCCATCATCCCCAATGGTAACATCTCGAGCATCACCATGCCGAACTCTATCCCGAAGGACCAGCAAATGAGGGTCGTGGAACTGACGCTCCCTGATGCGGTAAAATAGAGAAGACCGAGAAACCACACATGCCAGAACCCGGCTGGGCTCCGAAAGATCAAGTCTAACAAACTGCCTGGCTAATGCCTAAACATCCATCGCTATGGGCCTCTCCGAAACTGATAGATATGCCAAACTCCCCAAACTCTCTGCCCGTCGACTCAAGGCATCAGCAACCATAATAGCCTTGCCCGGATGACAGAGAATGGTAATATCATAGTCCTTCAGTAGCTCCAACCATCTCCTCTGATGCATATTCAGGTCCTTCTGCTTAAGCAAGTGCTGCAAGCTCCGGTGATCAGTGTAGATCTCACAAGGAACCCCATACAAGTAATGACGCCAAATCTCCAGATCATGAACAAGATAGTTCTTCTCATGTATCTTCAATTGTCTGGACGCGTAGGCAATCACCCTACCGTCCTGCATCAATACTGCACCGAGTACCACTCGCGAGGCATCACAATATATAGTATAGGACCCCGAATCTGTAGGCAACATCAATATAGAGGCGGTAGTCAAAGCTGTCTTGAGCTTCTGAAAGCTCACCTCACACTCATCTGTCCACTGAAAAGGGGCACCCTTTTGGGTCAATCTGGTCATAGGTGCTACAATCGAAGAGAATCCCTCTACGAAACGACGGTAATAGCCCACCAAACCAAGGAAACTACGAATCTCACTAGCGGAGGAGGGTCTGGGCCAACTCTGCACGGCCTCCACCTTCCTCGGATCTATCGAATACCATCACTCAACACCACGTGGCCCAAAAATGCCACTGAACTCAACCAGAATTCACATTTAGAGAACTTGGCATAAAGTTGCTTCTCCCTCAGAATCTGAAGCACTATCCTCAAATGCTGCTCGTGCTCTTCCCGACTCCGGGAATATACTAGAATATCATCAATGAAGACAATCACGAACGAGTCCAGATAAGGCCTGAACACACTGTGCATCAAATGCATAAATGCTGCTGGGGCATTAGTCGACCCAAAAGACATCACGAGGAACTCATAGTGACCATACCGGGTCCTGAAGGCAGTCTTCGGGATATCTGGCTCCCGAATCTTCAGCTGATAATAACCAGAGCGCAAGTCAATCTTAGAAAACACATGCGCCCCCTGTAGCTGGTCAAAAAAATATCAATGCGAGGCAAAGGATACCGGTTCTTCACTGTAACCTTGTTCAACTGACGATAGTCAATACACATACGCATAGAACCTTCCTTTTGCTTCACAAACAACACAGGAGCACCCCAAGGTGAAACACTGGGTCGAATGAAACCCTTACCCAATAACTCCTGTAGCTGATCATTCAACTCCTTCAACTCAGGAGGAGCCATGCGGTACGGTGGAATAGAAATGGGCAGAGTGCCGGCAACAAATCAATAGCAAAATCAACATCTCTGTCGGGCGGCATGCCCGGGAGATCAACTGGAAATACATCAGCAAAGTCACGTACCACAGGAACATAATCAATAGAAGGAGTGTCAATACTGACGTCCCTCACATAAGCTAAATAAGCAGCACACCCCTTCTCAACCATACGTTGAGCTCTGAGAAAGGAAATAACACGGCTAGGGGTGTGATCTAGAGTACCACTCCACTCAATACGTGGTATGCCTGGCATAGCCAGCATCACGGTCTAGGCGTGGCAATCAAGAATAGCATAATGGGGCGACAACCAGTCCATGCCCAAAATAACATCAAAATCGACCATCCCGAGCAACAATAGATCCGCTCTGGTCTCAAAACCACAAATGGTAACCAAACACGACCGATACACACGGTCCACCGCCAAAGAATCACCCACCGGAGTGGAAACATAAATGGCAGCACTCAAAGAATCCTGAGGCACACCCAGATGAGAAGCGAAGTAAGAAGACACATATGAAAAAGTGGAGCCAGGGTCGAATAGAACCGATGCCTCCCTGTGACTAACCAGAATAATACCTGTGATAACAGAATCAGATGTAACAGCTACGGCGCGATCATGAATTACATAGAATCCGGCCTGTCCCCTCTCTCGAGGGTGGCCCTTCGCACCCTGATCCCCGCCCCTGGCTGACTGGGCAGGTGGAGTGGCAGCTGGAGCTGGAATGATAGCCTGCTGGCCTTGAGAACCACGCTGATGCTGCATAGACTGATGAGGTGCTCCTCTCTTACGCCTGGGGCACTCTCTAACCATATGGCGAATATTCCCGCACTCAAAACAAGCTCTGGGAGGACGCGGTGGCTGTGACTGACCGGCCTCACCCCCACTAGTCTGACCTCTGGAAGTACCCAGCACAGGAGGTGCACTGGAAACTGGGGGAGCATAGTAAGGCTCCTGAGGTGCTGGAAGACCTGGAGTACTATCGGCTGCGGGCAATGCTAAGTGAACTGGTCGGCCGGAATAACCCCTGCCAAAACGACAGGTTGCTGAAGTGCGGGCACCGGAGAAATGGCCCGACTCACGAGACCTCTTGGCCTCTCTCTCTCCCCGCTCTCTAGGGAGCATACTCTCGATCCTCCTGGCAATGCTCACTGCCTACTGATAAGATATATCTGTCTCTAACTCTCTGGCCATGCTGGACCGGATCAGCGGAATCAGGCCCTTAATAAATCTCCGCACCCTCTCCCCGACCGTGGCTACCAAAGCTGGTGCATGCCTGGCTAGACTGGTAAAAATGATCACATACTCTGATACTGACATGGAGCCCTGTCGCAATCGCTCAAACTCCGAGCGCCTAAAATCCCTAAGGCTTTGGGAACAAACTCTCTCAAAAACAGATCTGAAAACTGCGTCCAGGTCAATGAACCAGACTCCTCTGGACTATCCAACTCATACGTGCGCCACCAATCGTAAGCAGCCCCATGAAACTGAAAATAAGTGAAGTAAACCCCGCTGGTCTCCACAATCCTCATAGTACGAAGAATACGATGACACTCCTCCAGAAAACCCAACGCATCATCTGAAGCCAAACCACTGAACACGGGAGGGTCATATTTCTTGAACCTCTCTAATCTACGCTGCTCATCCTCGGAGGCGGCTGGACCACCTCCGAGCTGTACTGAGGCGGCAGGAGGCATAGTAATAATCTTTGGAACCTGCCCCACAGGCACTCGTTGCTCAGGTGTAACGGCTGCGGGAGTCTGGGCCCTTCCCTCGGCCTGAGATGTAGCTGTAGTAAGAGGAAGCAACCCCGCATGAGCTAAAGTAGTATACTAGAGTGCTGGAGTAGTAGCAGCTGTAGTCGGTGTACCAGGTGCCTGCGCTCCAACCTGATCCACCTATGGCACCTCAACGGCAGCGCGCGCGGGTGTTGTGGCTGCACCTCGGGCGTGTCCTCGTCCTCTACCTCGGCCCCAGCCTCTGACGACGGCAACAAGGGGCGCGGGTACCTGATCGTCGCGAGTAGCACGTGTCCTCACCATCTGTGAGAGAATAGAAAGTAGTTGTTTAGTTTTGGTGCCAAAAATGTCGCACGACAAGGAATCCAAAAGAAATGAAGAATTTCCTAAACAGCTACACAGCCTCTCGTAAATAAATACAGACGTCTCCGTATCGATCAGCGAGACTCTAAGTAACCGGTCTGTGTCCCATGACTCATATGAACCTAGAGCTCTAATACCAACTTGTCACGACCCTAGTTCACCAATCGTGAACATGTCATGACATCACCCAGTCCCCACGACTAGGTAAGCCTAACACGTTGCGGAATATACCAGTTTATGAACATTAAATAAAAAATAGCGGAAAAATAATATAAAAAGAAAATGTAATCCGTGCCGCTTGGCACATACACCCGTCAAACACACTATATAAAACACAACCAAGACCCGAAATCCCATGAGCAACACAGACTAAAAGAGAGTATACAACTGTGGCTCTATGTGTAAAGAGTATCTAACAACGAAATGAAGGAAAGCATCTACTATTACTATCAGAATAGAAGGAGGGCCTCCGGATCCGCGGACGTAGCAGATCATACCTCGAGGTCTTCCAAAGTGCTGCTGAATCACCTAGTATGAGCATGTCCTGATGTACCTGGATCTGCACAACAAAAGTGTGCAGAAGAGTACCATGAGTACACCACGGCGGTACTCAGTAAGTGCCAAGCCTAACCTCGATGAAGTAGTCACGAGGAAGGTTAGGGCCCTACTGAGAGAAAATAATTACAAAATAATAATAACAATAATAAGCAGTTTAAATGATAATAATTCCGAAATAACAACAATAAAACGATTACTACAACCGTCTACAATTAAGCTAACAACAAGTAACAAACTCAATTAACAAGTCGAGGACCTGTGGGAATTGAACCCACAGTCCCATCAACAGTACCACTGGGTCTCCAGGAATCGTACCCGCAGCCCTTGTCTCAATAAATTTTAGGATCTCCGGGAATCGAACCCGCAGTCCACATCTCAATAATATATCAATAGCTCAGGATCTCCGGGAATTGAACCCGCAGTCCATATCTCAATAACTCAGGATCTCCGGGAATCGAACCCGCAGTTCATATCTCAATAACTCGGATCTCCGGGAATCGAACCCGGAGTCCATATCTCAATAACTCGGATCTCCGGGAATCGAACCTGCAGTCTGTATCTCAATAACTCGGATCTCCGAAATCGAACCCGCAGTCCACAAACAATATCACTCCGGGTCTCTAGGAATCAAACCTACAGCCCTAGGATCTCCGAGAATTGAACCCCAGTCCAATAACACATCAAATAAAGAAAACACACAGAGAGAATATAATATGTTTAACTACAACTTCACCGAAACTAGTATCAACAATTTATCAAGAAGTTCAAGTAAGTTAACTAGGCAATTAGACATGTTGAATCCTAGCTAATCATGCTTTTCTAACTAATACCGGGTAAAAGTAACGGTTTTATCAGCTAAGAGCAGGAATATCACCGATCGGACAATTCAAATAAAGTGTGTATTACAACAACCAGCGCATGTACACGCCCGTCACCTTCCGTACAAGGCATTTAAACTATCACATAATATCCTAGGGGTGAAAGTTCCCCCACACGAGGTTAGACAAGCCACTTGCCTCGACTCCGGTACGAAACCGCTAAGAGACAATTCTCTTGTCGCGAATGTCGGCCTCCATAGGTGTAGTATCTGATAAAAATCAAGAGAATCACATCAAAATAGGCCAATTGGGCATTACCCAATCAAAACGACTCAAAATACACCAAAACCCACAAGTTGCTAAAACCCGACTTTCAGTACGCTTATCTAAAAATCGCGAAAGTTATATATTCGGGTTCCTTATCTTAATACGAGTCCGTGCATATAAAATTCATCGAAATCGGACTTTGTTTGCCCATTCAAATCAAAGATTTCCTAAATATTAGGCCTAGGGCTCAAACCCATCTTTAATCTTCCATTTTCAGTGAAATAATCAAGGATTTCATGATAAACTAACGAATTAAGGTCAAGAGACTTACCCCCGATGATTTCCCGATGATATCCCATTGTTTCCCCGCAATTTCCTCTCTTGGAGCTCAAAAATGGCGTTGTTGTGTATGGGGGTTGCGGGTTGACTGTTCTGGTTTTAATATTTCACTGACAGACCATTCCTTCTATGCGATCGCAATGGACCTATGCGATCGCGTAGAGTTATGTTTTTCAGCCGATTTTCCCTCATATGCGATCGCAATACACCTATGCGATCGCATAGTACAACTCCCAAGCCTCATCATTTTTCTTCTCCGCGATCGCGACACTTGCTGTGCGATTGCACTGTGCAGTGTAATAAGCCTATGCGATCGCACCCCTAGCTATGCGATCGCATAGCACAATTTTCCTAACCCCTCCAGGCTCTTCTACGCGATCGCAATGACTCTACGCGATCGCATAGAGCAATCACTGTCTGCAATTTTTCTGCTGAAATTTTATGATCAAAACTTGCCCGTTGGACATCCGAAATGATCCCGAGACCCCCGGGACCTCAACTAAAGCAACCAATGCATCACATTACCTCATTCAAACTTGCTCGTAACATGAAAACACCATCGTAAACATCAAAATCACCCATTTTAAATGGATTCAAGCCTAAGTTTCTTCAAAACTTCTGAAACTAACATTCGATCCAAAACCCGATCAGACGACGTCCAAATGACCTCAAAATTTGCGAACATATCCAAAATCACATAACGAAGCTACTGAAATTGTCGGAATTCCATTCCGACCCCCGGATCAAAATCTCACCTATCGTTCGTATTCGCCAAAATTTCAAACTTCGGCATTTCAAGCCTAATTGAGCTACGGACCTCCAAAATACATTCCGAACGCGCTCCCAACCCCGAAATCACCTAACGGAGCTAATGGAACCATCGGATTTCCGTCCGAGGTCATCTTAACACTATTTCGGCTACGGGCCATTTTCCAATTATAAAGCTTCTATTTAGGAATTCCAGAACCGACCCTCCCGGAAAACCACAATAGCAGAAATGAACTTAAGGGAACACTTAAATTGGGGATCGGGGCGTAATTTTCTAAAACGACCGGTCAGGTCGTTACAGGCACATAGAATATTCACAACGTTTATCATGGGTTACCACATTAATAATCCTCGTATGACGGAAAGTGACTATATTTTGACCAGACAGAAGTAATTGTATTTGACCAGACAAGGTAATTTATTACATTTCCTTCACTTACTGGAATGTGAGTGAATATTACGAACAGTTCAACGCTCTCTCTCTCTCTCCCTGTTCTCTCCCAAGTGACTCCCCCCACTAACGGTCAATTCTACCCAGCAGCTTCCCTTCCCCCCTCCCCCCTCCGGCGACCAGCCACCCAGGTAAGGTCACTCCAATCTCTCTTCTCTTTCGTCTCTCTCTTCTCTCCCCCACCCCTCCCACCCCCAGCCCCCAGCCCCCGCCCAGCCCCCTCTCCCCTCCCCGCCTTACCTCTCATCTCTCTCCCTCTCTTCTCTCCCCCCACCTCTCTTTTCTCCCCCCCACCCCTGCCCCCCAACCACTGTTTCTCCCATTCCCTCTCCCTAACTCAGTTGAGTCGCCGGCAGCCCCCCACCCGTTCCCCCGCCTTTTTGTGTGGTTGGCTTTGTGTTTGTGCAGGTTTTCGACGGGACGCAACAGAACTACCCGTCCCAATAAATCTCAGGACAGGCGACAAGGCGACTTTGCGGCGTTGGGAGTGAAAAGCTAAGCAACACCGGCCAGGACGTGCAAGGGGAAGCAACACTTGACCTCGGGCGCACCAAAGCCTACCTTCAGGTTTTTTCACCGGGAGTTGGTACCTCCCGCCTCTAGTTTAACCTGTACACCTTTTTCGTACTCTTACTATCATTTATTGTGAGGTTTACTCTGTTGCTATGTAGTGCATCCTTTTCGTATCTCCCTTTTGTGTGTGGGTGTGTCATTATTCTCCATAGTCAGTTGGAGGGATAGTGGCCGCAGCGGGGGATGTAAGTGCAAGGTCATGTCCTTGGGGGGTGGGGGCGGTAGCGGGGGTTAGTAGGGGGCAGGCATAGGTTCTGCGGGTAGGGCGGGAGGTAAGGGTGGGAAGAGGGTAGCGGACGCACATAGGTTAAGGATCGGGTCGTGGAACATGGGTACTCTGATGGGTAAGTCCATTGAGTTGGCGAAGATTCTTCAGAAGAGGAGGATCAACATAGCCTGTGTTCATGAGACTAGGTGGAAAGGGACGAAGGCGCGGGATGTTGAAGAGTTTAAGTTGTGGTACTCTGGGGTCGTGAGGGGCAAGAATGGAGTGGGCATCCTGGTGGATAAGGACCTTAGGGAGTTCGTGGTGGAGGTTAGGTGAGCGAACGATAGGTTGATGTCTATTAAGTTAGTTATCGGGGGTTGCGTCCTCAACGTCATCAGCGCCTACGCACCGCATACGGGCTTAGATGAGGAGGTCAAAAGGCATTTTTGGGACGACTTGGATGAGTTGGTGCGTAGTATTCCCCAATCTGAGAAGTTGGTCATTTGAGGCGACTTTAATGGCCATATTGGGGCAGATGCTAGTGGTTATGGTGAGGTGCACGGTGGCTTTGGCCTTGGGGTTAGGAACGGAGGAGGCTCTGCATTGTTGGAGTTCGCTAGGGCTTCCGAGCTTCTGATTGCTAACTCGACATTTCAGAATAGGGAGGAGCATTTGGTCACCTTCAAAAGTTCAACGGCGAGGACTCAAATCGATTACCTCCTTCATAGAAGGAGCGATAGAGGTCTGTTCAGGGACTGGAAGGTTATTTCAGGAGAATCCCTTTCAACCCTTCATAGACTCCTAGTGATGGTTGTCGGAATCTGGGTGAAGAAGAAGCACTGGGGTGCTCGGGGTCAACCGCGAATTAGATGGGGTGCTCTGACTAAAGAGAAAGCCCAGGAGCTGGAGAGAAGGTTAGTTGAGGGTGGATTTTGGAGAAGTTCTGGGGTAGCAAACACAATGTGGTCAGATACGGCGAATCTGGTTAGGGAGGCGGCGCGGGATGTGCTTGGGGTAACCAAAGGCTATCTAGGCAGACATCAGGGCGACTGGTGGTGGAATGACGTAGTGCGAGGAAAAGTAGAGGTGAAGAAAGCTGCTTTTGCGAATTTGGCAGGGAGCACAAGCGAGGAAGAAAGGCGGGTGAACAGCGAGAGCTATAAGGTGGCAAGGAAGGAAGCGAAATTAGCTGTCACAGAGGCTAAAACGCGGCTTTTGGTCGCATGTACGAGGATTTGGGGGAGAAAGGCGGGGACAAAAAGTTATTCCGGTTAGCCAAAGTAAGGGAAAGGAAGGTGCGGGACCTGGACCAGGTTAGGTGCATCAAGGATGAAGATGGTAGAGTCCTGGTGGGGGAGTCTCAAGTCAAACAGAGATGGCAGGCGTACTTCCGAGACCTTCTCAACGAGGAGGGGGACCAAACCATAGAACTAGGGGAGTTGGGGCATTCGGAGCATCATAGAGACTTAGGGTACTGCAGGCGCTTTAGGCTGGAAGAGGTCGTGGGGGCTTTGCGTAGGATGAGTAGAGGTCGAGCGACCGGGCCGGACGAAATCCCGGTGGAGTTCTGGAAATGCATGGGTAAGCCAGGAGTGGAGTGGCTCACCAGGTTGTTCAATGCGATCTTCAGGTCCAAAAGGATGCCGGAGGATTGGAGGTGGAGTACGGTGGTGCCCTTGTATAAGAACAAAGGGGATATCTAGTGTTGCAACAACTATAGGGGTATCAAATTGATAAGCCACACCATGAAGGTTTGGGAGCGGATGATCGAGGCCAGAGTAAGGGAGTCGACATCTATTTCCGTGAACCAGTTCGGTTTTATGCCGGGCCGGTCCACTACAGAAGCTATCCACCTTGTCAGGAGATTGGTGGAACAGTTCAAGGATATGAAGAAGGACCTGCACATGGTGTTTATCGACTTGGAGAAGGCGTATGACAAGGTCCCTAGGGAGGTACTATGGAGGTGCATGGAGGCTAAGAGCGTGCCGGAAGCCTACGTCAGAGTAATCAAGAACATGTACGATGGAGCTAAGTCTAGGGTCAGGACAGTGGGTGGCGACTCAGACCATTTCCCGGTGGTTTTGGGGCTCCATCAATGATCTGTGCTTAGCCCCCTCTTGTTTGCCTTGGTGATGAATGCCTTGACGCGGCATATTCAAGGGAATGTTCCTTAGTGTATGCTATTTGCTGATGACATAGTCCTGGTAGACGAGACGAGGGTCGGTGTTAACGAGAGGCTAGAGGAATGGAGACGGACTCTCGAGTCTAAGGGGTTTAAACTAAGCAGGTCTAAGACAGAATACCTGGAGTGCAAGTTTAGCGCTGAGTCGAGCGAAGTGGGAGGGAGCGTGATGATTGGATCTCAGGCCATAGCCAAGAAGGATAGTTTCAGATACCTTGGATCGGTGATCCAGGGGGACGGAGAGATAGATGGGGATGTCACTCACCGTATAGCGGCGGGGTGGTCGAAGTGGAGGCTTGCATCCGGAGTCTTGTGTGATAAGAAAGTGCCACAGAAACTCAAGGGGAAGTTTTATAGAGCGGTGGTTAGACCTGACATGCTGTATGAAATCAGAATCTTTCATTGTTACTAAATTGTTCCCTTTAAGAGGATGACGGTTGCGGAGATGAGGATGCTTAGGTGGATGTGGGGCTCACCGGGTTAGATAAGATTAGGAACGAAGTTATTCGGGAGAAGGTGGGGGTGGCCCGAGTGGATGAGAAGATGCGAGAGGCGAGGCTTCGGTGGTTCAGACATATGCGGAGGAGAAGCCCCGACGCCCCAGTGAGGAGTTGTGAGCAGCTAGCGGTGGTGGGTGTGATGCGAGGCAGAGGGAGGCCAAAGAGATACTGGGGAGAGGTAATTAGACGGGACATGGCCAGGATACGGATTTCCGAGGACATGACCCTTGATAGGAAAGTCTGGAGGTCTAGTATCAGGTTTGTAGGATAGGGGCTTCTAGATTTTTCATACTCCTTTCCCGGGGTGTGAGGTGTGGGGCCGCCCATGAATGATTAGTTTGTGTTCTCTTTTGGTAGTTATTTCTGGTAGTTACTGTTTTGATATCATTGCATGCCTGTTTATTTATGGTACATATGCATCTTATGTTTAGATAATTTTTATGAGTTCTAAGCTGGAGTAACTAATGCGGTTTTTATTTTTGTTTCTATTTTTGTTTTTGTTTGCCTTTTTTTCCATGCGCCGAGGGTCGATTGGAAACAGCCTCTCTGCCCTCTCGGGTAGAGGTAAGGTCTGTCTACATATTACCCTCCCCAAACCTCACCTTGTGAGAATATACTGGGTTGTTGTTGTCGTTGTTGTTGGAAGTAATTGTATTTGACATTATAAGCTAGTGTCGATTGCAATGTCGACAATAACCTATGCATTAAATAATCGTCATATGTTATTAGTCAAATTGACTAACGGATATTACTCCCACTTAGTCCAGTATATGTGAGGGTTTAATTGTTAGGACCACATAAATATATTCAGGTAATGCAATATGTGGATATTGGAATTAAACATTGATGTACTTATGTGGTTGTTGTAAGCGAGGTATATCAGTGATCATAATATGCTATATTGACAATAGTATAAAGTCAATTGTCTATTACTACAATTGTATCATTGTATAAGCCGTTGTTTCAGGTAGAAATTGTCCATAAATAAATGTACTAGTATGATTAGTATATTAATAATTATTTACAGTTAGTCCATATTACAATGAGATGTGGACTATCATATGTAATTGACCGTCTATGAATATTATTTCATTCATATACTAGGACGCATCGGCCTACGACAACCACATAAGTCTATTGGACTAATACGATTGTAGTCATAACAGATTTGGAGTAATGTCATACGTTCATACTAGGCGGCCTACGACAACCACATAAGTCCATTTGACTAATCAACACTACAATCGTGATATTGGGAGTAATGATCCATTATTATACTTAATTGACCGTCTAGTATGTTGAACTAGACGTATTACATGCGTAATACGTCTAATATATAGAGTATAACCTTTATAACTAAGGCTCGAGAGTGTTACGAGCCTTAGTTATAAAGGTAACTAATCGTTCACATATTATATAATCATTAATATTCGTATTAATCATAGGACCTTCATAATCGTATTGATTACAACAATGGATGATGAGTATATATGTGTGAAATCTGATATCTTTAGTCATTTCACCATAATACGTATTACATATTAATAGGTGTATATTTGTGTAAATAGATCATCGTGGTTCTTAATATTCATCTTCCTACAATTACGATATATCATATTATGTGGTATTAGCTATAATTGTGCATGAGGAATAATTAGACGTTTATTAGTATAAGTGCTCAAGGTATTAGAGCTATATAGGTCCTTACGTTTAAATCGTATTAGTCCAATGGACTTATGTGGTTGTCGTAGGCCGACGCGTCCTAGTATGAACGTATGGCATTACTCCTAATACGATTGTAGTTAGTAATTGACCGTGAATGAATATTATTTCATTCATATAGTAGGACGCATCGGCCTATGATAACCACATACGTTCATATGGACTTATGACTACAATCGTATACTATTACTACAATCACGAAATATAAACGGAAGGTCCTAGTAATAAATACCATATATAGATGGCCTTAATTATTCAAATAAAATTACATATTCATACACTCCCAATGAAATACTTATTGACTATATTAATTCATACATTATTTGGCTGACAATTTGACAACCACTAATTATTGTGGTAGTAAATTACATTAGATATTATTATACATACACAGATAGTCGTTATTGACTATCTGTGTATTACATTGCTTATCGATTGCCTAAACTTAATACTAAATAAGAGCATTATGAGATATAAATGAAATCCCAACGATGCTTAGAGATCCCCCGTAATATTCAATCGGGGTCAAATCTACAATTAAAATAGATGCATTTGACATTTGTATTACTTATTAGTTAGTAATCACAAGGTCCTATTACTACAATCGTATTAGTCAAATGGACTTATGTGGTTGTCGTAGTCCGATGCGTCCTACTACAATCGTATTACATTACTCCCAATCTGTTATAACTACAATCGTATTAGTCCAATGGACTTATGTGGTTGTTGTACGCCGATGAGTCCTACTACAATCGTATTACATTACTCCCAATCCGTTATGACTACAATCGTATTAGTCCAATGAATTTATATGGTTGTCGTAGGCCGATGCGTCCTAGTATATGAAAGAAATAATATTCATTCACGGTCAATTACTAACTGATATGAATGTAATACGATTCATATACAAGTTCTAGTAAATGAATGTAATACGATTCATATACAATAGAGCACTACAAATGATATGTGAATGAAACCTTAATATCATAAGATGTAAAAGTATATACGACGAGTATATCAACCGTTTTGCTATGGAAATAATACTTGGCACTACAAATAATCTTTCTCTTAAACACATAAATCTAACGTGATCTTTGAATTGATTGTTTATAAGTAATATTTGTCGTTTATTTTAACTACAATACGAGCCAATGGACGATGTATAATGCATTAGTCGCAATACAAGTCACATGGACTAATCAAGTATTTGTCGTATAATAAAACTAGAGAATACATCCGCGCTTCGCGCGGTAGAAATACAATAGTGAATATGCAATTTTTTATATTTATATTTTAGTTAAGATAAAAGAAATTAAAAGATTATGTATATGAGTATGAAATAAATTTTACAATAAATAACAAATATCAAATATGAATTTCTCATTAGAAACCCATTCTCAAGGTTGGTTACGTTGCACTTTCTTCAACATAAAGGTGTTGTTTTCTCAATTTCTGCATACATACTAATCACTTATAAGCATTATTTTGTTCTAAGAAAAATGTTCGCATCGTATATTTATTTTTTCAATACTCTATATGTATTGTAAAATATCTTATTGGTAGGCGTGATATAGTTTTTCTTGATGTACGGAATACATAATTCAATTCTAGAAACTAAATAACTGCAAATAAATATTTATTAGGTTCTTTTATATACTATTGCAAAATCGTTAATCAACCTTTTTTGTGAAATACTTGACTTCGTTAATAAAGTTTATTTCTCTAACGCATAACAACTTACTTGACTTCTTATTATGTATGCAATATTAAAATGTTGCATTACCTTCATTTAAGTAAATTGATACTTTGATGATATTGTAAAGTTTTGTTGGAAAATAAATGAAACTTGAAAATCTGTAATATGAAACGTCAATGCCAAAAATATAAAGAGTCAGGTCTCATTGTTTTAGTTTAGGATTTCCGTCAAGCGTATACCTCGACCACAATAAAAAATACGAGGAATATGACATGTAGTATATGAATATCAATAATGGCTTTATGGCATGTAAAAGCGCCTGATATGATAATCATCAATACGAAATAAAATAGTTCCACGACTAAAAGAATCTTTACAAAAAATGATGAGCACTCCATTGCTAAAAATTCGTAATGTGTATATATATTTCTGGAAATAAAAGTAGGCATAATATAAGTATCTATTTGTTCTATGTTGAATATAATAACCTTAAAGAGAAAACTAAATGAGGAATAATTAAGGAGAAGAGCATATGATTTTTGAGTTAGAGAACATCTAAAACACTAAGGTAGAGAAAGATTATGACAGTGATTCGTGCTTAGATTTGGAATATAACTCAATACAGTAGAACTTAAAGAAAATTCCGTGAAAATTCTTATCCAAATAAAAAAGTTATCAAGTTGATCAATGAGAGGAGATTGTGATAATGAATCTGTACGGAGATATATTTTTCATACCTCCTTGTGTCTCCAAATGAAAATGAAGGTATGGAGATATATTCTGACCTAAAAAGTATAAAATAAAATAAAATAAAATAAAATAAAAATGATAAAATGTAGTAGAACTAACATGTTAATAAGCAGTAAAATTAACTACAGATTTACTGAAAAGAGGAATAAAAGAGAAATATAAGAACATACCGACATGCTTTAAAAAAAAAGTAGATAAAATATACAATAATCCTGGAACCCCTCTCTCTCTCTCGGTATGTCAACCTTGAAAAGAAAATATAGTCTATCAAAATCATAAAAGATTACAACCCCATTAGCATAATTGCATAATTTATTAAATAAAAACAAAAATAAAAATAAAATAATAACAAAAAGAAGGAAAATACCACGTATAACTAACCGCAAAAATAGGATAGCGGTTTCCACCCTCAAACATCAAATTTTGCTCTCCGTCATTTTTGGAAACAGTTGATTCAAATCCTTTTTCTAAATTTCAGCGTTGTAATACATATGTATTTTTTAGCCGAGAACAACTGGAACACATAAATTAAACATCAACAAAAGAAGATTAAAATGTTGTGCATAGTATTAAACAAACGTAAGTAAACTCCCAATTCAAAAAAAAAAAAAAAGAAAACCGTAAGTAAACTAAGGAACGTTCATATGAACTTTAGCATTTGAAAGTCTTGTTTTCTCTTTCATGGTGGAATCCAATAGGTATTGTCACGACCCTAGTTCACCAATCGTGAACATGTCGTGACGGCACCCAGTCCCCACGACTAGGTAAGCCTAACACTTTGCGGAATGTACAAGTTTATGAACTTTAAACAAGAAATAGCGGAAAAAGATATAAATAGGAATGTAATCCGTGCCGCTTGGCACATACACTCGTCAACACACTGCATAAAAAATACCACCAAGACCCGGAATCCCACGGGTAACACAGACTAAAAGAAATACAACCGTGGCTCTATGTGTAAAGAGTATCTAAAACAACGAAATGAAGGAAAACATCTACTAGAACTATCAGAATAGAAGGTGGGCCTCCGGATCCGCGGACGTAGCAGATCATACCTCGAGGTCTCCAAGTGTGCTGCTGATATCACCTAGTATGGGCCTGTCCTGATGTACCTGGATCTGCACAACAAAAGTGTGCAGAAGAGTAGCATGAGTACACCACGGCGATACTCAGTAAGTGCCAAGCCTAACCTCGATGGAGTAGTGACGAGGAAGGTCAGGGCCCTACTGAGAGAACAATAATATAATGATGATAACAATAATAAGCAGTTTAAATAATTATGAATCTGAATGACGACAGTAAAGTGATTTCTGCAACCGTCTACAATGTAAGCTAGCAGCAAGTAAATAACTAAATAAAAACTCAATCGGCAAGTCCAGGACCTGTGGGAATCGAACCCACAGTCCCATTGACAGTACCTCTGGGTCTCCGGGAATCGAACCCGCAGCCCATATCTCAATAAATAATCAATAACTCAGGATCTCCGGGAATCGAACCCGCAGTCCCTACCAATAACTCAGGATCTCGGGAATCGAACCCGTAGTCCCTACCAATAACTCAGGATCTCGGGAATCGAACCCGTAGTCCCTACCAATAACTCAGGATCTCGGGAATCGAACCCGTAGTCCCTACCAATAACTCAGGATCTCGGGAATCGAACCCGTAGTCCCTACCAATAACTCAGGATCTCGGGAATCGAACCCGTAGTCCCTACCAATAACTCAAGATCTCGGGAATCGAACCCGTAGTCCCTACCAATATCACGCCGGGTCTCTGGGAATCGAACCCACAGCCCTGGGTCTCCGGGAATCGAACCCGCAGTCCACAAACAATATCACTCCGGGTCTCTGGGAATCGAACCCACAGCCCTGGGATCTCCGGGAATTGAACCCGCAATCCACAAACACATCAAATAAAGAAAACACACAGAGAGAATATAATATGTTAAATTACAACTTCATCAAAATTAGTGCCAACAATTTATCAAGAGTTCAAGTAAATCAACTAGGCAATTAAACATGTTGAATCCTAGCTAATCATGCTTTTCTAAGTAATACCGGTTAATGGTAACGCTTTTATCAGCTAAGAGCGGGAATATCACTAATCGGACAATTCAAGTAAAGTGTGTGTTACAACAACCAGCGCATGTACACGCCCGTCACCTCGCGTACAAGGCATTTAAACTATCACATAATATCCTAGGGGTGAAAGTTCCCCCACACGAGGTTAGACAAGCCACTTACCTCGACTCCGGTACAAAACCGCTAAGAGACAACCCTCTTGCCGCGAATATCCGACTCCGAGTGGCCCGAATCTAGTCAAACCAATTACACAGTATAAATAACATCGCAAGTAACTAACTACAATGATAAAATTACAGCTACGACGCGAAAGTGGGTGAAATGACCAAAATACCCCTGAATCCATCGGCTTGGAATTAAAATATTTTTATGTTTTCAGAACCCTCGTACTCTCACGAGTCTAACCATATAAAAATCTCCCAAATCGGACCACAAATGGCCCTCCAAATCCCAAATTTAAAGTTTTTGCTCCAAGCCCTAATTTCTTACAATTTTGCTATGTTTTCATAAATTTCAAGGATGATTCTTCAATAAAATCATGTATTTAGTTCATAGGACTTACCTCTAATCAATTCTTGCAAAAACCCCTTCAATTCTCGTCCAAAAGCTCTCAAGAATGACCAAAAATGGTGGAAAAATGGGTTTGGTTCGCGGATGGAATGTTTTTAAACATTCTGCCCAGGTATTTTGTTCACTGCGATCGCGGGAAATGCTTCGCGATCGCGGAGAACAAATTCTTGGCCAAAAATTACCCTTCGCGATCGCGGGAAATGCCTCGCGATCGCGGTGAACAAGTTCCAGTTCCTCCGGACAGGCTTCAGTAAAATGGCCATAACTTTTTACACACAACTCCAAATGATGAATGGTTTGATGTTCTGGAAACTAGACACACAGGGCTATAACTTTCATTTGTTGATCATTTCCTGAATCCTTATACATTGCGAGATACAAGCTTCCAAATCCATTTATGTGTTTTAGATATCCTTCTCGGACAGCATAGAGTGTAACGTACATAACTTTTTCTACAAATTTCCAAATGAGGATTTCTTTAGCTTTCTGAAAACTAGACACGATGAGCTACAACTTTCGTTTTTGAATCACCTCAAAATACCTTTTAGATAAAAAGATATGATCTTCCAAAGTAGGGCCTGCGCGACAGAAATCTCTTCTTCGCGATCGCGAAGCCATCTACGCGATCGCGATTCATTAGTTCATTTCTCAGATTTTACTCACCGCGATCGCGACCAATACCCCGCGATCGCGTAGAGCACTGCTGTAGCCAAAAACCAGCAGTGAAAAATGGCCTAGAAATGGTCCGAAACCACCCCGAAACTCACCCGAGCCCCCGGGACCTCAACCAAAAACACCAACACTTCCTATAACCTTATTCAAACTTGTTCTAATCATCAAAACACGTCTAAAAACATCAAAATCCATAATTCACATCGAATTCAAGCCTAAATTTCTTAAAACTTTCCGAATTGCACATTCGATCTAAAACCCGACCAAACGACGTCCGAATGACCTGAAAATTTGCGGACATATCCAAAATCACATAACGAAGCTACAGAAATTGTCGGAATTCCATTCCGACCCCCGGATCAAAATCTCACCTATCGTTCGGATTCGCCAAAATTTCAACCTTCGGTATTTCAAGCCTAATTGAGCTACGGACCTCCAAAATACTTTCCGAACGCGCTCCCAACCCCAAAATCACCTAACGGAGCTAATGGAACCATCGGATTTCCGTTTCGAGGTCGTCTTAACACTGTTCCGGCTACGGGCCATTTTCTAACTTTAAAGCTCTCATTTAGGGACTAAGTGTCCCAAAATACTCCAAATTTCAGAACCGACTCTCCCGGCAAACCACAATAGCATAAATGAAGTTAGGGGAACAGTTAAATTGGGGATTGGGGCGTAATTTTCTAAAACGACCGGCCGGGTCGTTACAGGTATAGACTCATTTTGTTGGTCATAAATGAGAGTGCTTGGGGACAATTAGTGAGGGAATAGGAATAGAATCTGTTTATCAATCGATTCTTTAGTTATGTGAAACATTTAGAGTAATAAATAGGAATAGAATCAGTGTGTAACTGCGTATGAAACATTTGGAGTGTTAATTTATAAGATTTTAATTTAATTTTGCAATAGCAGAAATAAGAAAAAAGATAAATGACAATGATGGCTGAATATAGGTGCCATGTAAGCACTATTTATTTGACTCCATTCATTTCAATAGCTTAGGCGTTGCAACTGTTACATTATTTTGTTGGAATAGAAAAATAGTTATTTAATTGAAAAGTGATAGAGAAAAAAAAAGCAAACAAATGAGAAAAAAGATAAATGTGTTTCCAAGCATTAGAGAGATGCCACATAAGATTTCCAAAGCCCAACTTTATATATATATATATATATAGAGATATTATAACCGTATTCATTTGACTAATCGTATTACCTAATATAATTTTATTAGATTCATGCTGATAGGACTATTGACTAATAGTATAGGGATTCATTGTTATATGAATATTTTAATCCATTGGATAGGCATGAATGAAATCATATTGGACTAATAGGATTTGACTACGTAATATACAATCACATAACTAATTGCGGCAAATAACATTGTATGGACCTATGCGTCCATGATGTTGCAATTATGTGGTTGGTTATATAAACCAATCACATAACTAATTGTACAGAACACAATTAGGTAATAGGTATATTCTAATAAGAAAGGGTTATATGAACGGTAGCAGAACATCACGATTGAATTGAATAGATTGAATAGTTATTTAATGAATATGTGTTATTTGTATGTCATTTAGGCCCAGCAAACAATTGACTATCAATAGGGTTTATATAAAATACCACGATTTTATCACAGTTATTTAAATATTAACCAATTGTAAACTATGTAGTCCATTATGATTTCACATATAAATTATAGGAAATCGCAATTATTTAGTGCCTAAACCTTCACTATATCGTTTATATTTCGTCTGATTATTTGTAGTCATAGGAAAATGTCCATTTGTACCAACATCGGTTCAATAATCCTACGGCATCGCATCGACCTACGACAATATGAATAGTATCATTGTGAGTGAAATGCTCAACAATGGTATGGTCAAAATAGTGTTTAATATACTTATCTCTCAGATACAATGCTCCTCTCGGCAGTATTTTTCTGATAATGTACGGACCATTCCAATTAGGAGCGAACATGTCTTTTGCTTCCTGGTGATGAGGAAGAATGCGTCTTAACACGAGTTGTCTTACTTCAAAATTCATGGGATTCACTTTCTTGTTATAAGCGCGGGCCGTTCTTTGTTGGTATAAGCGCGGGCCGTTATTTGTTGGTGAAACTTCCCGTGACAAACCGTGGCCATTCGTTTTTCATCAATTAAAGACAATTATTCCAGTCGAGTCTTGAACCATTCACTATCCTCAATCACTGCTTCAACGATTATCCGAAGCGAAGGGATTTCTACCTCTGCGGATAAAACAACCTTAGTTCCATAAACCAATAGGTATGGGGTTGCTCCGACCGATGTACGCACTATGGTGCAATATCCTAGTAATGCAAAAGGCAGCTTTTCATGCCATTGCATGGAGCTTCGAATCATCTTTCTAAAAATCTTTTTGATGTTCTTGTTGGCTACTTCAACTGCACCATTGGCTTTGGGCCGATAGGGAGTGGAGTTCCTATGTGTTATTTTGTGTTGTTCACATACCTGTTCCATGAAACGACTATTCAGGTTTGTAACATTGTTTGTGATGATAGTTGCGAGAATGCCAAAATGACATATAAGATTAGAATGCACATAATCTACCACTTCTTTCTTGGTGATTGATTTGAGAGTGATGGCTTCAACCCACTTCATGAAATCGTCAATGACGACTAAAATGAATCTATGTCCATTTGAAGCTTCCAATGACATCCATGCCCTAGGCAACGAATGGCCATAGTGCTGCATTGGGATGCAGTTCTGTTGGAGGTGCATGAATCAAATCACTATTCCCATGCTGACACAGATGGCATTTTCGGACAAAGCTGAAACAATCCTTTTCCATGGTTATCCAGTAATACCCTGCTCGAAGGATTTTCTTTGCCAAAACATACCCATTCATTTGAGGTCCGCACACTCCTGCATGCACTTCATGCGTAATTCTTCAAGCTTTATCGGCATTGACACATCTTAACAAGTTGAGATCTGGGTTCCTTTTGTGTAGGACATCACCGCTCAAGAATAAACCACTTGCATGACGTCTAATGATTCTCTTTTGGTCTCCAGTATCATTTATCATAACAGATTGGGAGTAATGTAACACTGTCCAAGTTCTGGATGCCTTTGATAGTATATGCATAGGTAATCATATTAGTAAACAGGCCTATACGGTTGCTATAGGCCGATGCGTATGACCTTAGTAAATGAATGAAATCATATTCATAGACGGTCAATTACTAAATAACAACCCCCTAGTATATGAATGAAATAATATTAATAGACGGTCAATTACTAAATAACAACCACGATATATAAACGAAAGTTCCTATTACTACAATCGTATTAGTCCAATGGACTTATGTGATTGTCATAGGCTGATGCGTCCTAGTATGAACGTATGACATTACTCCCAATCAAATTTTGATAGTATATGCATAAGTAATCATATTAGTAGACGGGCCTATACGGTTTCTATAGGTCGATGCGTATGGCCCTAGTATATGAATGAAATAATATTCATAGACAGTCAATTACTAAATAACAACCACGTAAGTCAAAAGTGAGTCAATTTTCTTGACGTTCTTATTTGCTCACTTTTGCTAATAGTTGATTTTCCTCGTAATTGTATTGGGCACCATCATGACCGGGATTATGGTCATGACAAGTTGGTATTAGAGCCTAGGTTACTAGGCCTCTGTCACGATCCTGGTTCACCAATCGTGAACCTGTCATGATGGCACCCAGTCTTCGCGACTAGGTAAGCCTGACACGATGCAGAATATACATTTTCATGAATAAAAGGTAAGATAACAGCGGAATAATAAATGAAATGTAATAAGTTCCACTCGGCACGTACACTTTTCCAAATACCACTAGGCAACATACTACCAAGACCCGGAAACCCACGGGCAACACAGACTAAAAGAAGAGTACAATTGTGGCTCTATACATCAAGAATGTCTAAACAACGAGAATAAGGGAAAATAACTACTATCACTAATGAGAGTAGAAGGGGACTCTCCGGATCCGCGGACGTAGCAGATCATACCTCGAGGTCTCCAAATGTACTGCTGAATTACCTAGTATGGGCATGTCCTGATGTACCTGGATCCGCACAACAAAAGTGTGCGGAAGAGTAGCATGAGTACACCATGGCGATACTCAGTAAGTGCCAAGCCTAACCTCGATGGAGTAGTGACGAGGAAGGTCAGGGCCCTACCGAGAGACAATAACATAATGCTAATAACAATGATAAGCAGTTTAAATAAGAATGAGTCAAAAATAACAACAATAAAGTAATTACTACAACAGTAACCAACACAACATAAAGCCTAATCAGCACTTCCAGGATCTACGGGAATTGAAACCGCAGTCCCCCTCTATATCCAACAACTCAGGATCTCCGGGAAGTGAACCCACAGTCCCTACATCAGTATCTCTGGGTCTTTGGGAATCGAACCCGCAGCCCTAGGATCTCCGGGAATTGATCCCGCAGTCTGTGCCTCAATATCTCAATAAACTCTGGGTATCCGGGAATCGAACCCGCGGACCTTGGATCTCCGGGAATCGAACCCGCGGACCTTGGATCTCCGGGAATCGAACCCGCAGTCCACAAACAAGAAAATTGAACCTGCAGTCCACCAGCACAAACAATAAAAAGGGAAGCACAGAGAAATATGATATACAAAACTACAATTCACCAAAGCGAGTATCAACAAATACCAAGAAGTTCAAGTAAGGCAAGTTAGGCACTTAGACAGATAAATCCTATCTAACCACGCTTTTCAAACGAATATCAGGTAAATATCACGATTTAATCAGCTAAGAACAGAAATATCACGAATTGAACAATTCAAGTAAGGTGGGTTCCAACAATCTGTACATGTACACGCCCGTCACCTCGAGTACAAGGCATTTAAATTAACACATAATATCCTAGGGGAGAAAGTTCCCCCACACGAGGTTAGACAAGCCACTTACCTCGATCAAGTTCAAGCCAACTTGAAATCACGCTCTTGCCATGAGTATCCGACTCCAAATGGCTCAAATCTATTCAATTACATTGCATATTGTAAATAATAATTCAAGTAATTTATTCTACAATTCAATTCTAAGCTAATATGCAAAATTTTGTAAAATGACCAAAATGTCCCTCGGGCCCCACGTCTCGAAACCGGGCAAAATTTATATTTCCAGAAACCTCGCACTCTCACGAGTCTAACCATACCAAATTTATCCAATTCCGACACTATTTGGTCCTTCAAATCTTCAGTTTATATTTTTGAAAGATTCCACAATTTCTTCCCAAATTCCATCTCAAATTACTAATTAAATGATGAATTCAATGATAGATTCATATACTCTAACCAAAACTAAGTTAGAATCACTTACCCCGATGAATTTCTAGAAAAACATTCAAATAATCGCCAAAATCCGAGCTCTATAGGTCAAAATATCAAATAAAACCCAAAACCTCGTATTTATGGAGTTACCCTCAGACTTCTTACAGTGCTGACCGCACAAAAATGATCACGGTCCGCGCCCAGGAAGTGCGGCCGCACAAATATGGTCGCGGCCGCGCAGCTTTTGCTCTACAGTGACATACTTTAGTATTTTGGCCATAACATTCACTACAATGTCCAAATTATGACTTCTTTAGCTTTCTGGAAACTAGACACAAAGGGCTACAACTTTCGTTTTTGAATTACCTACAAATGCTTTGTAGATCAAAAGATATGAGCTTCCAAAGTAGGACCAAGGATCTGCAGGTCTTCACGATCGCGCGCCGCGTCGCCTGACCGCGTCCAACGCTAGGCCAGCGCGCCCCCGCGCTAATAGGAGTGTGGTCCGCGGCCAAATGACAGCCCCATCCATTTTCTAAGTTCCGGGATGTCCGTACTCGCTCAAAACTCACCTAAAATACATCCGAGGCCCCTGGGACCTCTACCAAAAGCACCAAAGCATCCTAAAACATTATACAAACTTGTTCCAATCATCAAAATACCTCGACTAATACTAAAATCATGGAATTACATCAAATTCAAGCCTATGTTCCTTTAAAACTTCAAAAATACACCTTCGGTCAAAAACCCCACCAAAACATGTCCAAATGACTTAAAATATCGCACGCATATCCCAAATCATCTAACAAAGCTACAGCAACTTCCGAAATTCCGTTCCGACCTTTGGATTAAAATTTCACCTATCAATCGGAATTGGCCAAAATACTAACTTTCGGCATTTATAGCCTAAAAGAGCTACGGACTTCCAAAATACATTCCAAACACGCTCTTAACCCCAAAATCACCTAACGAAGCTAACGAAACCATTGGATTTCCATTCCTAGGCCGTCTTAACACTGTTCCGAAAACGGACCATTATTCAACTACAAAGCTCTCATTTAGGGACTAAGTGTCCCAAAACACTCCAGATTCTAGAACCGAACCGCCCGGCAAACCACAATAGCATAAATGAACTTAGGGAAACAGTTAAATTGGGGATCGCGGCGTAAATTTAAAAAACGACTAGCCGGGTCGTTACATCTTCCCACACTTAAAAGATTCGTTCGTCCTCGAACGAGCATAGAAAACATACCTGGAGTGGTGAAGAGATGAGGGTACTGGTTGCGCACATCCTGCTCGGTCTCCCAAGTCGTCTCCTCGACCGGCTGACCCCGCCACTGGACCTTTACTAAAGCGATGTTCTTTGACCTTAGCTTCCTAATTTGCATGTCCAGAATGGCCACTGGCTCCTCAACATAAGGCAGATCTTCGTATAGCTGAACAGAAGTGAAACCCAACATGTGCGACAGTTACCATGGTATCTCCGGAGCATAGGGACATGATATACGGGATGGCTCCAACTAGGTTGGGAGGTAAGGCCAACTCATAAGCAAACTCCCCAACATGCCTCAAAATCTCAAAGGCACAATGAATCTCGGAATCAGCTAAGCACACTAGCCTGATATAATCTGAAAATATTCCCTCTTGTTCAAACAAATAAGTCTTAGAGCCTAATTCCAACATCCGGCATTCTATGCCAGGCCTGTTTTCATCAAGAGATCACTCAATTATTCCTCACACGCCGTCCTCAAACATGACTGCATAACTTTGCCGGATTCTTACCTTGCAACACAAAATCCACAGGATCACGATAATATTTTATGACCAAATTAGCCAAAAATTCGACGAATCAGATGCTCCCATTGCACCTCATGATCTACATAGGTCTTGTTCTAACTTTTACAATACTGACACGACGGAAGAGATGTGCCAATATTCATAACTAACTACTGAATCAACAATTCATTGGGTCTGTACTCCTGACAAGATCCATTACCTTGTCCTAAACCAGAGAATGATCTTTTTCTCTATAACATACTTCATATAATTAGTTTGCACTAATCCCGAATCCCATAACCTCATCTCGCCCAGTACGAACTGCTCAGGCGAATAGCCACCGCAGACATAATCAAAAGTCCTGCAAGATGACACAATGTACCAGTAGGCTACTAATTCGTACGTGATACAAAAGGAAGGCGAACACTAGAGAGAACTATTCAACTCTCACACTAACATGGACTTCCTCAGAAAAATAGGAAACAAAACACATAAAAGCAATTATGGACACTGAAATAAACATCACACTGTTGCGGCGTGCAACCCGATCCTAACAATATACTCATCCCGGTGTGCCACCCGATCCAAACAATATACCCATGGCGGCGTGCCACTCGATCCAAACAATATAACTATGGTGGCGTGCCACCCGATCCAAATATAAAACTCACACAAGGAGCCACACGTCGAGCTGAATAGCTCATCACATCAAAATACTGAATATCGATCATAAGCACGCTAATATCAGTCACAAGGAAACATATAGCGCTATAGGCTACAAACTCAAGCACAACTGAGGTGCGATATATGATCTAAGTCTCAAAAGCTATCATGCTCATATAACATCACCGATGAGCGGCACCTCAACACATAAGAAATTTACCAAGCCGTCTCACAACTCATACGGCGCAATATATCTTTACATGAATTAACTAACCACGAAATAAGACCACGACTATCCCTCCATAAAGGGCGCATTGCTGGTAGAAACACAACCGGCCTGACGCAAGGCTCACTTCCACATTTAAATCTATCCACCGACCTTAAGTCTATCCTGGTCTTGCCAAGCTAAGTCAATAATATTTCACAGGTCTATAACCCAATAAGCAGAGTGACCTCCGGGCATAAATTCTCAAATGGATGATATCACCAAAATCCTTATACTTGGTTTAAATTTCTAACCAATCAAGTGACTACATGTCACACCTATACAATCTTCTTGTAGTACAAGCTCCCACCATCTTCCGAATAATTAAACGGGCCTGCACATTCAAAACACCGGCTGCACTAACACTGAAAAGCGATTAGGAGTCCCTAACCGGGATGCAAAGCCTTTCTCACAGAGCACCGATCTCAAGTGATACTGACGTTAATACCCATCTTACTCAAAACACTGAAACTCCTTTCCTGCTCATCCGAGCTCTTTATATCACATTCATTGACCAAACTGAGACCTTGGTCCTTACTTCAAATTCCATACCACTCACTGCACCTCACGTGCCGATATACGATAGACACGATTTCCATCACAACTCTCGAACTCACTATAGGCTAATACTTCATCACATAAGACTTTCCATTTAACTCACTTCAGGAGAACTATAGCTACATACAGGCAGGTTCCTATAACCATCGAATATGCCAACCTCTAAGTAGTGGTCCAAGCCACCATAACCCTTCCCGAGATCTGCCTACTCATAACAGGCCCCTAATAGAAGAATACTTCAGAATAACATTAATCACTGCGGCCGACAAGTCTCAAATGCACCGCCACAAATCACATGCATAACTCGATCACGTTGCATGAACTGATAATTGACATCAATATGCCAACTCAACTATGGCTAATCAATCTATTTCCTTCCAGTTTGTCCTGGATTGCCTTAGAAATATTAATATCTCCCTTCAATACCTAACTTATTCCAACCGCACTCACCCCGAGTGACCTTAAATCATGAGGCCATGCAATCTCAAGAACGACGACCATTTCATGTCTCTCAAATACTACACCATAAGTCAAAACATTATAGAACGTTTTCTGCCTTTCTTCATAAGTTGCTTCAAAAGCTTGAGCCTCAACTGTACTTATAGACTCAGAATTATCAAGCACCACACTTTACCTCTTGAATTCACTAGGACCGCTATTGAGAGCCATCCGACCCTGACTTGCCCCAGTACGCAACCAACTCTACGGAATTTTATAATATATGAATACCCTCTCGATAAAGCCCCCAGCGGAACCACTTCCTTCACAACCTGCACCTATACGAGGCGTAAATCACGAATCCTCCCTCAAGTTTGAACTTGAGCCAGTAAGGCCGACCATAACATGCATTCAACAATTCATATAATCAATTACCACTCATGGTCCTTTTTTGTAGCTGCAATAGCCCATTAATGCTAATACCCGGAATTCACACAGGTAATTAACCATGTGACCCAATCATAAGGGGTGGGACTCTCCAACTTAGCTCAAGGCCACTATTACACAACTCTCGAACACATTAGAACCATTCTCTCAAGTCATTTACTCTTATTCAACTGCAATTCACTTAATCCAACGAATATAACCACATGTGCTCTATTAGCACTCTGACACCATAGGGTATGACCCCATCCCAATACAACCAAACATCTTCCTGCTCCATGCATCGAGCATTCTTTACTGTGACAGCTTAAGATATACTTTGATTCTCACACCTACGAAGTACCATGTAGCCTTCGCCGAAATCTTCCCTGCTGATAATGAAAGGTAGAATTTATTAGGGACACAGGAACATCAAAAGTCCCAACATCATACCATACGAGTCTCAACTCTTGCCCATCCGCAAGTTTTCAAGAACTTTTTGAATAGCACCTAAATACATCGCAGGCCAAATCTGATATGACACATGACCCATAATTTGATCGTTGATAGTGAAATCCTTTCACTTGGCACGAAGCCTTAAGATACATCTTTCTAATCCATGACAATAGCCTTTATCATTTGTACGTCTTCATCATAAGACAGCCCAAGACATTCATTTGGTACATGTCCTTCTTAAGAAAGTTAAACTCATTTCCCCCAGTATCTCTGCTGGCTAAATCCTTCGCTAAATAGATATCTCATATGAACCATATAGTCTTTATTACCACCAACTATCTTTAGATCTACATCCACCTTGCGATTCTACCATTATTGTGACGATTAGGCAGTTAAGTAAACTTTCTCGAGACCGTACTTATCAACCGAAATGTCAGAAGCTAGTGTACCCCCATGTGCACAATTGAAGATCTCTCAATTCTCTTACATTATCGATATGGATGACACGCGGTAACAATGATTGAGTAAATTCTTGACTCTCTTGAAATCCCTCTGCAGCGTCACGAACCGTCGGCGCATACTTGATACCGAGTGCGCAATTTCAATACACGAATGGATGCAAAATAACATATGACATAGGCTCCAACTAAATAAATGGCGCACGATGAGGAATTCAAAGAATTAAAGAGTTTCCTAAACAGTTACATAGCCCCTCGTAGATAAATACAGACGTCTCCATATCGATCAGCGAGAATCTAAGTAACCGGTCCGTGTCCCGTGACTCCTACGAACCTAGAGCTCTGATACCAACTTTTCACGACCCTGGTTCACCAATCGTGAACTTTTCATGACGGCACCCAGTCTTCGCGACTAGGTAAGCCTGACACGATGCAGAATATACAATTCCATGAATAAAAGGTAAGATACCAGCGGAATAATATAAATGAAATGTAAAAAGTGCTGCTCGGCACATACATTTCGCCAAATACCACTAGGCAACATACTACCAAGACCCGAAAACCCACGGGCAATACAGACTAAAAGAAAAATACAACTATGGCTCTATACATCAAGAATGTCTAAACAACGAGAATAAAGGAAAATAACTACTATCACTAATGAGTGTAGATGGGGACTCTCCGGATCCGCGGACGTAGCAGATCATACCTCGAGTCTCCTGAAGTGCTGCTAGATCACCTGAGATGTGCCTGATCTGATGTACCTGGATCTGCATAACAAAAGTGTGCAGAAGAGTAGCATGAGTACACCACGGCGGTACTCAGTAAGTGCAAGCCTAACCTCGATGGAGTAGTGACGAGGAAGGACAGGGCCCTACCAAGAGACAATAACATAATAATAATAAAAATGATAAGCAGTTTAAATAAGAATGAGTCTGAAATAACAACAATAAAGTAATTACAGCAACCGTCTACAATTAAGCTAACAACAGTAACCAACACAACATAAAGTCTAATCAGCAAGTCCAGGATCTACGAGAATTAAACCCGCAGTCCCCCTCTATATCCAACACCTTAGAATCTCCGGGAATTGAACCCGCAGTCCCTACATCAGTATGTCTAGGTCTCCGGAAATCGAACTCGTAGCCCTAGGATCTCCGAGAATTGAACCCGCAGTCCGTGCCTCAGTATCTCAATAAAATCCGGGTCTCCGGGAATCGAACCTGCAGCCCTTGGATCTCCGGGAATCGAACCTGCAGTCCACAAACAATACAACTCCGGGTCTCCGAGAATCGAACCCGCTATCCTTGGATCTC
Organism: Nicotiana noctiflora; assembly: GCA_032618575.1. Lineage (NCBI taxonomy): Eukaryota > Viridiplantae > Streptophyta > Magnoliopsida > Solanales > Solanaceae > Nicotiana > Nicotiana noctiflora. Next base: position 360,378 of record JASVEL010007395.1, read on the forward strand.
CGGGAATTGAACCCGCAATCCACCAGCACAAACAATAAAAAGTGAAGCACAGAGAAATATGATATACAAAACTACAATTCACCAAAGCCAGTATAACAAATACTAAGAAGTTCAAGTAAGGCAAGTTAGACACTTAGACAGATAAATCCTATCTAACCATGCTTTTCTAACAAATATCAGGTAAATATCACGATTTAATTAGCTAAGAACAGAAATATCACGAATTGAACAATTCAAATAAGGTGGGTTCCAACAATCTGCGCATGTACACGCCCGTCACCTCGCGTACATGGCATTTAAATTAACACATAATATCCTAGGGGAGAAAGTTCCCCCACACGAGGTTAGACAAGCCACTTACCTTGATCAAGTTCAAGCTAATCTGAAATCACGCTCTTGCCACGAGTATCCGACTCCAAATGGCTCAAATCTATTCAATTACATAGCATATTGTAAATAATAATTCAAGTAATTTATTCTACAATTCAATTCTAAGCTAATATGCTAAATTTTATAAAATGACCAAAATGTCCCTCGGGCCTCACGTCTCGGAACCGGGTAAAATTTATATTTCCAAAAACCTCGCACTCTCACGAGTCTAACCATACCAAATTTATCCAATTCCGACACCATTTGGTCCTTCAAATCTTCAGTTTATATTTTTGAAAGATTCCACAATTTCTTCCCCAATTCCATCTCAAATCACTAATTAAATGATGAATTCAATGATAGATTCATATACTCTAACCAAAACTGAGTTAGAATCACTTACCCCGATGAATTTCTTGAAAAACCTTCGAAAAATCGCCAAAATTTGAGCTCTATAGGTTAAAATGTCAAATAAAACCCAAAACCTCATATTTATGGAGTACCCCTCGGACTTCCGACAGTGCTGACCGCACAAAAATGACCACGATCCACGCCCAGGAAGTGCGGCCGCACAAAAATGGGCGAGGCCGCTCAGCTTTTGCTCTACAGTGATAGGCTTTAGTATTTTGGCCATATCTTTCATTACACATGACCAAATTACGATTTCGTTAGCTTTCTGGAAACTAGACAGAAAGGACTACAACTTTCGTTTTTAAATTACCTACAAATGCTTTGTAGATCAAAAGATATGAGCTTCCGAAGTAGGACCAGTGATCTGCAGGTCTTCACGATCGTGGGCCACGTCGCCTGACCGCGCCCAGCGCTAGGCCAGCGCGCCCCTGTGCTAATAGTAATGCGGTCCGTGCCCAAATGACAGCCCCATCCATTTTCTAAGTTCCGGGATGTCCGTACTCGCTCAAAACTCACCCGAAACACATCTGAGGCTCTCGGGACCTCAACCAAAAGCACCAACGCATCCTAAAACATTATACAAACTTGTTCCAATCATCAAAACACCTCGACTAATACTAAAATCATGAAATTACATCAAATTCAAGCCTATGTTCCTTTAAAACCTCCAAAATACACATTCGGTCAAAAATCCAACCAAAACATGTCCGAATGACTTGAAATTTTGCACGCATATCCTAAATCATCTAACAAAGCTATAGCAACTTCCGCAATTCCGTTCCGATCTTTGGATCAAAATTTCACCTATCAACCAGAATTGACCAAAATACTAACTTTCGGTATTTATAGACTAAATGAGCTACAGACTTCCAAAATACATTCCAAACACGCTCTTAACCCCAAAATCACCTAACGGAGCTAACAAAACCATCAGATTTCCATTCCTAGGCCGTTTTAATACTGTTCCGAAAATGAACCATTATTCAACTACAAATCTCTCATTTAGGGACTAAGTGTCCCAAAGCACTCCAGATTCTAGAACTGAACCGCCCCGCAAACCACAATAGCAGAAACAAACTTAGGAAAACAGTTAAATTGAGGATCGGGGCATAAATTTCAAAAACGATCGGCCGGGTCATTACAGCCTCATGAGTCATGAGCCGGTTTGTAGAGTCTTGCGGATTGGTACAGAGACGTTTGTATTTATCCTCGAGAGGCTGCAATTGTAATTTGAGTCTTTATTCCATGGAAAAATATATTAATTTCCCTACTATGTAATAGACAATAATTTATAACGTCCCAGTACGTTTAATCAGACGCATGATTGGGAGTAATTGACCGTGAACGAATAAATGTGGTATCATTAATATGGGTCCTATGACTACAATGGACTCATGTGTAGAGAGATTTGTAGGTTAATATGGGTCCTATGACAACAAAATATGTAGCTAAGGACTTAATATGATCTCAACTATATTTTTATTAGTCCGCTGAAGGATGAAATAATCAGTTATTTGATAGTAATGTAATATGACCCGAGACTTACACTCCCCATTTTTAGCACTCAACTTATCGTAACTCTCTCTCGAGCAACTACATATGTTAGCCATATGTAGTTATGAGATTAGGTATATGTATGGCTTATATTAGACATAACGTACCCTAGTATATTCAACATAAGTCCACTATAGATTTATTCCTTACGCATGGGAAATACTTAGACTAATTGACTTAGGACTATAACCACACGAAATAACGACAATACTTTCATTCAATAAGCCCGGTTATTGTAGTCATAGGAACTTCCTTTTATATATCTTCTTAGTCCAATGGACTTCCGTTCCTATGACTACAATCGTATTAGTCAAATGGACTTATGTGGTTGTCGTAGGCTGATGCATCCTAGTATATGAATGAAATTATATTCATTCACGATTGTTAGTTACAATCGTATTACATTACTCCCAATCTGACGTTTAGGAGAAATTACCATTGTAGCATTATAATCTGGATATATAGCATTACATAGGACGTTTAACTAGTTCATGTATTAGTAAATACATGAACTAATTTGGGAGTATTTCCGTATGGCTCAACATACAAATTTGGGAGTATGATATCATTCCTATTATACGGTAAAATGATATAACTATATCATATAAACGGATATACCATTGTAAAGTATTGTATAACTATAAGTCCATACTATAAATAACAAGTCAACTGTAATTAACATTATACTACTACTGTTAAATGACATATTGAAATATCATTGGATTGTCTAAATGGTATTAGTCTACGATACAAGGTGTCACACCCCCTTTTTTTACCAAAACAAACCTTCCACTAAACCCTCTTAAATAAATAAAAAGATTTAATAAAAAGGCTTGAAAAGGGTTTTTCAATTTTGAAAGTGACAAAAATGTGTGTTTAAAAGGAATTAACTCAGAGTCGCCACCTGACAATTGATTTCGGTGTGCCAGGCCACCATTTTTAAAATGATTTTCCTTTAAAACACTTTAGACTTCAAAACTAAGTCTGCACCAGAGATTCGGGTAAGGGGGTTCATTTGACTCGGGGAGAAGGTGTTAGGCACTCCCCAAATCCCGTGAAGGTCACGGTTGCGTACTCGATCAAGTTGGTTTCAAAATATTCAAGTTGAAATAAAACAAACACAGAAAAACAGAATAAGCACAAAAGAGGCTCGAGGTCGTCCCCACCTAATAGAAGAAAAATAAGAATATAGATAAGAACAAAATATTACACTATGCCTCCTCCGCAAGCTCGTCATGGCCTCCAAAATATTTACAAAGTTCTTCGGGGCATACCCCGGATAAATTTAACTATAGGAACGACCCCATACCTCAAAATTAAAAGAAAACAAATAGAAAAAATCCTAAGGTTGCGTACCCAAATGTGATCACCTACAGATGCTACTAACAATAAGATTAGTAATGCGAAATTGTTCACTACTCAAATTGTTGTAATTTCTAGTTCTCTGCCAAGACTTTCTATGTTTCTAAAATTCTTTCACATGCCTATTCTGAAATGCACGTTGACGTCCACATTTCTTACAAAAAAACCAGAATGTTTCCACTGGTATTCACATGAGGAAATTCATATTTAACTTCTAATCCAACATCCCCATAAACCAATCGTACAAAATGACTTACTCTAATTAGTTGCACACACAAAGATAGTTCTCAATATAGAGAGCACATAGATGAAGAAAAGTACTACTGATAAACAGAAAGATCAAACAAACGAGCCAAGAAACAATAGATTCAAGGCATGACACTAGTCACAAGCTAACCCTAAAGATTAAAGCAATACCACCATATGAACTTATCTCCAATTTTAATTCAATATCCTACTCGGCTTGGCAATGAATCGACCATGTTTCAAAAGAGTTCAACATCTTATACCCAAGCACAAATAATAAAACAGAACGACCAAAGACAGTTTTAAACGATGACTTTAAAACATGCTTTCAGGATTTTAAAACATGCTTTTAGGACAATTAAAGGACCATAGAAGTTCCAGCACTCGTTTCCCGCCTAAACTAACAGTAATGAAATTAATTTAAACCCACATGAACTAACTTTCAGCATTCAGTGAGTAGGAACAAACTGCTCGCTAATTAGTCGAACATTGTTGCTAACCAACATAGAGAAACAGGAGGAAGTTACTATTACAAGCAGGCTGGATCATGGTCAGACAGACGCAATCCCCCTCTTTTGCTACTGGAACACATATAAACTCAGGGGAGATAAAAAACTATTGCATAAATCTTAGAAACAGGAACCAATTTAATTCGACATGAGATGTGGCAGATTTCAGCATTTTTAAGTCATTTTCAAATCACAATTATCCACTCTTTCTAACACAACAGTACTTTCACATTTAAACAAATTGAATCCCTAGCTAATCGTGAAATCATTTTCACTCGCTCAAGTAGAAATCAAGAACTAGTTACATAGGACTCATGAACAGAACAAGGAACAATTGAGACAAAGTATATATTGGTAGTGAGAGGAGTATAAAGAAATCAAACAAGATCAGTGAAGATTATGTTGTACTAAATGCATTCTAGTGATATTTTCCTTGAGGCAATTAATCCTAAAACTAAACTGTTTCTCCCTATACCCCTAAGCAAACGAATTCAGTGAGGAAGAAAACAAACAACATGACAATCTTAAAATCAGTTAAGAGTAATGCGCGATTGTGCCTAAGTTACAAGATGACACTTCAAGAAATAGAACGAGCAGTGAGGGATGTCAAGAAAATACAAGATCAGAGTGAAGAACTAAACAGTTTTCAGAACCAAAATCTAAGTGAGAACAAAGAATTCCAATGAAACAGGGAAGGACAATTCATATTCCTATTTCTGACAACCAGGCCAGCACGCGAGCATTACAATGGAACTCAGCAATCGACCAAGTAGAATGGAACAGTATGAACAGCATATTAGCAGTACAGGCAGAATAGAATTGCACAATATGTGAATTCATCCAGACTCGCCATCAATCGAAACATAGCAATTTGTTATGCTAACACTTGAACTTAACTTAATTTTATATTCAAACCAATCTTAATGGCTTACCATATACTCTCGTCATGCTTAATTTATCACACGAAAAAAAAAGTATGCAAACAACATGAGGAAGGAAATGAACCTGAATCGTGCAAGAGTAGTAATTAATTCTGGAAGCAATGTATATGCGAGTACAGCAGCAAAGTCGAACAAAACAGCAACTAAAATTGAATATGGACTGGACTGAATTTGCTCAGCACAAATGGAACCGAAAAAGGACCTCAATTTGCAAACCTTAATCAACCTCCATAGTTGCAAACCAAAACCGAAAAGAAGAGACTAAAGTATTTTTGAAAAAAAACTCTCTGATTTTCGAAATGAAGCCGGACTAGACCAAGATGTAACTTGAACTATATATTTTTTGAATCCTAATTAATAGAAAAATCTGAGAAGAAAGCCAAAAATCAAAGAACCCTAATTTTCACTCACTGCCATCCCCAATTTTCGTTCACCCCCAAATTTCCGAAAATTCCCTCAATATATAACCCTCTCTCGAATCTTCGCTGCTTCTTCAGTAAGAAATCGTGTGGGACCACTTAATTAAAATCCGAAAATCCCTTTTCTTGAATAAAATAGGAAAAATGGAGATCTTTGGACAAAAAGAATCATCCAACGATTCCCATACTTCCCAAATTTATTCAAGGGCTCAGATTTTGTCTTTAAACAACAGAAATAGAATAAGAAATCAACCGAAATCGGATTAAAATGATGAGGTTTGTTAGGATTATGCTATGTGGAAGAAGGAGAAGAAAGGAGAGGGGACCATGGGGGACCAGTGGGTGAACTCGTGTGAATTATGAACGAGATGGGCGAGTTGGGGCTGGGTTGATTGTTGAATCAGTGAGGAAGAAGGTGAATAGGGAAGGTGGCGCCGCAACACTCATATTCTTGCTAGGGTTAGTGTTCTTTTGGGGGAAATATTGGGTTAGTGTATGAATGTAGGGATTAATCCTGGCCATAGGATGAAGATCGATTGATGGCCAGGATTTAAAATGGGATGGGGCGGGTCGGACAGAATGGGGCGCGGGTCAAAGGGGTATGGAGGTGGGCTGCCCGATTTTGGGCCATTTTTGTGTGAAATTGGGCCCAAAATTTGCACTTTTTCAATTTTTATCAATTTATTAAGTAAATAACACAATCCTTTAAATTAAAACCCAAATTAATTTCAATTAATTAAAATATATTATGTAATAGTATGAAACTATATATACATATATTATAATATATTATATTTTATGGATTAAAACAAGAGTTAAAATCATAGTAGAAACAAATATAAGGCTATAAATATAAACCAAATATTAATAATTTAAACTAAATAGGATAAAATAGAGCATGAAAATATTTTTGTATATTTTGTCAATTTTTGGTGCCTTTAAAATTAGTAATAAGGAAAAATCCTATAAAATAAACCCAAATAAATATCCCAAGAAAATAGTAGGATTATTCAAGGTGATTCTAATGCGCGGGTCAAAATTACATGCCTACAGCTGCCCCTCTTTGACGGGAAACACGGAGTGTTTTCAGACAAAGAACAACAAGACATGTTTTTGACCCGGCCCTTATTCAGAAAGACAAACTAAGGAAAAGAGAATGTGACCGAGCTCTAGTATCTGAGCTGCCTACATATCCCCGGCTATAGAGGAATCAATCCACGTGTAGTTCAGAGTAAGAAGAGAAATGGAGTGTACCGAGGTGGCGAGTCGAGCTGAGTGCCATCGAGGTTCCAGTCCGCGGTTCCTGCCAGTACATCAAAAATAAAAGAAGAAGTTACAATGAAAAATAAAGAAAAATACAATATCCTATCTATTTTTGTCTTGAATCTGCCTTGAATCTCTTCTTGATCTTCAACATGAGATTTAAAGTGGATCCTATTCTTCCGGCGTGCTCCTGACGCTTCTTGAATTTGTCAATTGAAAGTAACTTTGAAATGAATTCCCTCGTTATCGAGGTGGGCGCCTGATTACCAAAACTTGAAATGTATTCCCTTGTTATCCAGGTGGGCGCCTGACATTACAACAAAACAAACAAAACAAAAGAAATTTTTCTGCCTCAGTTTGGGACTAGGGCATAAATGTGAATGTTAATTGGACTATGCTACCTACAGAGCTCTCAGAGTTTGAAAATTAAGTCCCATTATCCAAAAGGGTCCTGAAAATTCTAAAACTAAATCCCATTATCCAGGAGGGTCCTGAAAATTCTAAAACTAAATCCCATTGTCCAGGAGGGTCCTGAAAATTCTAAAACTAAATCCCATTATCCAGGAGGGTCCTGAAAATTCTAAAACTAAATCCCATTATCCAGGAGGGTTTTGAAAATTCTAAAATTAAATCCCATTATCCAGGAGGATCCTGAAAATTCAAAAATTAAATCCCATTATCTAGGAGGGTCCTGAAAATTTTAAAATTAAATCCCATTATCCAGGAGGGTCCTGAAAATTCTAAAACTAAATCCCATTATCTAGGAGGGTCCTGAAAATTCAAAAATTAAATCCCATTATCCATGAGGATCCTAAAAATTCTAAAACTAAATCCCATTATCCAGGAGGGTCCTGAAAATTCTAAAACTAAATCCCATTATCTAGGAGGGTCCTGAAAATTCTAAAACTAAATCCCATTATCCAGGAGGGTCCTGAAAATTCAAAAATTAAATCCCATTATCCAGGAGGGTCCTGAAAATTCAAAAATTAAATTCCATTATCCAGGAGGGTCCTGAAAATTTTAAAATTAAATCCCATTATCTAGGAGGGTCCTGAAAATTCTAAAACTAAATCTCATTATCCAGGAGGGTCCTGAAAATTCTAAAATTAAATCTCATTATCCAGGAGGGTCCTGAAAATTCAAAAACTAAATCCTATTATTCAGGACGGTCCTGAAAATTCAAAAATTAAATTCCATTATCTAGGAGGGTCCTGAGAACTTTAAACTAAATCCCATTATCCATGAGGGTCCTGAAAATTCAAAAATTAAATTCCATTATCCATGAGGGTCCTGAAATTTTTAAAATTAAATCCCATTATCGAGGAGGGTCCTGAAAATTCTAAAACTAAATCCCATTATCCAGGAGGGTCCTGAAAATTCAAAAATTAAATCCCATTATCCAGGAGGGTCCTGAAAATTCTAAAACTAAATCCCATTATCCAAGAGGGTCCTGAGAATTCAAAATAAATCCCATTATCCAGGAGGGTCCTGAAAATTCTAAAATTAAATCCCATTATCCAGGAGGGTCCTGAAAATTCAAAAATTAAATCCCATTATCCAGGAGGGTCCTGAGAACTTTAAACTAAATCCCATTATTCAGGAGGATCCTGAAAATTCAAAAATTAAATCCCATTATCTAGGAGGGTCCTGAAAATTTTAAAATTAAATCTCATTATCCAGGAAGGTCCTGAAAATTCTAAAACTAAATCCCATTATCCAGGAGGGTCCTGAAAATTCTAAAACTAAATCCCATTATCCAGGAGGGTCTTGAAAATTCTAAAATTAAATCCCATTATCCAGGAGGGTCCCGAAAACTTAAAACTAAATCCCATTATCCAGGAGGGTCCTGAAAATTCTAAAACTAAATCCCATTATCCAGGAGGGTCCTGAAAATTCTAAAATTAAATCCCATTATCTAGGAGGGTCCTGAAAATTCTAAAATTAAATCCCATTATCCAGGAGGGTCCTGAAAATTCTAAAACTAAATCCCATTATCCAGGAGGGTCCTGAAAATTCTAAAACTAATTCCCATTATCCAGGAGGGTCCTGAAAATTCTAAAATTAAATCCCATTATCCAGGAGGGTCCCTGAAAATTCTAAAACTAAATCCCATTATCCAGGAGGGTCCTAAAAATTCAAAAATTAAATCCCATTGTCCAGGAGGGTCCTGAAAATTCTAAAACTAAATCCCATTATCCAGGAGGGTCCTGAAAATTCAAGAATTAAATCCCATTATCCAGGAGGGTCCTGAAAATTCTAAAACTTAAATGCCATTATCTAGGAGGGTCCTAAAAATTCAAAACTAAATCCCATTATCCAGGAGGGTCCTGAAAATTCGAAAACTAAATCCCATTATCCAAGAGGGTCCTGAAAATTCAAAAACTAATTTACCTGAGCCACGCTCACATCTTGGAGGATTCTGAATATAATTTGCTCCCTGAACCATGCCTTTTCCATAGGAGGTCCATGTGGACTTAAAACTTTCTTGCCCCTGCTTAAGACAAATAAAATCTTGTTAGTTTGAAAATGTGGTGGTTAGTTTGTGGCATCATTGCCGAGTGTCTGCTTCTGCCATTGCCATGCTTCATTCCGATGAGCTGCTTCGGGCTAGCAAGAAGTTGTTTGACCTTTTGATTGGAATTTGACCACAAAACCTCTTACACTCACTTGTTGCATCGTATTTCCATTCTGAAAGCTTCTGAGTCCTTGCATTTTATCAAATTTCAAGATTCAATTGATTGCCTGAACCCTGGTTATCACCATACTCTTATGTCAATTGTGAAGCGCCTGGCCGGGTTCCACTTTGTGCAACTCAGAAGCTGGTAGTATGCTTTGAAATCCTTTCCTGCTTGTTTGACTAAGGCTACCTCGAAAGAAACTCATAAAGATAGAATGAAAGAGTAAAGTGAAATTACTTTTGACAAAAGGAATAGAGGAAAATTTTGAACACTAATGACTAGATGAAGAAGAATGAGAAAAGAAGACTTATCTGAGGGGAGGTAGCCAGCTCCAATGATCATGACATGCATTTCAAACTGATCAGCCTAATCCGTCCCACCAATCATATTTTACCTTATGTCGTGCCTTCATACCTTAAACCGGGCTTTCACTGATTTGACTCCACCGAATAGCCATGAACCTCATTCGACTTGTAGTGCCCTGAAGGGTTTTCACTAACAAGCCTCTCTCATTTGTTTATCTCTCAACTCACCATCGCCTTATGGTGCCCGTGAGGGTTTTCACCAACAAGACTCTCTCATTTTAAATTTTCTCTCAACTCACCGTTGCCTTATGGTGCCCGCAAGGGTTTTCACCAAAAAGACTCTCTCATTTTTAATTTTCTCTCTTGCGTCCATGAGCCAAGTGTTACCCATGATGTAAATCATACCTCTGTCTTGCTTTACCTGGCATCCTCTAAGATTGATCGGAAGGTCTTTCTTTGGACCGTAATGTAGGCTTTTGGACATGGTTAGAAAGAAAGGGTGGTATGAAGGCTCAAACTAATTTAAGACGAAACAAGGGTCAAAATTTCAACTTTTGGACTCGGTTCTTTTCAAAACTAAAACTTCTGCCCGAGTTTCTTCGGGTCTGGGGAATTTTTAATTTTTATTTGGATAGGACCGAACCATAAGGCTGCCTACGTATCCTTAAAAGGAATCAGGTGGAACGTAGTTAAAAAAAAACAACAAAGCATTTCATTTTATTATTTTATTTTTCTTTTTCCTTTTCTTTTTCTTTTTCTTTTTCTTTTTCTTTTTTCTCTTTTTTTTCTTTTTCTTTCATTTTTCTTTTTTTTTTCTTTTTTTTTCTTTTTTTTTTCTTTTTTTCTTTTCTTCTTTTCTTTTCTTTTTTATTTACACTCATTCGTCGTCATTTTATTCATTCTCTATCTTTGGTACTGATTCCAAAAGAATGGTATGAAAGAAAATAAATAAGGCTCAAAAGGGGTAGCAAAGGATGAAAGTGTTTGGGTAGCGGAACAAAATGCCTTCGTCATTTCAACTTTGAACATGCCAGGTACACGATACAAATGAAAGCAGGCAACGAAATCATACATAATACCTCTTAACTGCATTAGAATTGATAGCCATATCTACACATTTGCCCTCTATGTCCGTTAAATACAAAGCACCATTGGGCAACACTCTTGTCACGACGAACGGCCCCTGCCAGTTTGGGGCAAACTTTCCTTTAGCTTTAGCCTGATGAGGAAGGATACGTTTCAATACCATCTGGCCCACTTCGAATTTCCGAGGATGCACCTTTTTGTTGTATGCTCTTGCCATTCTCTTCTGATACAATTGACCATGACAAACTGCAGCAAATCTTTTCTCATCTATCAGACTCAACAGCTCGAGCCGGGTTTTGACCCACTCATCATCAGTAATTTCAGCTTCTGCGTCGATCCGAAGAGATGGAATCTCAACTTCCGCAGGTATAACTGCCTCGGTCCCATATACTAGTAAATAGGGAGTTGCACCTACTGAAGTGCGAACAGTAGTGCGGTAACCCAGTAATGCGAATGGCAACTTTTCATGCCATTGCCTAGATCCTTGAACCATCTTACGAAGTATCTTCTTCATGTTTTTGTAGGCGGCCTCGACAGCTCCATTTGCTTTAGGGCGATAGGGAGTGGAGTTTCGATGCATGGTCTTGAACTATTGGCATACCTCTCTCTTCAAATGGCTATTGAGGTTAGCAGCATTGTCTGTGATAATCACCTTGGGAATTCCGAATCGACAGATGATGTTTGAATGGACAAAATCCACTACTGCCTTCTTGGTCACGGACTTGAAAGTTACAGCTTCGACCCACTTGGTAAAGTTATCAATGGCCACGAGAATAAACCTATGCCCGTTTGACGCTGCCGGCTCAATTGGTTCGATAACATCCATACCCCAAGAAACAAAGGGCCAAGGAGCAGACAGCGTATGTACCTCTCATGGGGAAGAATGAATCAAATCACCATGTACCTGGCATTGATGACACTTGCGAACAAAACTGATACAATCTCGTTCGATGGTGAGCCAACAATAACCTACTCGAAGTATCTTCTTTGCCAAGACATGCCCGTTCATATGCGGCCCACAAACTCCAGAATGCACTTCGGTCATGATAGTTGAAGCTTCTTTAGCATCTATGCACCTCAGTAGTCCTAGATCTAGAGTTCTCTTGTACAACACCCCTCCACTGAAGAAGAATCTGCTTGCCAAGCGTCGAATTGCTTTCTTTTGATCTCCTGTGGCTTGTATTGGATATACTCCCATCCTGAGGTATTCTTTGATATCCCGGAACCACAGCTCACCGTCAAGTTCTTCTTCCACCATATTACAGTAGGCATGCTGATCGTGAACTTGAATCTGCAGTGGGTCCACATAGGCCTTATCTGGATGATGCAACATAGACGCCAGAGTAGCCAAGGCGTCAGCAACTTCGTTATGAATCCTGGGAATATGCTTGAACTCTATTGACTGAAACATTTGACAAAGATCATGCAAACATTGCCGGTATGGCACGAGCTTCAAATCTCGTGTCTCCCACTCCCCTTGAATCTGGTGCACCAGAAGATCCGAGTCACCCATGACCAAGATTTCCTGGACACCCATGTCTATAGCCAACCTTAAACCCAAGATACATGCCTCATATTCGGCCATGTTATTAGTGCAATAGAAACAAAGCTGAGCTGTAACAGGGTAGTGCTGCCCTATCTCAGAAATAAGTACTGCTCCTATCCCGACGCCTTTCATATTGGCAGCCCCATCAAAGAAAAGCCTCTATCCTGGCCTCTCAACTTTCTCCAATTCCTCAACATGCATTACCTCTTCATCAGGGAAGTATGTCTTTAAAGGTTCATATTCTTCATCTACTGGATTCTCAGTCAAATGATCAGCCAACGCTTGTGCTTTCATTGCAGTCCTGGTCACATAGACAATGTCAAACTCTGTGAGTAAAATCTGCCACTTTGCCAGTCTTCCCGTGGGCATCGGCTTCTGAAAGATATACTTTAGAGGATCCATGCGAGAAATGAGGTAGGTAGTGTAGGATGACAGATAATGCTTCAACTTCTGTGCCACCCAAGTCAGGGCGCAACATGTCCTCTCAAGTAGAGTGTACTTAACCTTATAGGGAGTGAACTTCTTACTAAGGTAATAGATCGCTTGCTCCTTCTTCCCCGTGATGTCATGTTGACCCAATACGCAGCCAAAAGAATTATCCAAGACCGTCATATAGAGAATCAAAGGTCTTCCAGGCTCTGGTGGGACCAGCACTGGTGAATTCAACAAGTATCTCTTAATCTTATCGAATGCTTCCTGACACTCGTCAGTCCACTTGATTGCAGCATTCTTCTTGAGCAGCTTAAAGATGGGCTTACAAGTTGTCGTGAGCTGTGCAATGAACCTCTTGATGTAATTTAGCCTTCCAAGCAAACTCATCACCTCTGTTTTGTTCTTTGGTGGTGGCAACTCTTGAATGGCCTTAATCTTTGATGGGTCTAACTCAATTCCGCGCCGGCTGACCACAAATCCTAGCAGTTTCCCAGATGGGACACCAAATGCACATTTTACTGGGTTGAGCTTGAGGTTGTACCTGCGAAGCCTCTGAAAAAAGTTCCTCAAGTCCTTGACATGGTCACACTGCTTCTTTGACTTTATGATCACATCATCTACATAGACCTCAATCTCCTTATGCATCATGTCATGAAATATGGTAGTCATCGCCCTCATATATGTTGTCACAGCATTCTTCAGACCAAATGGCATTACTCCATAGCAATATGTACCCCATGGTGTGATGAACGCTGTCTTTTCTGCATTTTCCTTGTCCATCAAGATTTGGTGATACCCCGCATAATAATCCACGAAAGACCCAATCTCATGCTTGGCATAATTATCGATCAGAATGTGAATGTTTGGCAATGGAAAATCATCCTTTGGGCTCGCTTTGTTAAGATCACGGTAATCAACACAAACCCTGGTCTTTCCATCCTTCTTCGGTACCGGCATAACATTGGCTAACCAAGTGGGATACCGAGTGACCCGAATGACCTTTGCAGTAAGCTGCTTTGTGATTTCTTCTTTGATCTTTACGCTCATGTCAGTCAAACTTTCGCAACTTTTGCTTACTATGAGGGGAAACAGGATCAGTCGGCAACTTATGAACTACCAAATCAGTGCTCAGGCCCGGCATATCATCATATGTCCACGCAAAGACATCTTTGTACTCAAATAATATTTTGATTATTTCCTCCTTAACTTGCGATTCTAAATGCACACTTATCTTGGTCTCCTTAACATCATCTTGGTCTCCTAAATTGATTGCTTCAGTTTCACTCAAATTAGGCTTTGGTTTTTCTTCAAACTGTTTTAGCTCTTTACTGATTTCCTCAAATGCTGCTTCTTCATCATATTCTATTTCATCATCATATTCTACTTCTTGAATTGTTATTTCGGGATTGTATTGGCTTTTAAGACTCGACTGAGAGTTCTCCATGCACGTCATGTCACTGCAGCCAGCATAAAAAGAACTGTACAAACAGGAAATAAAAAGAACAAAAATAAAAACACTATTAAGAATAACGGAAAACGAGAGATCGCATTTTCATTGAAAATAAAAGGATAGAAGTGTTTGAACATCAAAACAAGCAAATACTAAAAATCTGGATTACAGCCATGGAATAACCCAGATAACAGGAAGGAAAACAAAGCAAACTACCAAAACTCCTTCCTGACGGGGAGAGGAGTAGCTTCCCAATTGCTAAGCTTCACGTTTGGGCCAACAAGCTGCACATCTACTTTACTGGAGCCTTTACCAACTTCTACCATATTGACTTCTTCGAACAGACTTTGGAACCTCTTGATCAGCTCTTCATCAACATCGAACACGGGTTTTGGAATTGAGGAGGTTGGAGGTCCTTCAGCTTTTGGCTTGACAAATGACTTAGAGATGTGTGGGACAGGCTTAGGGAGTAACCATACCTTCTGTTTCAAATTCTTAACCCTTTTCACGCCATTCTCTGTAGGCGTGAACCCCAGACCAAACGTACCAGGATTCCTACTAGGACGTATTGGATGCACAATACCTTGTAGAGATGAGCCCAGACCTTTGCCCGGCACAAAACCACTCTTTAACATTTCATTCGCCACCATGACGGACGTGGAGGAGAGCTTAGGACCCAGAATGTATTCTCCTTCAGGAACTTTCTCAATGGATACTGTTTCGAAAGTCTGATAAACCCAAGGTCTTTTTCCATCTTCAGCTTCGATAAACGGAACAATTGCATCATTACCAGCTGACGGGTCCTCCTCACCGTGCACAACTATTTCTTGTCTGTCCCATTCAAACTTCACCATTTGGTGCAGAGAAGACGGGACTGCCTTGGCAGCATGTATCCAGGGCCTGCCTAACAACAGGTTATAGGATACAGCCACGTCCAATACTTGAAATTCCATGGTGAATTCAACTGGCCCTATCGATAATTCGAGCATTATATCTCCGACAGAATCTTTACCTCCCCTATCAAAGCCTCGAACACACACATTATTCAAATGGATTCTTTCAGTGCCAATCTTCAGCTTTTGTAGGGTAGACAGGGGACAAATATTCGTACTGGAGTCGTTATCAACCAGAACCCTTGGGACAACAGAATCTTCACACTTTACCGTGAGATAAAGAGCTCGATTGTGTTATGTACCCTCCATAGGAAGTTCATCATCTGAGAAAGTGATTCTGTTGACTTCGAAGATCTTGCTAACCATCTTTTCTAGGTGATTCACCATGATCTTATCAGGGACATGGGCCTCATTCAAAATCTTTATCAAGACCCTGCGATGTTCATCAGAATGTATCAGCAAAGATAAAAGAGAAATCTGAGCTGGGGTTTTCCTCAACTGTTCCACGATGGAATAATCCTGCATTTTCTTCTTCTTCAGGAATTCCTCAGCCTCTTCCTCGATGATCGGTTTCTTTACTGGCATTTGGCTATCCTTGAGTGGTTTAGCTTTCCTTAATTCATCTGGGGTGAAACACCTCCCAGAGCGAGTCAATCCTCTAGCTTAATTAGCTTCTTCCTCTACTTCCTTCCCTTTGTATGTTACTATCACTTGTTTATAATTCCACGGAACAGCCTTGGTGTCTACCACTGGCAGCTGGGTTACTGGTTTAATGATGATAGGGGTAGTAGGAGCCCCATTCACAATTATGACAGGCTTACTTGGAATCCCCGGCACTATCACTTTTGAGCTTTCTGGACTTGCTCCAACATCTTTTGGCATCCCTTTCACGACCAACACCGGTGGTTTCAAATTGAGCAAACTCGGCTTTTCTGTTACCTCTTCAACTGTCAAAGGCGTTGCCTTGGTGGAGTCAGGAGCTTTAACCACATCGCTTTCACTGGACCGAATCATCATGACGGACTTAGAAGACTTCTTGGGCTCCCCATCTTTGTGAACTAGTTCAATCATATGTGTTTCTTCATGAGTTGGCAAAGGATTTTGGTTGATGTTTGGCGCGTCTGGGCTTTGGACTACAATTTGGTTTGTATCAATGAGCTCCTGGATTGCCTGTTTCAAATACCAACACTTTTCTATGTCATGCCCTGGAGCATCAGAACAATGTGCACATCTTAGGGAATAATCGAGGTTTTTTGGAGGGGGATTCGGTATCTTTGGATCAATTGGCCTCAAGACGTCCAACTGCCTCAGCCTTTGAAACAATCTGGCATAGGATTCTCCAAGTGGGGTGAAACTTTGTTTCCGCTGCATCCTCTCTTTTCTATAGTCTGTCCTTGGTCGAAAATGTGGTCTAATGGGGTTTTGGTAGGGTTGTGGAGGTGGGTAGCTATTTTGTGGAGCAGGAGCATGCCATTGCGGGTGAGGAGGGGGTTGAGCATATGATTGTGCATGATGAACAAGGTATTGGGATGGTCTGGCTGAGTATTGGGGGTTTTGTGAGGAGAAGTAATGTTGGGGTGGATTATATGGAGCTTGGGTATAGGTTTGAGGTCTGGGTCGAGGGTGGATGTATTGATAGGTGAACCTCTTGGACCTTGCCATGATCCAGAGACAACCATAGCAATATCTTCCTTCTTCTTCTTGCCTAACAAACTTCCGGTACCACTCTGGATTGCCTGGGTGGTTGCTTTTATAGTAGAATAACTCATGATCTTACTCGACTTGAGGCCCTCTTCCACCATTTCTCCCATCTTTACCACATCGTTGAAAGGCTTACCAATGGCTGAGATCAAATGACCATAGTAAGTGGGCTCCAAGGCTTGTAGAAAATATTTAACCATCTCGTCTTCTTCTATCGGAGGATTGACTCGTGCAGCTTGCTCCCTCCATCGGAACCCATATTCTCTAAAGATTTCGCTGGGCTTCTTTTCCACTTTGGTCAGAGATAGGCGGTCTGAGACAATGTCTATATTGTACTGAAAGTGCCGGGCGAAGGCTTGGGCCATATCGTCCCATGTATACCATCTACTAGCTTCCTGGCGGGTGTACCATTCTAGAGCTGCCCCACTTAGACTCTGGCTGAAATACGCCATCAGTAATTCGTCTTTTCCCCTAGCCCCTCTCATCTTACTCCAATAACCTCTTAGATGGGCTACAGGATCCCCATGTCCATCATACAAGTCGAACTTGGGCATTTTGAACCCAGCAGGTAATTGGACATCGGGGAACAAACACAAATCTTTATAAGACACACTCACTTGGTTTCCCAAACCTTTCATATTTCTCAATGATTGCTCCAGACTCTGTACTTTTCTAAACATCTCTTCTTGCTCTGCATTATTAGATGGTTTATCAGTTTCAACATGAGGCTCAAATTGGGGAGGGTAAGAATAAGGGTCTGGAACTTTGAAGGTGGGCTCCGGTGCATAATAGTGGGCATCTGGAGTGGGGAATACGGGCTCACTAGAGGATCGTTGGAGGGTAGCTTGTGGAGGGGGTACAAAAATAGGAGCGGAAGTCGAAATAGGGTACGAGGTTGTTTTGGATGGTGGGGCTTGAAAGGTTTGGGCCGAAGTGCCGGGGTAGTTGTGGTAAGGGGTGAAGCCAGGTGCATGTTGTGGAGAAAGATCAAGGGTATTGGTCATCTGGGATTGAGAGATCGGTGGAATAGAAGCAGGATTTTCTATGTAGTTGGTAGGGAACGAAGGAGGAGGGTGTCCCTTACTCCAAGCTCGATACATCTCTGCCATTTGATGCCTCAACCTCCGGAACTCCTCTTGCAGCTCTGATTCCGACTCAACAATCTCCCTTGGCGGGTCTACAACTACAGTGTCTATTTCCTTGCTAGCCATGACTGTTAGACGCTTGGATCGGGTATTGTATGGATGACTTGCCAGGATGCCAACAAACTAACCACCTTCCTGAAATGTAAATAAAGATAACAAAGGACAACCATAAAACCATCATGTTAGCGTTAGTGCATTTATCAAATAATAATATCACATTATATGCAATGCACCTAGCAATAGTTATCGGTTCTAGAATGGCTTTGAGGGTCGCAAGGTCATATGGCATCATCCCAGTTTCGCTCGTTTGTCTATCCTTCTCTTTCCTTTCCAACACCTCTTTTTAACCCTATTTTTCTTTTTCTTCCTTTTTTTTAATTTACTATTATTATCTTATTTTTGAACAAAAATGACTTGATCGAACCCGATGTAGGTTGCCTACGTATCATGTCCCTCATGAATCAGACCAAGCGTAGTTCTAGAAAAGTAATGGACATAAACTAAAACAAAGTTCTTTTGGGACTTTTCTTTTAAAACTTTTCGATGTTAAAAAACAAAAGGAAGTACGAAAATGAAAGACATGACAGACTCGATTACACTACGACAGACTCTGACACTACCTGAAGGACTTAGTACTCCTAAATAAGACATGAAGGTAAAAGACAACATAAGACAATCTCAGAACATCTAAATAGAACGACTCTTCAAGCTGCTCCTGAATGCGACGGTCCTGGCTGGGATGGGTCCAATGAAGATCCAGATGGCCCCGTCAATCCTGTCAAATCTAAGCTCTGTATTATACCCTGCAAAGACACCTCGAAGCTGGGAATAAGGATCCTGGAATGCGCGCCTGCATCTGGAAGGTTGACTCTAGTAAGGTACTCACGGTGTTGTCCCATGTTCTCTACTAAACCTACCAACTGTGATCTTAGTGACTGAAGTGTTGCTTGGACCCCAACCTTTTCTGTTGCATGAGCCTCCTCTGCCTGGGTGAACCATGCCATTAACTGTCTAAGCAATATCCGGGAAGTGGCCTCCTCATCAAATACTCCTCTAACACGTCGGGGCAATGGCCTGCTAGCCCCCCGCTGAGTAGACTGTAGCCATATGAAGTACTCATGGGTATACCCAGGTGAATGTGGGTCAACTGCTAAAGTGTCCTTACCCATCTTCATTGCATTACGCCAATAGGTCTGGATGTCGACTTCTCTGTGCGGCATAGTGTCAAATTCCCTAATGAAATCACGAGAATCAGGAATGTAAGGGACTTCCTGCCGCCTCCCTAACCGGCGCATCACTCTAGCAGGGGTATATGGCCTAGTACACCAAAGTCCAATCAGTACCAAGAAGTCTTGCACACGAGACCCCTGCTAAAACCACATCCAAATCAATCCATAGGTATGACCATAAAATCTTTTCTTCAGTCAATGATCCTAGATAATCAATCCAATCCTGAACTCCGAGTGGTAAGGCAAACTTATCGAACCTCATCCTATGCTCGATGCACTTTACCCGATCTCTTAGACAACGGTCAATAACATCTTTCTCAAACATGGTGGCAGGGTGTAAGTGCTCCATCATCCACAGCTGTAGCAATAAGTTGCTTCCCTCAAAGAACCTCCCACCTTCTCGAATCTTGGTTAAAGCACGGTATATTTCTGCCAAAATTGCCGGAACTAAGGTGACCTTCTTACTATGTTTATCATGGAATAGTGCAAAGGCTATTGACCGTAGCCGCGTGCTAATATGTCTACCCTCCAAAGGAAATACCAGGAGACCCAACAATGCAATAGCGAAAACCATGGGACGCCTCTTCTTCCAAGAATCATATGATATGGAAAATTCATCTATGAAAGTCTCATACCCAGTGGGACGAGCAAACCTCTCAAACAAAAAGTCCAAAGGTACCCAAGATGGCTCTAGACATCCCATGTGAGTTTCCAAATCTATCCCTATGATCTTAAGGAACTTGGTGCTTGAATGAGCCCTAGTGTAAATCAAATCCTTGTCTAGGTATGGCATACGGGTTAACCCGGCTATCTCGGCTAAAGTAGGTGTCATCTCAAGATCCCCAAATTTAAATACCATTCCCTGTGGATTCCAAAAAGTCAACAGTGCTTCTATGAGGTCGGGACGGGGAGTGATCTCCATTAAAGAAATAAGAGTCCCTAATTTATCCATCAAATCACGCTGCTCAAGTAATGTGAACATGTTCCACCATTTTACTAGCCTTCTAGGGACTTTGACCACCATTGATACTCTAGAATTGGTGAGTGGGTCCATACCTGGGTAAAGAGAACATGGTTAGCGACTCAGGACACCACGTGACACAATATTTCCTATTGGATGAATGCAAGACACAATTTGGCTATATTTGCAAAATGGCCTAATGATGGTTATTAGTGCAAACTCAACAAAGGTGGCTACTCTTATATGAAACTACCATACTAATGTTTATATGGATTTAACTTCCAATGATCATGGCCCACAAATTAGTTTGAAGAAATTACTCATTTTGCAAAAGTGGTCGATATGGCCAAAAGTGGCTAAAGATGCAAACTCAAAAGGACGGACCCTAAAGAAATATGACTCCTAGTTGTAGACTTAAAATTCTAATATATGAGTAATTGAACCACTTTTGAGAAAATAACCACATTTTGCAAGAATAGCCGATGTGGCCAAAAGTGGCTAAACATGCAAGCTCGAAAAGGAAAGACCTTAAATCGATATGATACCTAATTGTGGACTCAAAATCCTAAGACAAGGGTTTATTGAACCACTTTCGCAAAAATCGCCCCATTTCGCAAGAATGACCGATGTGGTCAAAAGTGGCTAGACATGCAAAATTTGGCTAAAACCCCGCAAAGCCAGGAACCTAAGACACTAGGAAGACCGGACCCTATGTGGGTTGCCTACGTATCTCGCCCCAAGAGACGAGAATCAGGTTCGCGTAGTTTGGGAAGATGCAATTAATTTGTAAAAATATAAAATATTTTTGGATTTTGCATTTTCAATTTTTTTGAATTTTTGAAAAATAATGAAAAAGTGTAAAATCTTTTTGGATTTTTCATTTTCAATTTTTTTGAATTTTTTGAAAAATAATGGAAAAGTGTGAAATCTTTTTGGATTTTCTTTTTCTTCTTCTCTTTTTTTTTGGATTTTTCTGGAAAAAGTTGTGAAAGAAAAATGCAATCGGTCCCTATTTTCTTCATTTTTGCCCTTCTTTCCCAAACATCGGTCCGCCAAATAACCTTTTTACCCTCAAAGATGCGACATTTAGCACATAGGATGATTACTTGTCATTTTGGGCCACGGGCCCATTTTGACCAAATTTGGACAAGTTTCCTACAAAGGGACACGGTACCTGGGACCGAACCCTGCTAGGTTTAAATGATATGATGCACATAAGTATGACCTAAAGGCTGACCTACGGTTAGGGTTCACTAGACAAGGCAATTCGGGGCGGCACGTGCGATGGCGGCTGCTCTAGCTATCCGCCCACTCCACGCTCCCACGCCACCCCCCTAAAGACACGGGTGACTCACAAAAAGGCCGTGTATGCTCAAACGTACTCCGGAATACTTGTTGCAGAAAGAAGACTCGGGGTTATGCAAATGATGACAGTTATAAAGCAGTAAACACATAAAGCAAAAACTATAAACAAATAAACAACTAGCAAATAACAAAAATATAAAAACATAATAATAAAAATCAAATAAAGATAATAAAAAAAATAAAAACCTCAACCAAACATTCTAAAAGCCAACAAAATCGAGTACTAGCTCGAACTCGCAAACTCCCCAGCAGAGTCGCCAGATATGTCACACCCCCTTTTTTTACCAAAACAAACCTTCCACTAAACCCTCTTAAATAAATAAAAAGATTTAATAAAAAGGCTTGAAAAGGGTTTTTTCAATTTTGAAAGTGACAAAAATGTGTGTTTAAAAGGAATTAACTCAGAGTCGCCACCTGACAATTGATTTCGGTGTGCCAGGCCACCATTTTTAAAATAATTTTCCTTTAAAACACTTTAGACTTCAAAACTAAGTCTGCACCAGAGATTCGGGTAAGGGGGTTCATTTGACTCGGGGAGAAGGTGTTAGACACTCCCCAAATCCCGTGAAGGTCACGGTTGCGTACTCGATCAAGTTGGCTTTCAAAATATTCAAGTTGAAATAAAACAAACACAGAAAAACAGAATAAGCACAAAAGAGGCTCAAGGTCGTCCCCACCTAATAGAAGAAAAATAAGAATATAGATAAGAACAAAATACTACACTATGCCTCCTCCGCAAGCTCGTCACGGCCTCCAAAATATTTACAAAGTTCTTCGGGGCATACCTCGGATAAGTTTAACTATAGGAACGACCCCATGCCTCGAAATTAAAAGAAAACAAATAGAAAAAATCCTAAGGTTGCGTACCCAAATGTGATCACCTACAGATGCTACTAACAATAAGATTAGCAATGCGAAATTGTTCACTACTCAAATTGTTGTAATTTCTAGTTCTCTGCCAAGACTTTCTATGTTTCAAAAATTCTTTCACATGCCTATTCTGAAATGCACGTTGATGTCCACATTTTTTACAAAAAAACCAGAATGTTTCCACTGGTATTCACATGAGGAAATTCATACTTAACTTCTAATCCAACATCCCCATAAACCAATCGTACAAAATTAGTTACTCTAATTAGTTGCACACACAAAGATAGTTCTCAATATAGAGAGCACATAGATGAAGAAAAGTACTACTGATAAACAGAAAGATCAAATAAACGAGCCAAGAAACAATAGATTCAAGGCATGACACTAGTCACAAGCTGACCCTAAAGATTAAAGCAATACCACCATATGAACTTATCTCTAATTTTAATTCAATATCCTACTCGGCTTGGCAATGAATCGACCATGTTTCAAAAGAGTTCAACATCTTATACCCAAGCACAAATAATGAAACAGAACGACCTAAGATAGTTTCAAACGATGACTTTAAAACATGCTTTCAGGACTTTAAAACATGCTTTTAGGACAATTAAAGGACCATAGAAGTTGCAGCACTCGTTTCCCGCCTAAACTAACAGGAATGAAATTAATTTAAACCCACATGAACAAACTTTCAGCATTCAGTGAGTAGGAACAAACTGCTCGCTAATTAGTCGAACATTATTGCTAACCAACATAGAGAAACAGGAGGAAGTTACAATTACAAGCAGGCTGGATCATGGTCAGACAGACGCAATCCCCCTCTTTTGCTACTGGAACACATATAAACTCAGGGGAGATAACAAATTATTACATAAATCTTAGAAACAGGAACCAATTTAATTCGACATGAGATATGGCAGATTTCAGCATTTTTAAGTCATTTTCAAATCACAATTATCCACTCTTTCTAACACAACAGTACTTTCACATTTAAACAAATTGAATCCCTAGCTAATCGTGAAATCATTTTCACTTGCTCAAGTAGAAATCAAGAACTAGTTACATAGGACTCATGAACAGAACAAGGAACAATTGAGACAAAGTATATATTGGTAGTGAGAGGAGTATAAAGAAATCAAACAAGATCAGTGAAGATTATGTTGTACTAAATGCATTCTAGTGATATTTTCCTTGAGGCAATTAATCTTAAAACCAAATTGTTTCTCCCTATACCCCTAAGTAAACGAATTCAGTGAGGAAGAAAACAAACAACATGACAATCTTAAAATTAGTTAAGAGTAATGCGCGATTGTGCCTGAGTTACAAGACGACACTTCAAGAAACAGAATGAGCAGTGAGGGATGTCAAGAAAATGCAAGATCGGAGTGAAGAACTCAACAATTTTCAGAACCAAAATCTAAGTGAGAACAAAGAATTCCAATGAAACAGGGAAGGACAATTCATATTCCTATTTCTGACAACCAGGCTAGCACGCGAGCATTACAATGGAACTCAGCAATAGACCAAGTAGAATGGAACAGTATGAACAACATATTAGCAGTACAGGCAGAACAGAATCGCACAATATGTGAATTCATCCAGACTCGCCATCAATCGAAACATAGCAATTTGTTATGCTAACACTTGAACTTAACTTAATTTTAGATTCAAACCAATCTTAATGGCTTACCATATACTCTCGTCATGCTTAATTTATCACACGAAAAAAGTATGCAAACAACATGAGGAAGGAAATGAACCTGAATCGTGCAAGAGTAGTAATTAATTCTGGAAGCAATGTATATGCGAGTACAGCAGCAAAGTCGACCAAAACAGCAACTAAAATTGAATATGGACTGGACTGAATTTGCTTGGCACAAATGGAACCGCAAAAGCACCTCGATTTGCAAGCAACAAGCAGCTCGAACGACCTCGACTCCACGGCAAACCTTAATCAACCTCCATAGTTGCAAACCAAAACCGAAAAGAAGAGACTAAAGTATTTTTGAAAAAAAACTCTCTGATTTTCGAAATAAAGCCGGACTAGACCAAGACGTAACTTGAACTATATATTTTTTGAATCCTAATTAATAGAAAAATCTGAGAAGAAATCCAAAAATCAAAGAACCCTAATTTTCACTCACTACCGTCCCCAATTTTCGTTCACCCCCAAATTTCCGAAAATTCCCTCAATATATAACCCTCTCTCGAATCTTCGCTGCTTCTTCAGTAAGAAATCGTGTGGGACCACTTAATTAAAATCTGAAAATCCTTTTTCTTGAATAAAATCGAAAAAATGGAGATCTTTGGACAAAAAGAATCATCCAACGATTCCCATTCTTCCCAAATTTATTCAAGGGCTCGGATTTTGTCTTTAAACAATAGAAATAGAATATGAATTCAACCGAAATCGGATTAAAATGATGAGGTTGTTAGGATTTTGCTACGTGGAAGAAGGAGAAGAAAGGAGAGGGGACCATGGGGGACCAGTGGGTGAACTCGTGTGAATTATGAACGAGATGGGCGAGTTGGGGCTGGGTTGATTGTTGAATCAGTGAGGAAGAAGGTGAATAGGGAAGGTGGCGCCGCAACACTCATGTTCTTGCTAGGGTTAGGGTTCTTTTTGGGGAAATATTGGGTTAGTGTATGAATGTAGGGATTAATCCTGGCCATAGGATGAAGATCGATTGATGGCCAGGATTTAAAACCGGATGGGGCGGGTCGGACAGAATGGGGCGCAGGTCAAAGGGGTATGGAGGTGGGCTGCCCGATTTTGGGCCATTTTTGTGTGAAATTGGGCCCAAAATTTGCACTTCTTCAATTTTTATTAATCTATTAAGTAAATAACCCAATCCTTTAAATTAAAACCCACATTAATTTCAATTAATTAAAAAATATTATGTAATAGTATGAAACTATATATACATATATTATAATATATTATATTTTATGGATTAAAACAAGAGTTAAAATCATAGTAGAAACAAATATAAGGCTATAAATATAAACCAAATATTAATAATTTAAACTAAATAGGATAAAATAGAGCATGAAAATATTTTTGTATATTTTTCAATTTTTTGGTGCCTTTAAAATTAGTAATAAGGTAAAATCCTATAAAATAAACCCAAATAAATATCCTAAGAAAATACTAGGATTATTCAAGGTGATTCTAATGCTCGGGTCAAAATTACATGCCTACACAAGGCATATTACATTACTATCAAATAACTGATTATTTCATCCTTTAGCGGACTAATAAAAATATAGTTGAGATCATATTAAGTTCTTAACTACATATTTTGTTGTATTGACATAACCTACAAAATCTGTCTACACATGAGTCCATTGTCGTCATAGGACCCATAGTAATGATACCACATTTATTCATTCACGGTCAATTACTCCCAATCATGCGTCTGATTAAACGTACTAAGACGTTAGAAATTATTGGCTATTACATAGTAGGGGATTTGATATATGTTTCCATGGAATAAAGACTCAAATTACGATTGCAACCTCTCGAGGATAAATACCAGACGTCTTCGTACCGATCCGCAAGACTCTACAGACCGGCTCATGACTCATGAGGCCTAATAACCTAGGCTCTAATACCAACTTGTCATGACCCTAATCCCGGTCGTGATGGTGCCCAATACAATTACTAGGCAAATCGACTATTAGTAAAAGTGTGTCCAACCCCCCAGCAAATAAGAACATCAAGAAAATTGACTCACGTTTGACTTACGTGGTTGTTATTTAGTAATTGACCGTCTATGAATATTATTTCATTCATATACTAGGGCCATACGCATCAGCCTATAGAAACCGTATAGGCCCGTCTACTAATATGATTACTTATGCATATACTATCAAAATTTGATTGGGAGTAATGCCATACGTTCATACTAGGACGCATCGGCCTACGACAACCACATAAGTCCATTGGACTAATACGATTATAGTCATAGGAACTTTCGTGTATATATCGTGGTTGTTATTTAGTAATTGACCATCTATGAATATTATTTCATTCACATACTAGGGGGGTTGTTATTTAGTAATTGACCTTCTATGAATATGATTTCATTCATATACTAGGGCCATACGCATCGGCCTATAGCAACCGTATAGGCCTGTTTACTAATATGATTACCTATGCATATACTATCAAAGGCATCCAGAACATGGACAGTGTTACTTTACTCCCAATCTGTTATGATAAATGATACTGGAGACCAAAGAAGAATCATTAGACGTCATGCAAGTGGTTTCTTCTTGTAACACCCCGCCTATGGCCACACATGGACCCCTCGCAGCGGCGGTGCCGGCCATGCCAGACATGGACACGCAACCTAAGGAATTGTTACCCTTGGGTATAGGAGCATTCCATGCATAGCTGCAGCTACTGGGAATCGAACCTAAGACCCAAGGCTTTTCACGGATTTTACTCCCTCACCTCTCACCAGTTGAGAGGTGAGGGAGTAAAATCCCTTAAAAGCCTTGGGTCTTAGGTTCGATTCCTAATAGTTGCAGCTATGCGTGGAATGCTCCTATACCCAAGGGTAACAATTCCTTAGGTTGCGTGTCCGGTGAGAGGTGAGGGAGTAAAATCCCTGAAAAGCCTTGGGTCTTAGGTTCGATTCCCAGTAGCTGTAGCTATTCGTGGAATGCTCCTATACCCAAGGGTAACAATTCCTTAGGTTACATGTCCATGTGTGGCACGGCCGGCACCGCCGCTGCGAGGGGTCCATGTGTGGCCATAGGCGGGGTGTTACACTTCTTGAGCGGTGATGCCCTATACAAAGGGAACCTATATCTCAACTTGTTAAGATGTGTCAATGCCGATAAAGCTTGAAGAATTATACATGAAGTGCATGCAGGAGTGTGCGGACCTCACATGAATGGGTATGTTTTGGCAAAGAAAATCCTTCGAGCAGGGTATAACTGGATAACCATGGAAAAGGATTGTTTCAGCTTTGTCCGAAAATGCCATCTGTGTCAGGGAAATAGTGTTTGATTCATGCACCTCCAACAGAACTGCATCCCAATGCAGCACCATGGCCATTCGTTGCCAAGGGCATGGATGTCATTGGAAGCTTCAAATGGACATAGATTCATTTTGGTCGTCATTGACTATTTCACGAAGTGGGTTGAAGCCATCACTCTAGAATCAATCACCAAGAAAGAAGTGGTAGATTATGTGCATTCTAATCTTATATGTCATTTTGGTATTCCCGCAACTATCATCACAGACAATGCTACAAACCTGAATAGTCGTTTCATGGAACAAGTATGTGAACAATTCAAAATAACACATAGGAACTCCACTCCCTATCGGCCCAAAGCCAATGGTGCAGTTGAAGTAGCCAACAAGAACATCAAGAATATTTTTAGAAAGATGAATCGAAGCTCCAGGCAATGGCATGAAAAGCTGCCTTTTGCATTACTAGGATATTGCACCATAGTGCGTACATCGGTTGGAGCAACCCCATACCTATTGGTTTATAAAACTAAGGTTGTTATACCCACAGAGGTAGAAATCCCTTCGCTTCGGATAATCGTTGAAACAGAGATTGAGGATAGTGAATTGTTCAAGACTCGGCTGGAATAATTGTCTTTAATTGAAGAAAAACGAATGGCCTCGATTTGTCACGGGAAGTTATACCAACAAATAATGGCCCGCGCTTATACCAACAAAGAATGGCCCACGCTTATAACAAGAAAGTGCATCCCATGAATTTTGAAGTAAGACAACTCGCGTTAAGACGCATTCTTCCTCATCACCAGGAAGCAAAAGGCAAGTTTGCTCCTATTTGGAAGGGTCCGTACATTATCAGAAAAATGCTGCCGAGAGGAACACTGTATCTGGGAGACATCGATGAAAATGATCCTGATGTATCTATGAATGCGGATGCAGCAAAAAGGTACAATGTCTATGCCCTCTACGGTGATGACTTTGTGCAATTGATATGACGAAGGCTTTCCTTCCTGCTATCCAAACACTATAAACCCTATACAAACCCATTTGAGCCAGTTACTCTTCTTTGATTACCCTCTTTGGAACCTGGCAGTACTATTGAAAAAAAAGAACAGAAAAAAAAAAGAAGAAAGAAAAAAAATGATGAAAACGGAAAAAAAAAAAAAACAAAACCAACAAAAGAAATGTTTCCGAGAACTACGTTTGACTTGATTCTGAAAAGTATCTCTACATTAATAACGATTGGCATGAGGACTATTAGGCTGTTGATATGTATTACTCTTCTATATTATAAGGTCACATTAAATAAAATGTAAACAATAGTAGTAGTCCAATGGACTATGAATTATATCAAATCGATTCATATGATATAATTAAGTATGTCAAATTACCTATGTTAATTTAAAGTGCCAATGAAATCATAAAAATCGTTCCTTTGACACAATTGTATTAGGTGGTTGATATATTGTATTTGTTAATGACTACTATCTATATTGTCTAACGATTTTTCTCCTTACTAAATAAATCGATTGGGACCCAAAGTATTATTTTGGATGCATTCTGGCCGTGAAATTGTTGTGGAATAAATTTGACTTATGTGGTCAAATAAGTCCAATCTGTTATGTTTTGGGGAGTAATCTAGTTTACAGTAACCGCATCCATGTTAACTAAATTATGTGATTTTATATATCGAACTAGGACGTTTATCGGGAGTTACGTGGTGTACTATGATAGTCTGGAAAGCGGAAGTTCTTTTGGCCTCGGACATAGAAAATTATTACGTTTCAATAAGGCGATTTTGGACTTATGTGGAAATCTAAAATAATGATTGAGGTATAGTAGTAATAGCCCGTTGATAGTAATGCAACCATATAGACCCGTTTATTAATATGATTACATATGCATACACCCTTTAAGGACAAGGACTTATGTGGTTGTCGTAGGCCGATGGTCCTATGATAATATTCATACATATAGATACTTGGGGTCCTTACTCTACTCCTACATATTCTTGGTCAAATTATTTTCTAACTGTACTAGGACTACCTAGACAAATTTGTTGGGGGCAAAGAGCAAAGATTTTAACATATTGAGAGGTTTGGTGCTTATGAATGGCACACTTTCACGCTAAGATACAAACTATAAGAAGTGATACTGTTTTGGAATTGGGTTCTAGTTCGTTGAGTTTTCTTTTCTTTTTTCTAAGAAGGACATAATTCAATAAATATCTTTTCCTCATACCCCCAACAAAATGGCATAGTAGAAAGGAAATATAAATATTTGTTGAAAACTGCTAGGGCTCTTCTATTTAAATCTCATCTCCCTATTAGATTCTTGGATGATTGCCTTCTCACTTATTCTTACTTAATTTATAGATTCGCCCTCCCTTGTTTAACACAAAAATCCCTTATCAATTATTATTTGGGAAGGGTCCTATCTACACTCCTCTCAATGCTTTTAATTACCTATGTTACTCCACTATGACAACTCCATAGGGATGATTTTCATCCTATGTTTATTCCTTGTGTGTTTGCAGGCCGTCTCTTTGGAAAAGGATTATAAACTCTACAACATAACTACTAAACTATTCTTTTTCTTTAGAGACATCTCTTTTTATAAGCACATCTTTTCCTTCGCTAAGTCTTATATTGCTTCATCTCCTTTTCTAACTGTCCTTTCTCCCACTTGTATTGATGATTGCATGTTTTTTCCTTACATCTAATGCTTGTGGTTCTTCTCCTAAGTCACCTCCCATTTTTCCTGCTTCTTCTCTTACTCCTGATTCAACTCTCTTTCTTTCTTCCCCCTGTTCTAGTTCTACATCTCTCTCTATTCCTTCATCTTCCTCTCATCCTCCACTAAGAAAATTGAGCAGATGTCATAATGCTCCTGGCAACCTTCAAGATTTTGTCTGCATCACCCTTCCTACTTCTCCTAGCTCTGAGTATATGTTTACTTCAATGAATCCATTACTTAGCTCTATATTCATAAGCCTTACAATTACTCTCAGTCTGCATCTGTCCGTGAGTGGTAGGATGCCATGAGAAAGGAGTATGAGGCTTTAAAGGATAATAGAACTTCAAAAATTATTGAGTTACCCCCGAAAAAAGTCTATAGGCTACAAATGAATATATAAAGTAAAATACAAAGCTAATGGGAGCTTGGAAAGGTACAAGGCATGGATGGTTATAAGAGTGCCTCCTACTTTGGCTGTTCCTACTCCTAATAATTACTAATCCATATCAATTACATTTTTGTAATTGATATGACTTCAAAAATGTATATGGAATACTAAATAGCAATCATGATATACAAATGACCCGGTATGTATAATCTTCTATTGTAGTCATAATGACTTATGTAATACGGTTATAGACTATCCTATGAACTATTCCTATTTAGGACTAGTATATAATAGGTATCAAGTAATACTAATGTCCACAATACCTTGAATCTGACGTTGTATATGGTTGGGAGGCACTCATTATGAGCTTTAACTAATATAATGCACAATTATGTTAATAGACTTATGCATTTAATAACTATTAGTATAAGGTACCTTATAGGTCCTTAAAGATTTACGATAATTATGTAAATATCCAATATGTTCAGTAATATAATAGGAACTGTTATAATACCTATGAAACATATATATTAGTATTGATAAATCTATATATTTAAATTATGAATAATCTGAATAAATTAATTCGTATATAATTTATTAGTTACTTATATGATAAGAATAACTAATCTTGTTATGTTCATATTATTGACATTTTGTAAGGTTCCGTTTGTAGTAATAAGTTTCGTCATAAGTCCACGATATATAAACGAAAGTTCCTATGACTACTATACAATCGTATTAGTCCAATGTCTACAACCGTTTAGATCTATATCGGAAGAACCGTGGACTTATGACTAAACTTATTACTACAAACGAAGGACGGCATTGACCCTATGTCTTCGATTGTTTAATTATATCTAAATGGACTTATGTGGTTGTCGTAATATGGTCAACTCTACAGATTAATTTGTACTAGGACTTCGTATTACGTTTGATTGATGTAAGTTTATGTTAATATGCATAAACATATTATCATATGATAACTGTCATTACGATATACTAAGTTGTATGTTAATTGTAGATTATATTAAATGTTTGGCCTTAATATGATAAAAGCATTTTATATTGTAGGATGTGCTATAACGTATTACGTGAGTAACTACACTTATCAATAAGCTAATAGTTATATGGTATGTCTAATACGTGAACCATTTACCTGTAAGTCAATCTAATACTTATGTGGTTGACACTCACGGTCAACCACATAAGTCCTACAATCGTATTCACGGTCAATTACATAAAAATTATAGTATGTGTAATTATGACTGGGTGTAATTTATAATATACATTTATCGACTGAGCCTAATTAGATATATCTAATTCAAATATTACTCCCAATTAGAGTTATTTAGGGTTACTACAACATATTACATTACGGTCAATCATGGTAATCATGTGCCTTAAACGTATATCTTATGTTTACCCACTACTAGAAATTGAAGCTTTGGCAATGCTTTTATTTGCTACGGATACATAACCGTTGCGATAGGCACTCTACTGTTACGGTTATAACCGTTACAAACAATTGCTGGAATTACGGGAACACTTAGCAACCAAACCGTTGCAATAGGCTAAACAACCGTCCCTATAGATTTATATATGGCAACGGTTTACGTGACCGTAGCAATAGCTATATCTATGGTAACGGTTGGACGTATATGCTACGGTGTTTTAGTTCCCTCCTTATTTTTCACCAAAAATTTTAACACCCGCTAAAATATGGTGGGACCCACAATATGATTATTATTAGAATTTTAGTTTTATATCTAGGGTTCATAGAAAATACATATATGTAAACCCCTAAAATATAGAAAACATATTAAAATCCATCCAAAAAAATCCCCTAATTCATTCACATCAGAAATTACGATCTGAAAAATCCCCTAAGTCATTCACATCGGAAAAAATCCGCTCCTAGGATTAGTTTCATTGCAAATTATGAAGCTCCTCCTCCATAGTTTTGGAGGAGATCGATTGAGTTTCCAGTCTCCCAAAATCATCGGCTCGAAAAATTGACAATCTCCTCCAGGCTCGCTCAAAAATCTCCTCTGTTCCGACGATCGAAAAATCACCTCCAGGCTCAACAACTCCTCCATAATCCTTTAGAGTTTCTCCAAATCTGAATCGGTAAATAAATTCTTAACAGCTTTTTTAATTTTAGCATCCTTTTTAATTTGTTTTTCTTCAAATTTCTGGGTTGGTTTTAGCAGCTCAACTTGAGCTTTTGTTAAATTTCTGGGTTGGTTAATTTATATTTGTTTTTGTTTAAATTTTTTATTTGAAGGCTTAAATTTCTAGCTTTTGTTAAAGATTCAGTGCCCAAAGCAATGTTATTGCTAAGATTTCCACCAATTGAGTGTTTGAAAGAAGTGTAATTCCTGTAGTTCTTGTAATTTTTGTAATTTCTACTATTTGAAAGAAGTGTTTCGATGCTACTTCTGTAATTTTCTGTTCCTAAATAGTTTTAAGACCTTTAGAAATATGTATTTATGATTAGTCTGATTAGTTAAATCCATATACCTAAGGTAA
Organism: Nicotiana noctiflora; assembly: GCA_032618575.1. Lineage (NCBI taxonomy): Eukaryota > Viridiplantae > Streptophyta > Magnoliopsida > Solanales > Solanaceae > Nicotiana > Nicotiana noctiflora. Next base: position 393,747 of record JASVEL010007395.1, read on the forward strand.
TGCAATATTTTATATTTAAACCTTCTGAACATGTAATAGTAATAAACATAAGTTCCTATGACTACAATCATATTAGTCCAATGGACTTATGTGGTTATCGTAGGCCGATGCATCCTAGTACGAACGTATGACATTACTCCCAATACGATATATAAACGGAAGGTCCTATGACTACAATCGTATTACATTACTCCCAATTTGTTATGACTACAATTGTATTAGTCAAATGGACTTATGTGGTTGTTGTAGGCTAATGCGTCCTAGTATGAACGTATGACATTACTCCCAATACGATATATAAACGGAAGGTCTTATGACTACAATCGTATTACATTACTCCCAATCTGTTATGACTACAATTGTATTAGTCAAATGGACTTATGTGGTTGTCGTAGGCCGATGCGTCCTAGTATATGAATGAAATCATATTCATTCACGGTCAATTATTAAATAACAACCACGATATATAAATAGAAGGTCATATGACTACAATCGTATTAGTCCAATGGACTTATGTGGTTGTCGTAGGCCGATGCGTCCTACTACAATCGTATTACATTACGCCCAATCTGCTATGACTACAATCTGTCACGACCCTAGTCCACCAATCGTGAACCTGTCGTGACGGCAACCAGTCTCTGTGACTAGGTAAGCCTAACACGATGCGGAATATACAAGTTTATGAACATTAAATAAGAAAATAGCGGAAAATGATATAAAAGGAATGTAACAAGTGCCGCTTGGCACATACACCTATCAACCATACCATATAGCATACCACCAAGACCCGGAATCCCACGGGTAACACAGACTAATAAGGGAGAGTACAATTGTGGCTCTATACATCAAGAATGTCTAAACAACGAAATGGAGGAAAAATAACTACTGTCACTATTAGAATAGAAGGAGGGCCTCCGGATCCGTGGACGTAGCAGATCATACCTCGAGGTCTCCGGATGTGCTGCTGAATCACCTAGGATGAGCCTGTCCTGATGTACCTGGATCTGCACAATAAATGTGTGTAGAAGAGTAGCATGAGTACACCACGGTGGTACTCTGTAAGTGCCAAGCCTAACCTCGATGGAGTAGTGACGAGGAAGGTAAGGGCCCTACCGAGAGAAACAATAACATAATGACCAAAACAGTAATAAGCAGGAATAAGTAAGAATGAATCTGAAATAATCAACAATAAAGTAATTACTACAACCGACTACGATTAGCTAACTACAAGTAACCAACACAACATAAACTCAAACCAGCAAGTCCGGAACCTGTGGGAATTAAACCCACAGTCCCTCTCTATATTCAACAACCCAGGAGCTACGGGGATTTAACCCGTAGTATAAATATATCAATAATCTCCAGGTCTCCAGGAATTGAACCTGCATCCCTTGGATCTCCAGGAATCGAACCTGCAGTCCACATCACAATAAATATATCAATAATCTCCGGGTCTCCGGGAATCAAACCCGGAGCCCTTGGATCTCTGGGAATCGAACCCGCGGTCCACAAACAATACCACTCCGGGTCTCTGGGAATCGAACCCACAGCCCTGGGATCTCCGGGAATCGAACCCGTAGTCCACCAACACAAACAATAAAAGAAATGCACAGAGAAAATATAATATGCTTAACTACAACTTCACCAAAAACCAGTGCCAACAATTATCAAGAAGTTCAAGTAAGACAATTAGGCAATTAGACAGATAAATCCTATCAAATCATGCTTTTCTAACGAATATCAGGTAAATGTCACAATTTAATCAACTAAGAGCAGGAATATCACGAATTGGACAATTCAAGTAAATTGAGTTCCAACAATCACCGCATGTACACGCCCGTCACCTCACGTACAAGCCATTTAAATTATCATATAATATTCTAGGGATGAAGGTTCCCCCACACGAGGTTAGACAAGCCACTTACCTCGACTTCGGTACAAAACCGCTAAGAGAAAACTCTCTTGCCACGAATATCGGCCCCCACAGGTGTAGTATCTGATCAAAATCAATAGAAATACATCAAAATAGGCCAATTAGGCATTACCCAATCGAAACAATTCAAAATACGCCAAAAACCACAAGTTGCCAAAACCCGACTTTCGGAACGCTTCTCGAAAAATTATGAAAGTTATATATTCGGGTCCCTTATCTCACCACGAGTCCATGCATATAAAATTTACCAAAATCGGACTCCGTTTGCCCATTCAAATCGACGATTTACCACAATTTAGGCCTAGGGCTAAAGCCCCCCATTAATCTTCCATTAACAGTGAAATGCTCAAGAATTTCATGATAAAATAAAGAAATTAGGTCAAGAAACTTACCTCCGATGATTACCCGATGATTCTCCAACAATTCCCCGTGAGTTTCTCTCTCTAGAACTCAAAAATGGCATTTTTGGGACTGTGTTCTGGTATTTAATTCACTGACTGGACAATTACCCTACGCGTTCGCGTTCGTCCCCACGCGTCCGTGATGCTTTGCCAGGCTACCCCTTCACGAACGCGACACGCTTCACGCGTTTGCGATGAACAAATACTCAGCTCCTAGATTTAGCACTACGCGAACGTGACATGCCCGGTCGCGAACGCGACACGTCTCCAACCCCTCCTATGCGAACGCGACCTTCAGTGCGCGAACGCGATGACCAACTTGACTAGGCCTATGCGAACGCGGCTCATGCCTCGCGAACGCGAAGGCCAATTCCCTGTTGCACTGCTACTGCAATTTTCTGCAGATTTCATAGTTTAAAAGTGCCCGGATGATGGTCTGGATTCCCCCCGAGGCCCTCGGGACCCCAACGAAAACCACCAATATACTCCAAAACACGATACAAACTTTCTCCAATCATAAAAACACGTCCTTAAACACAAAAAATTATCGAATTATAGCGGATTCAAGCCTAGGATTTCATCTAACTTCCGAAACTAACATTCAATCAAAAACCCGACCAAATGACGTCCGAATGACATGAAAATTTGCAGACATATCCAAAATCACATAACGAAGCTATAGAAATTGTCGGAATTCCATTCCGACCCCCGAATCAAAATCTCACGTGTCGTTCGGATTCGCCAAAATTTCAAACTTCGGCATTTCAAGCCTAATTGAGCTTCAAACCTCCAAAATACATTCTGAACGCGCTCCCAACCCCGAAAGCACCTAAAGGAGCTAATAGAACCATCGGATTTCCGTTCCGAGGTCGTATTAACATTGTTCCAAATACGGGTCATTTTCCAACTATAAAGCTCTCATTTAGGGACTAAGTGTCCCAAAACACTCCAAATTCTAGAACCGACTCTCCCGGGAAACCACAATAGCAGAAATGAACTTAGGGAGACAGTTAAATTGGGGATCGGGGTGTAAATTTCAAAAACGACAGGCCGGGTCATCACATCTTCCAACACTTAAAGATTCGTTCGTCCTTGAACGAGCATAGAAAACATACCTGAAGTGGTGAAGAGATGAGGGTACTGGTTGCCCATATCCTGCTCGGTCTCCCAAGTCGCCTCCTCGGCCGGCTGACCCCGCCACTGAACCTTTACTGAAGCGATGTTCTTTGAACTTAGCTTCCTGACTTGCCTGTCTAGTATGGCCACTGGCTCCACAACATAAGACAAATCCAAGTCTAGCTGAACAGAAGTGGAATCCAACACGTGCGACGAGTCACCATGGTATCTTCGGAGCATAGAGACATGAAATACGGGATGGACTCTGGCTAGGCTGGGAGGTAAGGCCAACTCATAAGCAACCTCCCAACACACCTCAAAATCTCAAAAGGGCCAATAAATCTAGGACTCAGCTTCCCCTTCTTCCCAAACCTCATAACGCCCTTTATGGACGAGACTCGAAGCAAAACCCGCTCGCCAACCATAAAAGCCACATCGCGGACCTTCTTGTCCGTATAACTCTTCTGTCTAGACTGGGCTGCACGAAGTCTGTCCTGAATCACCTTGACCTTGTCTATTGCATCCTGGAGCATATCAGTACCTAGCAGTCTGGCCTTGCCGGCTCGAACCAACCCACGGGAGACCTGCACCTCCTACCATATAGAGCCTCATACGGCGCCATCTGAATGTTGGACTGATAACTGTTGTTATAAGCAAACTCCGCCGGTGGCAAGAAATGATCCCATGAACCTCCAAACTCAATCACGCACGCACAGAGCACATCCTCCTAAATTTGAATAGTGCGCTCAGACTGGCCATCCGTCTGGGGGTGAAATACTGTGCTCATCTCCACCCGAGTGCCTAACTCCTGCTGTACGGATCTTCAGAACCGTGAAGTGAACTGAGTGCCTCTATCTGAAATGACGGAAACTGGAATACCGTTTAGCCGAACTATCTCCCTAATGTAGATCTCTGCCAGCCGCTCCGATGAATAAGTAGTGCTCACCGGTATGAAATGGGCGGACTTGGTCAGTCGATCCACAATAACCCAAATAGAATCAAACTTCCTAACCGTCCGTGGAAGTCCAGATACAAAGTCCATGGTAATGCGCTCCCATTTCCACTCCGGAATCTCAATCTGTTGCATCAATCCACCCGGACGCTGATGCTCATACTTTACCTGCTGGCAGTTGAGGCATCTGGAAACATAATCAACTATATCCCTCTTCATCCGCCTCCACCAGTAATGCTGTCTCAAGTCCTGATACATCTTCGCGGCACCCGGATGGATGGAATACCGCGAGCTATGGGCCTCTACTAGAATCAGCTCTCGAAGATCATCTACATTGGGCACACAAATACGCCCCTGCATCCTCATAACTCCATCATCCCCAATGGTAACATCTCGAGCATCACCACGCCGAACTCTATCCTGGAGGACAAGCAAATGAGGGTCGTCGAACAGACGCTCCCTGATGCGGTCAAATAGAGAAGACCGAGAAACCACACAGGCCAAAACTCGGCTAGGCTCCGAAAGATCCAGTCTAACAAAATGCCTGGCTAAGGCCTTAACATCCATCGCCATAGGCCTCTCCGAAGCTGGTAGATATGCCAAACTCCCCAAACTCTCTGCCCGACGACTCAAGGCATCGACAACTACATTAGCCTTGCCCGGATGATAGAGAATAGTAATATCATAGTCCTTCAGCAGCTCCAACCATCTCCTCTGACGCATGTTCAGGTCCTTCTGATTAAGCAAGTGCTACAAGCTCCGATGATCAGTGTAGATCTCACAAGGAACCCCATACAAGTAATGACGCCAAATCTTCAAGGCGTGAACAATGGCAGCTAGCTCCAGATCATGAATATGGTAGTTCTTCTCATGTACCTTCAGCTGTCTGGATGCGTAGGCAATCGCCCTACCATCCTACATCAATACGACACCGAGTCCAACTCGTGAAGCATCAAAATATACTGTATAGGACCCCAAACTTGTAGGCATTATCAAGATAGGGGCCGAAGTCAAAGCTGTCTTGAGCTTCTGAAAGCTCGCCTCACACTCATCTGTCCACTGAAAAGGGGCTCCCTTTTGGGTTAATCTGGTCATAGGTGCTGCGATCGAAGAGAACCCCTCTACGAAACGACGGTAATAGCCCGCCAAACCAAGGAAACTGCAAATCTCAGTAGCGGAGGAGGGTCTGGGCCAACTCTGCACGGCCTCCACCTTTCTCGGATCCACTCGAATACCATCGCTCGACACCACGTGGCCTAGAAATGCCACTGAACTCAGCCAGAATTCACATTTAGAGAACTTGGCATATAGCTGCTTCTCTCTCAGAGTCTGAAGCACTATCCTCAGATGCTGCTCGTGCTCTTCCGGACTCCGGGAATATACTAGAATATCATCAATGAAAACAACCACGAACGAGTCCAGATATGGCCTGAACACACTGTGCATCAAATGCATAAAGGCTGCTGGGGCATTAGTCAGCCCGAAAGACATTACGAGGAGCTCGTAGTGACCATACCGAGTCCTGAAGGCAGTCTTCGGGATATCTGGCTCCTGAATCTTCAACTGATGATAACCAGAGCGCAAATCAATCTTAAAGAACACCTGTGCGCCCTGTAGCTGGTCAAATAAATAATCAATACGTGGCAAAGGATACCGGTTCTTCACTGTAACTTTGTTCAACAGACGATAGTCAATACAGATATGCATAGAACCGTCCTTTTTCTTCACAAACAACACAGGAGCACCCCAAGGTAAAACACTGGGTCGAATGAAACCCTTTCCCAATAACTCATGTAACTGATCCTTCAACTCCTTCAGCTCAGGAGGAGCCATACGGTACAGTGGAATAGAAATGGGTTGAGTGCCCGGCAACAAGTCAATAGCAAAATTAATATCTCTGTCGGGCGGCATGCCCGGGAGATCAGCTAGAAATACATCACCGAAATCACGTACCTATGGAACGGAATCAATAGGAGGAGTGTCAATGCTGACATCCCGCACATAAGCTAGATAAGAAGCACACCCCTTCTCAACCATACGCTGAGCTTTGAGAAAGGAAATAACACGGCTAGGGGTGTGATCTAGAGTACCACTCCACTCAATACGTGGAATGCGTGGCATAGCCAGCGTCATGATCTTGGCGTGACAATCAAGAATAGCATAATGGGGCGACAACCAGTCCATGCCAAGAATAATATCAAAATCAACCATCCCGAGCAATAATAGATCCGCTCTGGTCTCAAAACCACAGATAGTAACCAAGCACGACCGATACACATGGTCCACAGCCAAAGAATCTCCCACCGGAATGGAAACATAAATGGGGGCACTTAAAGAATCCCGAGGCACACCCAGATGTGAAGCAAAATAAGAGGACACGTATGAAAAAATGGAACCAGGATCGAATAGAACCGATGCCTCTCTGCGACTAACCAA